>OY292514.1:9454388-10054388 GCA_958496365.1 Subacronicta megacephala
AGTGCCATGAAAAAGGAGAATATTCAGTTTGAATAATCCCTTTTCTCAAGACCGATTTACTACTCGCATATTTTAAGATTATAAAATAATTGTGCTTTTTTGAATAAATATGCTTTCGATTGGTTTCATGTTTAAATTATAAAATCACACAAATCTAGGAATACACAATTTTCAAAATGACAAGAAACACCATGCTCGCGATCCAATTTCAGGTCATATGCAATTAGACTTAGCTGATTAGGTCCATGATAAGTTCTACTCATGTTTTGAAGGGGCAAAAACAACAATGCGCAATGGCATTTTCATTGAACGAGTATGTTGGTTTTAATTGACATTAGATAAATTGTTACAAAATTACTTAAAAGACAAAAAAAAAGTGATTCACTTAAAGCTCATATTGGTTTGACAATCTTTAAAGTGAATGATTAATATTAATTAAAATACCACACAGATTCTAATCTAAGTATACTTAATAATTTATCAATTGCAACAACACACCAACAACATTAAGAATAGCTATGGGTTACACCAAACAATGCTACACTAAATCCACGGTATTAGTAATTGGTCAGTTTGTTAATGATTTGCATTGGAAACAAATCTGATCATGACAAGGAAACCACAATACTGAATCCACAAATACCTACTTCAACCATTCAGTACACTATTTTCGCTTTTATACGTGGATGCTTTTTGTAAATTTGGCTTCCAATGCATAGGAACTCTCTCAGGCATACATAGGGAATACTGAAAATAAATTTAACGAAACAATACATAACAAGAAATGATTAATGAAAATAAATCAGGTCTAATAGGTGGGGGTAGGATGGAACGACTGAAGTCCATATATACACGCCGCTGACGTCAATAACTTGGAATCTCATACGTGATGTGATTAGCCATCCTCGATAAGCAAAGGTCTAGCTGGCAGAATATATTTGTATAAAAAAGTAGATAGAGTTCATTATTAGCATAATATGTATTCATGGAGGAATATTTTCATATGGGCATGATTATAATTGACATGCTCGGGTTAACTACGTATACACAGGTATTTTACACATATATTTTATAGATACGTGAATATGGCGATGTTATATGAGGGTGCAAGATAGAGACAGACCGAGTCGTCCCTCGTCTGTGTTGAGGATTTGTTTATCGCTTTGTCCAGCGGAATAAGACCCTGGAGTGGAGGCAGGAAAAACAGATGTAACAGAAATAAACATAAGTAAATAAAAGTAGTGGAGTCTCCATATTTAAACTGTTCTATTGCTATAAGTAAAATCTATGTTCTAATTGACTAATGAGATTTATTCTTGATATCCATGAAGAAGTGAAGATAACGATAAGATAATAAGAATTAATAATAAAAAGTTAATAATAATAATTGGTATTTAGTTATAATTTTTCAATCATGAATAAACCTCGTAATTAAATCACACTGGTCCACCGTTTTCCCGAAACTAACAATCACGAATGAAATATAATCTTTAAAGTACTTAACAGGTGCAACACTCTGGTGCCTTTTAACCACTCCCACACGGGCCTCCCACGGCAAAGGTACCTAAGGAACATTATGTTCCAATGCACTAAAATCTTTACATTTCCTAGAAAAATTACTAAAACTGTCAAAATGTGCGATGTGTTGCTCGAAAAAGAAATTGAAAATGTAATAATTGTATAGTCAAATAAATTGTTAGAATGAGCGGTCACCTTGTTGGCGCAATCGAAACATGTTGTGACGACTTTACTGATAACGTTCATAAGATGTTTGGTCTCCTGTATGACGTTGTCTACTTTGCTGAAGGTGGCTGCGCGCCCTACCGTCGGCTCTTTGACTGTAAATTGAAGCTGTTGAACATACGTTGGAACCTTATCTAAATGCTCTAGAAGTTCCTTTTTTGTTGCTCCCGCAGGAACCTTGAAAGAAATATTTTTCATAAGATAAAAGTATATATAAATCATTTAAATATTCAATCAATGCTTTTGTATATTTCAGTTTACCTGATAAGAAAATTGTCGCACAATTTTATAAAGTCTATTAGCTTCCTCCGCGAAATATTCCGCTTGTGTGAAGAGGTCTTGAGTAGTGTTTAGACGGCCTTCACCTTTTGTGAATTGGTACATAGCGAAGGCCATGGAAGACATATTTTTTGCCCTGGAATTTATGAAGGAATATTTATCTTATAAATATATACTTGTTTATTTAATAAACATTTATGTAAGAATATAGTAGCTATCCGTACCTCTTCACAATATCGTTGTTTTCGTCGGCAGCTGCGCCCTGCCATTTTTCAGTCTCGGCATCCATTTCAGAGGACATCATTTTCATTTCCAGACCAGACTTTGCGATCTTAGCCTGCTCGTCAGAGTCCAGCCTTACTGCTTTCAGAGGTTTGCTTGTCGTCCCATGTTTCTGTGAACACATGTTGTTGACCATAGTAAGTAATAACATTGAAAATTCGCGTGCTATGTAAGGCAATGTTGTATTTGTATTGTATTGTGTTTTGTATTGTAGTGGAAGATAGTCCGACAATATACCGACTATGGTCAGAGTGATTGTGAATATAACAAAGACAGTGGCATAGCGTGCCTTAGAGGGGCCCTGTATCACAATTAGTTTGGGGGCCCAAATTAAAGGTAAAGATTTTGGGCATTTTTTTATAACCTCCTCCCTCTTCTGTTTACTTTTTCGTATGACAGTTATTTTTATATGTTTTTTTCCCGGCACGAGATTACATTGTGGATAACATTTGACTATTTTTTTCTAATACATTTAGGGGCCCCTGTAGCTCCGGGGCCACGTATCATTGATACGGCTAATACGGCGGTCGCTACGCCCCTGAACAAAGATAGCCTTGATATTTTTTCGATGATGATTGTAACAAGTAAAGATGGCAAAATATCCAAATGATCCCTATCACACAAAAATATTTCCCTGCAACGTTACAAGTATGTTGTTCTCAAACTTACTCCTGGCCTGGGTAAACTGCTATACTGCTGCTTGTCGGGTCTATCGTCGGTGAGGTCCAGCAGTTCGCGTGCGAGGCGCGCGGCGTCGGCCAGCAGCCACGCCCACATGTCCACGAACACGTCGAGGTTCTCCCGCGCCGCCGCGCTGCCCGGGTGCGCCGCCAGCGTCCGCGCTGCCGTCACCACTTGTGGCCCATATATCCTAAGGTTTATTTCTGCAAACTTTGCACTCACTTGCAGAGTCTCTGACAATGCTATATGCCTGAGTAATTTGCAAACCTGTTAATTAAAAAGACATTTTTAAACTTTGACCCTACCCATTCGTGCCATATCGGCCTGTGACTCTTGCATTTACCTCTATAATGTGATCTAATTGTTCATGAAGCCGGCTGGCTATATTGTGCAGTCTCTCTGATTCTCTCTCACCACAGGAACTAGCTGCAGATATAAACACTTATGTCGTAGAATGTGGTAAGCTACTAATAACAATCAATTTGTAAAATTCAAATAGGTACTATAAAGCGATAAAAGTTTAAAGAAGCTGTAAATAAGACATATAACTCTCTAATACTGTAATTGTTAGGACAATACTCTATACCTGCTTGTTTACCTATATATGCGAGGTCGGAGGCGAGTCTCTTCGCTTCGTCAGCGAGGGGGGCGAGATCTCGCGCCTGATCGCGCGCTGCAGCGACTAGCGCGCGTTCAAGCTCTGACGCGGCGCTCGTCGCGCCAGTACAGGCACTCTCCAGCGCCGTCGCAGTACCGTTCGCACCTTGCTCTTCCTGAATTATGACCACTTAATAAAAAAAACATAAACCACAATCGTTTGAGGTGATAGTGCTAGCTTACCAGCGACACGGCAACTGCAACTAATCTCTCTAATTCATAAGCTATTCTCTCGGCTAGTGCGAGTATCCGTTGGCGATGGTCGTGCGACGTGTAAGCGGAGTCGGTGAAGTCGTGTGTGCGTTCGACGAGCGCGCGCAGCGTGGACGCGAGGGAGCGTCGTCGTGAGAGGTCGGCGCCGCCGCGTGCCCGCGCCGTGCGCACTTGTCCTGTCAGACCCCGAAGTGCGCCCAGCGCCGTGCCTGCTTCCCATTGCGCTGCCTAATACATAACCTGGTTTTAGTTTAAATCCCAAAAGTACCTACTTCAAACCGTTGAATTATTTTAGTAGTTGACGGGTCAACTAAATACCTACTTAATGTACAGACGATAGTGATTTTTTAGCTCTTAATAAGATGAAAAATATATTTAAAAGTAAACTTACTAAAACAAAACAGTGCTATGTTTTCTACTAAGCGTAATTTCTATCACATTTTTAGATCTAAATTTATTAAAATACCTACTTTTACCTACTGCTAGTTATAGAATACTTATATAATTTATTTATTCAGGTTTGGTTTTTTTTACTCACCCGCTGTAGAATAATCTTACGTTAGTATATATATCTAAGTAATCTCTGAAAGTATTCACCTACCTATAATGTTAGGTAGTGGGAAGCGTAGCCGGCCCATTATTGCTAAGCTGTTTGGAGCGTGATCGTTAGCAGAATACAGTGACGAGATAAATAAAATTATTATTCAATCGTTAGAAACTAAAACTACTTAAATAAAATACAGGTGCTCTTACATAATACGAATTAACATAATTGAATGCTTCCTCAAGTCCAAATATACCTATGAATAAGAATAATAAAGTATCAATATAAATCCACAAAGACGTTATTCAACTTACCAAATTGAATAATGTCTATTTTAAGTGAAATATTATTAAAAATAAAAGAAGGATAGACTGTAAAAACTATAATATTCACATATTGAAGAGTTAAGTATGAGGAAGCAGATTGCATACTATACAAAGTACATACATCATTATTAATCACAAAGTAAAGCATACAAATAGAACAATCTAGTGCTTTATATTACAATAATAATTTCTTACATAAATATGAATGCACTCGACTACCTGCTTTCAATAAATTTATACCTGCTCATGACTATCCGAGAAAGGTTTCATCTACAAGAAAAGAAAATAGTGTTTATCTTTCAAGAATATAAATAAGAAAGTGTAACAGAGACATAACAATCAGTGAAAGAGAAAGTGTTTATCCCGTCGTAAGTATATAAGTACATTGACTGATGTCCATGCGTTGCTTGGCTGTGATTGTGATAGGCTGGAAAAAGGTTTCGCTAACTCCATTTAGAAATATCACTTACCTATACAATGTCAATATTTCATAACACTAAGACGGGAATTTTTTCTCAGAAATAATGAATATATCGTAACATCTTACATACTAACGTTTGGAAAATCTTATTTATAAGCGAATCTTATACTTATATAAAAAACCAAAAAGTGCGAGTTTATCTCGCGCATCGAGGCATCCGCACAAACTTGCTAACTGATATCATTAACCCTTTAAGTAGATACTATATAATATAGACACAAATCAAAATCTATTGTTCTGTACACCGGGGATCGTTACGGGCTTTGATCATATTATAACATTACTAATGTTCTGCCATGAAAGCACCGAGCAGGGCTTTAATGAATAGATAAATCGGGTTGGAGGATAAATTTATCTCTGTAGTTTAAACATTTGGTAATAGGTAGAATGATAGATAAAAAAAAAACATGTTGTAGTTTTTCTTTACTTATGCTATCAAACTTCGTCTCTTGCCAAATTACATGATTCAAAGACAACGGGAACTTAGGCTGCGGAAGGTTGTTGTAGGTTTTTGATTAAATTATGAGTTTAAAAATATACGTTATAATTTTCACGTAATTTTCAGGTGCTAAGATATGTCTTAAACACAATTATTTGAACCTCCTCCTTTTTGAAGCCGGTGAAAATATATAAAAAAATATCGTAATGTTGCATCGTTAAGAAAATCTATACATTTAGAAAATGTAAGTGTACTAGGTCGGGAGAGGAATAGACTGCCCATCGCGATAGCGCCTTGATCTGTATCGCTAGATGCAACCCAGTCTGCCCCATATAGGTACCATCGATATCATCGTTTTTTTTTAAATTGCTTTTCTACTTGCGATCGTTATATTATTTTTAAGTATAATATAGAGACAAAATGATAAACGATACCTTGTTACTACTCATATTATGACATTAAAGGTCTACGGATTTTTTTATTTGCAACGCCGTCGTAGTATGTTACTACGAGATTTCGTAGACAAGTCGTAGACGTCTACGAATGATGTAGATCTGTCAACAAATATGTTGAATTTTATTTATCTATTGAATGACATAGTTTACTTGTCGGTCTTACTTAAAGTTTTTGATAGCTTAACTATCCTAAAACGTTCCTAGTGTAACATAATTACAATTAACTCCAAGAGAGAACTGTTACTGAGTTATTTACGCAGGTTTCTGTTACAAATTACAAATTTTACAATTTATTACAAATTACACACGTTAACACGATAAAGACTGCTGTTTATAAAAGAAGATTTGTTCTCGCTATTCAACTAAAACCTTACGCCTTAGTTAACTTAGTTAACCTTACCTTCGCCTTAGTTTTACAGATACTACTGTAATCGTTTCGTACATTTTCGTATGACACGGCAGATTTTTATATACCTAATCAGCAGGGTAGGTAGGTTTGCGGACATTTTCCCCGTTAGTTTGTGCATATCTGTAGTTCCGGACTCCGGGGTGTCGCAGTGTCGGAAGCCTCTCTAGTGTCTACTGTAATATAAACCCGGACTAGTGCTGTATATACGTATTGTAACTAAACAATTTTCTCGATACGAGAATTTTATATATTATATAATTATTCGCATCTAGAATGTTTCCAAAGTCAAGTCTTTGTGGTCAAATAGTTCTGTTGCATCTTATTGTTGTATACTGTTTCTCATGTTACAGCTAGTTTTAATCGGATAGTGTTAATGACAGCCATGCTGCAGTAAGATGTATTAACCGTTTAACTATAATGTCGATTATTTTGTAACAATAATTTCCTATGTGTGTATTTCACTCTAAAACGTGCTTAGTGGCGCGTCTCCGCTAAACTTGTATAGACGATGACGTGTCGTGTACTATCTCGCCGGCAAATGTTTGCACTTGTGGCGCCTTACCTAATGGTTTCTTAGCTAACGTCGCTTCAAGCGCTATGTCATAAATAAAAAATGCAGCTGGTGCTTGGTGATATGCTCAAATATTTTCTACAGTCTTACTATCTTTCCAGGCGCCTTTGTTGTCGGTGTTCACAAAAAAACTTATTTTATTTTATCTATTCCTAGTTTTTTAGCAAAAAGCTACTCAGTCGAAAAAATGTAGTTTTAGGATATATCTTTAACAAGAATAAGTTTCAAACAAAACTAGAAAGTTGGCTGCAAAGTTTTATGTTATTAAACGAACTTTTTGCATTAACAATGAGAAGTTAAATCGCGAAGATAATATCCTATTTTCCTTTGTAAATGGTTTAGTTCAAGGTCAGTTTAGTTTTAGAAAGGAGAAGAAAAATACCCTAAAAAAATTAAAATGACATAGTTATATTGTTATACTTACTCCTATTTTTTTTAATCGGTGCAACTAGTTTTTGATTTTCCAAAGTACTAATAATATACATATACTCAATTGGTCTAATTGAAATAACATATTTGACTTTTATTTTGACAGAGAAAACCCCTGAAATCAGTCTTTTGTCCTAAACTATCATTTGTTGTGCTTCAGTAGAGCGAGTCTGTAGAAAGTGGAGACTTTGCATAAAGAAAAAGCTTATGTCTCGGAAAAGGAAATGGCCACTTTTTTCAGCAGGGGAGGGAATTGCTCTGGGATACGGGAGGGAATATTATTTCCTTTCAACCGAAAAATCATAGTAGGGATGCCAGGGTACTGTATCCTATACAAAAAAAATGAAAAGGATCGAATGAAAAGGCAATTTATGTACCTTGTGTGATATACCTAACGTCTGTGCAGCTCTAAGGTTATTCTAAAACTAGTATTATCCATTTGGTACTCGTGTAAGCTAGCGCGTCCTAAAGCGACACGTGTAGCAGCTTAGTGTCACGGAAACCAAGACGGTGCGTTGGCTGTGCGGAATTACCTCAATAGATTGGATTCGTACCAAATGTATTTCTTTCCAATCAGAGGGAGAGTCACTCAAGGTGCTTTGGGTTCCAATAATTGATGACCGCACGCTTCGTTAGTGATTTGCAGTATGAGAAATAGAGTGCGAATTGTTAGGATTCGCACAGTTTAGATTTTTTTTTATTACTTTTAATATAATATGCGTGTGGGCAAACGATTTGAAATTAGTTGACTAAACTCTTGTTGGATATACATATACAACGTATGATACTAGGTCCCTTGTTATTAAAACAAGTAATAAGGGATAAATATAATTGTGTACCAAGAATTCACACTGGAGATTTGAACAGTATAAATTAAAGGCAATACAGTTCATTTGACATTAAATTTGTATTCACAAATTAATTCGTACGGCATACATTCGTGAATACGGATCGCTCCCGCAGGAATACACGACGCGAACAATACGGCGGTGTTCGGAGTCACGCATTGTGAACATTATTTACTGCATCTATTGTTGTTAGCCTTACGCTTAACTGTGTCACAAGATTTATTTCCTATCTATATTCTCATGTAAGTTCAGAGATGGTATTGACTTTCAATAGAAGTTTCTAAAGAGTCAAGTCAAATCAATAGTTAAAGTTTGAAAGTTCTACAGGTAACATGTCCGTACCAAAAGCAGTAAAATGTATTTATATCAATAAAGTTTATAATTTAAGGAAAAATAATTTTTGTTCTTTTCATTGAATGTTTTTAAGAAAATGCAAGGGTAACTCCCTTTGCATTTTCTTAAAAACATTCAATTGGGTCAGTTGGGTTTTGCGTATGCTCATGTTAGTACAGAACAAAATTAAAAGAAATGAAACAACGCAAGCAGACTTGGAATTTGCGCAAGTTATCCGCGAAATTATTTTCTAAATCCTTCGTAATTTCATTGTGCAATGAGGCTCGTTTTTATCTTTTTATTTCAGTAAGCAAAAGTTAGGAAAAAAGCTACTTTAGAAAAGTTTATGTCCGTGTTTGTGTTTAGAGAGGAAAGCAGTGTGACATCAAACCTCATGGGACTGCTCCTCGTGTCCGGGCAGGCCGTCTCTCACAACGTAATGTATCAGGTCCATGGCTCGTCTCATCTGACAGAACACCGTGTCTCGGTTCTCTCGCGCCGACGCGCTTGTAGGGTGCCTCATGCAAGTCTGTCAAAAATAGATATTAGGTTAGTCAGATATTAGGTGAGATACTGTGGCGTTAAAATGAAGTCTAAGATGTGTAACCGTGTGTACCTAATTTAAGAAAAATACTTTATAAAATAATAGAATAAAATGGTATATGCCAATATTAATTGGATCGAAATAATCTAATTATTATTTTAATTACTGTTAGAGATGTCAGAATTAAATAGATCAAAATTTGTTGCTGTTAAGGGGCTTTGAGAATTATTTCTCTCTAACTACTTTTAGCCTTTAACCTACGTTTTATTCTTTTTGTAACAGTAATTTACATCGAGGCCAGTCCAAAGTAATAGCACTGCGCTCGCGTCATTGCTTGGGTGCCTCGGGCATGTCTGTCAAGAACACAAAACAAATATTTACCGAGTCTCGCTCTGTCTTGAGAGCGACTGCGGTGGAAGAGTCTTCCCGACTATGAATAAACCCCATCAGTTACCGTATGTCGTGAAGTGAACAATAAAGGGCCGAGCTCATGTTCAAAAACTTTATGTTGTGATGAACAATTTGTTACAAGTGGCAGAGTCTAGCTAGATGAAGTCGAAAAAAGTCGAATTAAGTGTGTCCAAATTCTGAGTAGATTAGACAGTCAACTGGAGATTAATTGGTGAAAAATAATAACATAACATACTATCACGCCCGTATTCCCCGAAGGATTTGGCAGAGGTGTACTAATATACACCCACGCTTTGCCTTTATGTTTAGGTCCCATGTAATAGAGGGCGAGCCTATTAACATTAACCGGGCACAAATCTAGACTCCAAGCTGCTACTGAGAATTTCATAGAAGAACTCAATAACAGCTCGACCTGGGAATCGAACCATAGACCTCTAGCGTAGCAGTCGCGCTTGGGGCAACTAGACTAACGAGGCAGTGAAAAATTATATACCTAATAATAAAAAAAACGCTTTTGATGAGTCATAAACAATGTTTCTCCTTGTTAAACTGTAAACAATATTAATTTGAAGAGTATTTAAGCTGAAAGCGTCACGTAATTGTATTGTTCACACGGGGCGCCAGTCCGGTGCGGTTTTAACAATCCCTATCGAAACTGCATTTGTATGCTGTTCGCACAATCGTTTAGTGGCTAATGGGAGTAATGGCGACTCACTCACAATTGTGGCGGCATACATTTTTGCGGTCGACTATGTGCGGATAATATCGATTCAATGTTAGAACAGAAACGAACGTTACGAACGAAAAAGCGACATCGTTTCATGGTGAACATCCTAATAACCCAAACAAAACGCTTTAAGTCCACTTTTATCAGGCGTACTGCCGAAATGTGGAATGAGCTTCCCGTTTCGGTCTTCCTAGATCGATCGGGTGTCTTTAAATCACGAGTGAATCGTGTGAATTTTGGTGTAAATTGTCAATTTTGGTCGAATCCTCTATTTTAAACCAAAATCTTATACGATGACGATTAAAGTTTTAATACCCAATTGTGAATAAGTAATTGTTAATGTCGTAATTTCTACTGCCATGTCCCTAGAATGTGTTAGAGACGAAAAATTTGCAAAAGAAAAACAAATATTCTAAACAAAAATTAATGGGGCAGTATATTGTGCATTGCAATAATACATAAAATTAATATGTTTGGACTGCCTCATTAGTCTAGTGGTCTAAAGCGCGGCTGCTACGCTAGAGGTCCTGGGTTCGATCCCCAGGTCGAGCAGTGTTATTGGGTTTTTTCTATGAAATTCCCAGTAGCAGCTCGAAGTCTAAATTTGTGCCCGGTTAGTGGCAATAGGCTCGCCCCCTATTACATGGGACCTAAACATACAGGCGAAATGTGGGTGTACATTAGTACACCTCTGCCTAGCCTTTCGGGGAATACAGGCGTATGTAATATGTTTGAAGTTTATATTGAGTGCGAAATACTCAATATAAACTTCTTGACGGAGTCAGTAGAACTATCGTTTTGCATGGAGTTTGTGCATACTTCTAGCTCCTCAGACATAGCGGAAGGCGTCGGAAGCTACGTCATAAGGTGGTGCAAACTTATGCAGTTACGAACGATTAAGTTGTTCTATAGCAATTAATATATCGGAATATTATTATACACTTAAGTAGCACACATGACGTCAGTATGGAACAAAACGATCAAAGTGCCTCATGACCCGTACACATTAGGGGGTAAGCAAGATTATTTTCGGGACGGTGTACTACTTTATATCATATCAGTGTTCGTTTGAAAAACATTTCTCAAAAGTACTTGTACCTAATATTGGTTGGTGGGCCTTTGCATGATGATCTGTGTTCGTCCATAGCCCAAGGGTAAAGATGGACAGGAATTCCTTGATAAGATGTTGAATAATTTTGAACACTTAAAAGTTTTTTTGGCGCCTAACCTTCAAATAAATATTTTCAGAAATTATTTTTTATATTTCCATCTATGACAAGATGTATGAATGTGGACGAAGCAAAAGAAGTATGCAAGAATCGTAGCAGATGGCGTTCTGTAGTTTCTGCCTACCCCTATGGAAAAAATGCGTGAGTGTATGTATGTATGTATTTCCATCTATGAAAGTTGCAAGTACCCTTTCACTAATTTCCCGGCGTAGATGCCCCAGAACAATGTATAAAAGAAAATTGTTTCGAAAAGAATTTTATCAATGTGACACATCTAATATAGAGCGGTGGAAAAATGAAAAGTCTTGTAAAATATGTCATGTGAATGGGTTGGGAGGCATCGGCGCACGGCACGCTCGCCCGGAAGCGCTGACAAATTGCTAGCTTTGCCATCACACAGCTGACTGCAATTGTTCACTCACCCTACTCATTCCACACTTGACACTAGAAATATACAGCAAGCCACAGAATCTACCTACCCCTACAGAAAATGTGCTATTGAAATAACTTTGAAATACTTTTATGGATTTTATTGCGCTAAATTGATATCAATATTATTTTTTGTAATTATTACTTATTTTATTTATTTTTACAAGTGAAGAAAGAAGTGGGTGTCGTATAAAAACCGAACGCAGAGAATAAAGAACAGTGGCGATTGCTCCAAAGACGAATGTTGAGCTCTTCAATGAAAGAGCAATTGATATATTGATTTTTCGACCGATTAAAAAAGAAACGACCGCGGGCAAGATTCGAACCTGCGTTTTCTGGTTAAGTACACCAGACGCTATGACCGCTAAGCCACCGCGACTCCCACCCGCCATGTCAAAATTTGCCTTCACATTTTTAATTTACGTCTTTAAGGCGACGTCCTTCCTTCCTTCCTTCACTAAAATAACTTAATAATCTTTGCATGGCAAATGCCTAAAAAATACAAAAAGAAAGTAAAGCAGTGTTTGTCAATGTTTTTGAATACGCGACTCACAGTTGAAAAACATTGCTGTAAATAATATCGATAAATTATCATAATAAATTCCGTATTTTTTTATTTTCATGTCTAATATTGGCCTAAGTGTCAGAAACGTTTCTTGCTTACAAATAGTTATACCAAACATTGGTCTATTACTGTAGATTCCCCGAAGGGTTAGACTTACCCAACAGTACATACATACACTCATAGTTCGCCAATATGCTTTTTAGGTCCCATGTAATCGGGGCCAGACCCTTTTGCCATTAAACCGGCACCAACAAATCCAAACTCTGAGCTACTATTCATAATTTTATCATCAAAATGTTATAACATTGTAAGTTCATAGCCTAGCCAATTGTTCTCAATGGAACCCAGAGTATTAACGTAAGTAGATAAATCTCGCGATTTAAGTATAGAGTAATGTTTGAAGGTGATTCGTCTCCTAAAACTGGTCAACTCGAGAATCTTGATTTAATGAGACCATTAACCGGATCATGACGGCCGCGTAAACAGTATTTACTCAGTTTGGCAAGTTTACCTCGGAAACGAAAAACGTTCTTCAGCACTTTACGTTATCAGGGTACTTAAGACATCCTATTTCTTAAGTCCCAAGGAAATAAAAGTGTCATCGTGTTTACATAGTGTAAGTTCGGTCTTAAAAAATACTATTCTTTATCTTTTTTACGTGAATGTTTTTTATTCTTTTTTGTAGTAAATAAAGCAGTTTTATACAACGGTAGAGTTCTTAAAGCGAAAGTTGTTAATGTTTTTACTACGACAAATTGGATGGGGCCGGCTATTGGTTTGGAATAGATATGGGTGAAATGTTGGAGTTGGTGTAGCACAGCTCTGCCGAACCCTTTCAGTATAAAGACGCGATGGTATCGTAGGTTACGATATATTATAACATTGTTTATGTTTGTTTACATTGTGTATAATCAATTATACTAGTTGTTTAGCTTTTAATCTTACAATAAGGTCGTAGTTCACCATGAAAGAATAGCCGCTACCACCCGAACAATTCAAGAAATGGAATTTATATGTAATATCTAAACTGCATAGTAATTTAACCAGGTCTTTTTAGCTGTTGGTAAAATATGGCCTGAATTTCATACATTAGATTGTCTTTAAAACTGAGTTTGAAACCTTATCAAAATCAGATATCATCAGGAGAATAGTGCGCAGTCGTGTTACAATATGTTCTAAATACACAGACAACTTCTTGCCGGTCCGCTAACCTTTCAATACCTAGCCAAGCCTACCAAACCAATAACTTAGGGCTTTCTATAGGCATTGTCTTAAACAGTTTCGACAATAAAATTATTTGCGAAATGGGCGTCCATAAACCTTGACGTCACAAACGTCGCATTGTGGTCCCGAATTGGGCTGCGAACCTACATAATTGATAGGAGGACGGGCTACCAAGCGACAGGGCTAATTTACGTGAGCCACGGGCCTCACCGGACATTCGGATTGAAAATTTATTACCGTCCATTGGTGTTAATAACATTCACCCAGTACATCAAGGTGTTTTATTAAGGTTTTTTCAATTCAATGATTGCGTACACGACCATAATGAGATTTGGCAATCAGGTTACGTGTATAGAGGCACGGACAACAGAGTGGGAAAAGAATATGTTCACGTAACAACATAAAGTTTGGATGGTTGTGGGGTTGACATTTTTATTAAGTACTTTTAGTGCGATATAGCTACGAATAAATAATAAGTTATTCGAAGGGATATAGAGATAGTATAATAAGAGACAACCGTCAAATAAATGTTGATCCCTACGTTACAATTTTAAGAGATTGAAGATGTCATACCACCTTCTACAACATGGAAAAATCGTATAAATCATTAGGGCAGCGCCAAACAGTTTTTAGTTTTTAAAGTAATCAGATTCCTACAAAAAAGGCATAATTAACCTCCTTTCAGGGGTGCATTTAGATTTTGGACATATATTTTCCTTTACGGGAGTTGCTAACGACTTTCGTTAATGAGAAATGTTGAATCTATTGAAACGTATTTAAAAGTTTATAAATGTCAAGTTTTACCTTGGAAGAGGTGAGGAGCATGAGGGTGGAGCGCTCAAGGACGTTTCTTGCTGCTGCTACTTGTGCTCTTCTTCTTTCATCCCGAAGGTCTGCCCGTCTCTCCGCCGTCAGTCTTGCTAGTTCCACCATACCGCCACCGAACTCCGTGAACGCGCGCACGAATTCCGCAAAGTTTGACACCGACTCCAACCGGTCCAGGGAACGTGCTACCTATAGCATTTATGCACGCAATAACAAAGCCAATAAACGCACAACATATGGGGCAATAGAACAAAGAACAAGTACTTGAATGTAACAGCTAGCGCAGTGCGCACAACTTATGTGCCGTAAGGACAAAGTTCTCAGAGGAAGTTTCGTAACAGATACCTGCAACATGGAATTTAACAACTTAACCGCAGTCGCTACTCGTTCGTTTGGTGGGCCACAACAATTGGAGGATGAATTAATGGGATATCATATTTACAATTTGTGCTTTTCGGTGTTACGATGCTCGACAAATAGGTCAAGGCTTTCCTTCGTAACGGAGGCGAAACGTTGATCTGCGAGTACGAGCAATTCGGGTTGTCGGCATTTCCATATAACTTCGTCCATTAATCGCCGGCTCTTGGATTAGGAAGGCAATATAAATCCTAGTATAATTAGATAACGGATTACAACCCCTATTATCGGTAGGTTGGTAGATTTAATCTACTTTGTTAGATTGAGTTACAATAGTTCGATTTTGTGTACATGTCGATAAGAAAATAATATTGTAAAGCTGTTTTGCTTTTAGTGAATGTAAATATCTCTTACAACTGTTCTATGTACCCAACTTCCAGATCCGTATAAATACCAGCAGGAACTTGATGAGTTCGATCAATACATCATGTAATTACCTTGTCCTTAGCCAGCAGTAATTGTCGCACGACGACCATGTCGGCGAGGAGGAGCACCCTGGTGACAGCGGCCAGCAGCGCACGCGCCGCCGCCACCATACCTGTGCCATCTGCGCCTGCGCAGACACGCTCGATTGCGCGTCCTGTATGACAAAATAAAAACTATACTTAGAAAAGATAAATTAAACGCAGAAATTGTGGAAGAGTGATTCATTGGCTAGTTACAGATACTTAGTTTTAACAATCAAATCAGGCATTTTTTAATAATAATATCTCAGATCAAATAAAAAGTTAAGATGGAACTTTGCGAACAAAGAAGTGAGGCCGGTTAAAACTACGCCTAACATAACATAACATCCCTTCACGCCTGTATTCCCCGAAGGGTTAGGCAGAGGTGTACTTACTAACGTACACCCACATTTCGCCGGTATGTTTAGGTCCCATGTTATAGGGGCCGAGCCTATTGCCATTAACCGGGCACAAATCCAGACTCCGAGCTGCTACTGGGAATTTCATAGAAAAACCCAATAACACTTTTCTCGACCTGGGGATCGAACCCAGGACCTCTAGCGTAGCAGTCGCGCTGGGGACCACTAGATTAATGAGGCAGTCGTAGTTTCGGTTTTGTTATATAGTGTAAAATTATGTTTGTAAACGGCTAGGCGTAGTTTTAGCCGGTCTCACTTCTTTGTTCGCAAAGTTCCATCTTAACTTTTTATTTGATCTGAGAATAATATGTGTTACTGATGTACTGCAAGCGTCTTCTACGAATACGAAATTTAACAATATTAGCATTACTTAATTTGATTTAGGTGTAGTCATAAAATTATATACATATAATTTTATAGATAGAAACCGGCTTAGTATAGGTACCTAAGTATTAAAAAAAGCTAACCTATAACTTTGTGTTTCCATTCAAGGTTTTGAGTCGCTTATACAGATGTCATCTCGTTGGGTTCTATGTATATTCAAATCCTTAACGAGATATATAAGCACAAATTATCTACAGTCTAAAGTTGTACAATAAGATTGATATTTGTTTGCACGTTACATAACATAACACAACACAAAAATCATTTGCTACAAAGCTGTTTATCGTTGTAGTGACATCATGGGTTCGTAGTTTAAATTGACGCGAAGGAACTTACTTATTATTATTTTATTATTGACTTAGCGTTATGTTTTTGCCCTTTGGCATAGCAAATACTTATCGATAAGGTTGCTAAAACAAAATAAAACTTCTTAAAAAGTTATGATCCACAGTACATACAATTATGATCAACAGTATTAGGGGAAATTTATTAAAAGGGTCTGTGATCAGTAAAATATCTTTTGTTACAAGTTTGTTAAAAGCTTCCAACAATACTTCGTTTCATTATTGAATTCCAAGAAGTAAGAAATAATTATTAATAACATATTGGAATACCATAAAAATCAAAAACATTAAACAAGTATTGTAAACATTTATTTATGTCAAAAGGGACCTCAACAATAGCTGCGGTATTTGTTTATTTATAGGTTTCGATATTTGTACTGACAACAATATATAATTCCCAATTACATTAATTGAAAAGCTTGTACTCAGTACTGTTATCAATTTATTAAGTTCATGTAGTTCAAAAACGTCTTGTTAAAATATAGTCGGTATTATTGAATTGTCCTCTAGTTTATTAAGTGTTAAATTATTAGATTTCGGAGTATCAATAAATATTTATATGCACGCACTCGATTCCAGTAATTTTGGAAATTCATTAATTTCTTTTTGTAGGTAGTGTAGTGAGACTAGATGCTTCTAACAGGGCGGGTACGTAGCACTTGTAAATGGTACATGTGCTATCGGCAAGATATCTCGACAAGACAATTGCAATATTCCAAAATTAATACGAGAACCGGATCTATTGGTTATATGTAATTTCTACCCCTGTGTATGAAAAAAAAAAGCATGTTGTCAATAAAAACTAGTCTACTTAATAAAAAGGGGACCTATACAAATACAAATACAAAATATTTATTGGGAAAACATAAGGTTACATTTCATAAACGTTTTTGGAGCCTCCTTTTAAGCAAACAATGCCTGTATTAGAAGGCCCCGCTCTTTCACATCACTGTCGTACACTTATACTGACAGAAGTCAACATAGTGTACTTTGATCTACTATAAGTATAATTTGTGCCTACCATTAAGTAGGCTCTTCCAAAATATTTCTTATATATAACCCTTTCTTATTCTGATATGCCAAAGGATTGGCTTGACAAAGCCGTGGCGTACTAATTAGCAGCGCTGTTGTAGTGCTTACCGCTTGTATTGTACAATGACTACACACAGTCACAAAACGCAGGTGCTCTATTGTTGTTTTTAATGAGCAATTTGCTTAATATATTAGAATTTCTAGTGTAGCAATTTAGCTCCACTGTTACTGCGGCATAATTTACCGCTTTTGTTCCAGGATTAAAATGTTAACGTGCATTGTAGCCAAGGTACCTGGATTATCATAATCATATTTTTTCTTTTTAATAAAAAGGTGGAGTTTTAAGAAGGTCAAAGACAGCCACAGCCTGTAGACGCCAGGAACATTTTGAGATCGCTAGATCATACAATGATATAATTTTTTTAGACTAAATATATTCAGTTAAACTCGGAACCATGGAACCATTCTGTTGCAGCAGTGTGTCATTTCAAGTCATTTCACTAGCTATCTTTCCCTTTCAACAAGGAACACAATAATCTTAGCACATAATTGATTAGCGGCAGAATATTTGGAAATGCGGTGGCACCAACCATAACGAACTAAGCAGTAGAGTTCTACCATCTCAGTAGTTTGTACTCAAAGGTATCTAGATTGAGATCTTTAAATAAATTACAGAGAAAAATGCGAGAATGTATGGTGGAATGAAGTGAAGTGTAATGAAACGTGTACGTGTTTTGGTTTGAGCGGGCGTGTGCCGCGCTTATTGTCGTGGCAGGGCCGCCGCGCGCCGGGTTAGCCGGGCCCTGCTGACTGACGGGTAATGAGGGTTGCCACCCACCCTGGATTATCCAAAAAGTTCACAACCTATCCAGAGAACAAATCACCCATGTTATTGCATCTGTGTTCAGAGTTTATTTTGAATTTTACGATATTCGTTTATGGTTGCAGCCAACGTATAGATTTTAGGGAAGATGGTGGGAGCTTAAATATATACAAAGGCCCAGTTTCCTTAAAATCAATCATTATAACATAGATGTTTTGTTTTGTAGTAGGTAGATAAACAAGGCAGACATTGTTTTGAGTCACAATCGCGTGAATTGCGACCCACACGAAAATCTATTCACCTATAATATTGTTTAGAACAATGTTACAAAAACAGTGCCATTATTATGATTTAATGCATTCATTTCATTTGCCGTAGACGTAAGTAGACGCTTATAATGAATGTAACCGTAGTAGGTACTCGATGCTACGGAGGTGCTACGGGCTACGACAAAGTGCTACGAGTATTAGTAACTTTCATAATTACTATGTACCTTTACCCTTTACCACGTAAATGCAATACGTAATATGAAGGGGGACGTTAATATTTTTATGTTACCTGTGCTACGGACGTAATTTTTTTTAACAAAAGTTTAATAGCAATGCGGTTCACACATTACTAGTAATCTTGTTAACCCCTCGTGCTAAGCTAATTGCTTGTGTTACAAGTGGGTTTACGTTGGTAGTGCAATGGGTGGGTTTCGAACTGGCAACCACATGATCGCAAGTCCGACGTCTAGCCGTTAGGCTACCGCCGCGAATAAAAATATAAAGGGAATAATCCCCACCACGTAGTATAACCTCTGTCGGAAGGAGAGTAAAAAAAATATAATAATTACCTGGTAGCTGCTAAAGAAAACCAATATCGGAAAACGATATCCACACCTAAATGAAGACATTAACATTTGAAGAAAAAACTAGTTAGGGGATATCCCGTTTAAAATTTGCAAATCCTTTGAAAATTGCTCGTGGCTTACGGAAGCGGCAATGGGTCTTAACGAGATTAATTAAAGAACTTTAAATTATGTTTGGTGAGGCAACGCACTTACATCCTGTAATTTATTATGCCAGTGATACTTTCGTCGGATTATATTCGGGTCGTGCTCCGTGTGGCTGTAACTTAAAATACGTGCGCCAAAAATAGAAATATAATTGGGGTTTTTGCTCTCGCGAAGGTTACGACTTAATTCGATTCGGCTTTGTTTTCGTAGGAAAACTGCTTTTGTTTAGGGATAAATATAATCACGATTCGCGTTTGAGATTTACTCACCTAAACAAATTTCCTACAGTGGGATGGCGAACTTTGTGTATTTTTTCACGAAAAAATCTTACGTAATGCCGAATTCTCAGAAGTTTTAATGTGTAATAAATCCGTTTTAAACAGGGCAGGGAGATTTGGGGTGTCCTTTTGTTTTATTCGAGACTGTTGTAGAAATTTGTTTTTTTTCTGACGCACGATAGATCGGAGTCCTTGCCAAATCGTAAACAATCCGGAATCGTAATTCGCTATCAAGGGGGAGCCAGGTTATTCTGGCTGTGTTAGCTAGTTGGGCGTTGGTTGTCCCATCTACTCTTTGCTTACGCACCCAAACCCGTTAGGCTAATTGATGCTGCCCTAACAGTAACCAGCGGGTGGTAGATCACGGATCATACTGCTCACATTGCTTGGCGTCTGTTGAGAGGTGGAGATGATCCATCACCCGGATCCCAGGTGCAGGGCTACGTCTAGAAGGGTCGTGAAAATACGTAGGCATAGATGGAGTTTTTCGAGCGGGCATTTTCTCGTACAAAAAAAAGGTTGGACAACCAGACTGATACTACCCACGCGTTGTTATCTGGAAACCTCGGTTGTTAAGCTTCATTTTAATTTATTGGCTACATTATCCAGTCTACAAACTGGAACACAATAAAGTTAGGTGTATCCAGCAATGATTCTTAGGTGGAAAAATCTAGAAGTTGGGGCCAGTTACTAAAGGTGTGTCAAATAAGAAGTTGGAATAGAATGTTAACACATCCCTAATATGGGAATAGGCGGGTGATATATTATAAAAGTGTAAACTTGAACTTGAAGCCGCGTTCGTTATCCGTATACAAACATTTTGAGCGTTACACGATTTCATGACTCTCTAAGGGTAGATAATTTTAAATAGCTATTTGCAAATAAGTTTGAGTGGCAACTTAGGCAAAATAGAGGCAATTATTTTAAAACCCACACTGGAATATAATGTGATAAGTACATAAGGTTTTGGTTGACTGGGAACAGATTTTATTGGGAAAATAATGGGTATTTTTCTTGGTATGGGAATTGATATGAGAACATGACCATTTTCTATTTACCACTTAGCTGCGTTATTAACATTATGTTATTAACATTCACAATTGCATCATTGATTACAACAGCTAAGTGCAATTGTGAATGTTCTACGAAATATAGTCCGCAGCGTATTAACAGTGCGGCCATCACTTTAATTAAATAGTTGCAGCACTACTGTATTGGTCATCGGTACTGGTGCAACCAATAATAAGGTCACTAGTTCATAGCCTGAGTGTTGAGAAATCCACAGTACCCACAAGTAAGCCAACTTCTTTTAGCTAAGTTGTGAAACTTTTGTGGCAAGGTCCTATCAATACACAGATATATTTTTCTTTGAGGAAGTATCTAGGTAAGTTATCCAAAGTTTTGTGTTTATAATGGACCTAATATAACTCATGGATCCACTACTATAAGATTGAGGTTCTCGGTTCGATTGTCAAGCTGTTATTGGGTTTTCCTATGAAATTCCCAGTAATATGTTTGCCTGCTATTTACGAGGATGGAGACAAATCCCTGGTAAGAAGAAAACTTGACTAAAAACGCTTACGCTGACTTACTATTAGCAATAGTAGACAGAAATAGTGAATGTTTAAAAGAGAAGGCGGTAAAAATATAGTTCTATGGAGCTTTCGTCACAGGCACACAGTACATTTCTGCCTAACCCATTATAAATACAGACTGGGTACTATCTTAGAATGACTTATTATTTATTACGACCCACAAAAATCCGATCGCACGTCGCAGTATGTTTCAACCCTAAAACGCTGTTGTTATTTTAAGTTTGTCAGTGTGCAGACAAACCAATGCTGTCGTTTGTGATTTTTAGCGTGTGTGCTTGTACTATATTGGCACGCAAGGTTTGTTCAGCGAGTGCAGACTTAATTGCGTGTCAACATGCCGCTTATTGTTAGATTGACCACTACTGGCGCGAGCGGGTTAGCTGACAATTCTCCTGTGTATAATCCTAATAATCATAATCATAATATCCTCTTTACACGATATTCTGATAATGTTTTGTTTTTGGTAATAAAACAATTTTAACGACTTGTGTACGAGAAACATAACGATGCGATGTCAATTATTAGTACAGGGTCACCGATAATAAACGGTAATTATGGAAACGGTCGCATTTTATAGTCATTATTTTATTTTCGATTCGTAACCGGCGTTTAAAAGAACGTTAATCTTTGTTCGACATGAGATGACATATTTTTTTGTCTGCTCCAAAATATAAACGTGATATTCTCGTATATTACACCTTGTTATTTCGGGCTGGGTAAACATAATATTATTGCACAAGTTTTTGATGAGGTCTCTTTCATAATACGCCCCAGGCCCGTACTGTAACAGGGTTTTATGCCAGATACGAGGCCCTCTAATTATATTGGGCAAAATAAACTTGTATATATTTGTAGTACAATAATACGTAGGGCTACCTAATGTATCTAACCTATATTTTTAAATAATTTTCTTTACCGTATTTATTTTTAAATAGATCAACATAATATATGATTGCCTTATTAGTCTAGTGGACGTAAAGGCGACTGCTACGCTTGAGGTCCCGGGTTTGATTCTCAGGTCGAATAAAGTGTGTTTGGCTTTTTATATTAACTTTTTAGTAGCAGCTCGGAGTTTGGATTTGTGCCCGGTTAATGGCAATAGACTTGCCCTCTATTACATGGGACCTAAACATACCGGCGAAATGTGGGTGTACATTAGTACACCTCTGCCTAACCCTTCGGGGAATACAGGCGTGATGGTATGTTATGTTATGTTATATATTTAAAAAAAATGTGTTAGATAATTTATTTTATAATAATATTAAAAATTTTATGACAACTCGTATTATATGAGACACAATGTAGAATGCAATGCAATTGCATTACAATGCAGAAAAAAAAACAATTAAAAGTATTGCAGTGCCGCAATAATTTCAAACAAATTGCCAACTAATTGACGGTATTGGCTCCATTAAATTATTAGTGGCGGCCGCTGGGCATATCAATTTAATTAATCGATGCCAACCTTAACGATTGCTGTTTGTATACTTTCATGAAACAGATTTTTTTCAAGCTACTGCGGGTTTATGCAATACAAATTGATTTTATTAATAAATATTTTAAATCGAATACGTGTAGTGTTTATTTTTTTATAATCACGTATGTATTGATCGATTGCAAATCAAATCAAAGTTAACCCTTCAGCTGATAACCTTTTAGTTTCGAACAATTTCGCAATGCCTTGAGTTAGGAATACCAAATGCACTGTAAGGTAGCTGGAATTAGCTTATTATTAAAATGAATAGACATTAATTATCATAAGTAAAATAATTCTCAATTGGGTGGGGGTAATCTTACGCAGGTTTATGCATTATACAAATAACATTAATAGACATTAAAATTTTCTCGTGAATTCTTCATCATCATTATTTAGAGATAAAACCGCAACAATCCAGAAGTGTTAAATCACAATTAATTTTGTCATTGCGGCTTTTAGTGGAATTAGCAATGTTCTTATTAGGATGCGCGTTGCCCGCCGTAACGTATTATGAGATCGTGACTGGAAATTTAATTAATCACTGTGGTATAGGCCTTATTAGTGTGCGTTCATAAATACAGCTTACAGGTTGCCAGCAGGGCTGTTGAGCACGAGGTTGGATTACAGAGGTGAGCAATGGGTTATTAAGTTTTTCAATACACAATTCTCTATAGTTAGTGGGAGTTTGCATTTCAGCACAGTTATTGGCATTAATATAACAAATATAAAAAACATAATGCCTTCCTCCTCTCTCCTAAATTTCCGTGCCCGACATGTACCATGATTGATACTTTATTACTGTATAACACCGATTAACATTGTGGAGTGCAATAAATATATTGACCACGGAAGAGATAAATAAGATTGGAATGGCCATGTGGGCGGGGCAGGCGCGCCACAGTTTCGATTAGACAATCATAACTCGGCCGGATCATACATTCGCCGCGTTTAGTGTGCTTAGGACTACTTGAGAGAACACAGCTCCGCTTTAAAATGCCTTGTTGTGTTATTCTTACGTGATAGACAAATTGTCAGACCTCCAGTATATAGCGAGGAGTTATATCTTTCCGTCTGTAAGTCAAAAATAGCATTTATTTACAGAATAATTGGTAAAAACATAAAAATATACTGATCAATATGAAATTCCAAACATCAATCATATTATTGCAACAACTTACAAATAAAATGCATTGCCCGATGTGTTCGCGCTTAATCAACGCGATGTCGTAGTCCGCTTGCAATGTACTGCATGCATTGCGTTCTCTACACTTCAACCATGGCCGTTGTTCGTCGTTTACCGGGGTTGGCCGTGAGTGATGCCCGGCGTACATCTATCGATATCGAGGTGACCGTGTAGTTAAATAAAAGCATCGATAGAATTCTCAACTATATTTACGTTTGACAAAGATTATTTTTGAAATATTAAGTATAGGTACATTATATTTAATTGATGAGAATATGTTTTTAGTTAGATGTATTTTATATTATATGAATCATTGAATGAATGAAGATGAAGCGGCATGTAGACCATTTGATTTTACTTAGATTTTAATACTGAATAGATACAATATAGTCTAGTCAAATACTATACCTACTATTTTATATATGTTTTAATATTTGATTCTATTCGATATATTATTTATGCAATTAATTATAATAATGTTATGTATCTTTTTGTATTTTTCAGGAATTTTCCATGCAAAGATTATTAAGTTATTTTAGTGAAGGAAAATTACAACCGCGGGCAGGATTCGAACCTGCGTCTTCTGGTTAAGTACACCAGATGCTAGGACCGAATTTTCCCTTCACTAAAATAACTTAATAATGTTATGTTTTAATTCTGTTATGTTATGTTAGGTTTCCCCCACTTGCTTAATGATTACGTTTTGTTCCAAGGACATAGTTTCTTTTAAATTAATTAATATTAAATAAAAATAGTTCTTGATTTTTATGTTTCCCTTTTACCCATTCAATATAAAAATACATAACAGACAGAATTTATCGATAAAAAATATCGGCTTTTCAAGAACTAGCGTATGCTTGTTGCGTGTGTGTGTCTTATGCCTACGGGTGCTTGGTGCTAGTGTGTGAACAAATTGCTGCCCACAGATTTATGTGTGTGTGATTTGATTGTGTGCGAAAAGCTTGTAAAGATAATGTTGCGTATGTTTGAGAATTGAAATAGTGGGAGTAAAGCGGCGACACTGGTCCTAGTACAAAATAGCGGCTAGGGCCATTCCAATCTTATTTATCTCTTCCGTGATATTGACTGTCTGTAAACTGTCCCCTACTTTATTTGATCTAAAATATAACTGCGCAATGTGGCTGTGCATGTGATGATATGATAAGATATTTATGTTGTTCGACGCGTATATATAAACATAAAATATAGAATAGAAACATAACATAATACTAGTATTATGTTTCACCCAAAGTTCGTCAGAATGTTTAGGTATCCATGTAATAGGGGACGAGTCTATTGCCATTAACGGGGCCCAAACCCAAACTCCGAGGCTGCTACTGAGAATTTCATAGAAAATCGCAATAACACTTTGCTGGCTGCGTAGCAGTTGCGTTTAGGACCTCTGGACTATTGAGGTAGTAAATAAATAAGCAAAAAAATTTTATATTCTGACCACAATACAAATATTTTTCTCTTCCGCCTTCCGCCGACAAACGAAGCGACGAAGCCGCGGGCGAATATAGTTGGTAATAACTTTACGACTCCCTGTAAGCTGATACAGGGTATCATGTAACTATAAGGACAATCGTGAAGCCATTTTGTACATTTTACGAGTGTTTGGCATCGTGCCCTCGTATTGGGGTGAAGGATAATGGAGACGACTCGTTAAATCTTCATAACACTTATTATGAAAAGATCTGAAATACTTGGGAAGATATTAAGAAAACTGTGTCGCTAGTATAAACATTTTTTGGTGTCAACCCTAACATATTTATGTATAAGTCAAGGTTCTTATTAGTAGATTCAATAGCAAAGCAGTCAGATCTCGGCGCCGACGGGTCATCCGGTTAGTGGATACACCCTCTTTACATGGGACCTTAACATACTCGTACCAGCGAACTGTACTTAGGTGTACATTAGCAGACCTCTGCCTAATCCTTCGAGGAATATAGGCGTGAAGGTATGTTATTAATTGTTTCTTTCTGTTAACCCCTCGTACTAAGCTAAATGCTTGTATTACGAGAGGGTTAACATCGGTAGTGCAATGGGTGAGTTTCGAACCGGCAACCGCATGATCGGAAGTCCGACGCCCTAGCCATTAGGCAACCGCCGCTTCATTTATAGTCAAGATTAATAAAATGGGGCCGAAGTAGAAATGTAACCATTAAAATCCACCCACGAATTCTAATACTGGTAAGGTGTGTACGATGTTTACTATATATTGTGTATAATTAAAATAAACCCTAATTTATATAAGCACCTAAAGTGTGTACAAACATTGTTGCACTACGAACATGTGGACTGGAACATTTAGCGAACTTTATGTGCCTACTTACGTACATTCCGCGGGTTACATTTAGTTTCAGCGGTTTCAGTAGTCTTGTGTTTATAAAACGGAGCCGAAGAAGCCATAAACATAAATTTGCTCGTAAACCGTTAATCTGTTCGGAGTTAGTATACCTATGTTATATGTTATACTCCGTATGCGCCTAGCCGACTGGATTTGTGGAAAATTATGCATTTATAATATAACGACAGCCGCAAGAAACATTATAAACACTGAAATCATTTTTTTTTATTTATTTAAAAAAGGATCTGATGCTCTTTTGAGTAGATAAAAACATTTTTTTAAAAGTAATTTTTGAAGAAGATAAACAAAATCAGTACCTACTGCACATTTTATGCAACGAGGTAACAACATTTTAAATAGCTTTTCTGTAAAGTACGTGATTTACAGAATCGATAGTGTTTTTAGCAGCAGTCGATATAAGTGTGCAAGAATCAGTTTATCAATTTATCACTTTATAGGCTGCGGTTGCCAGTTACCGTCAGGTGGCCTGTATGCTTGTTTGTCATCTTACTACGATAAAAAGGTAAGGCTAGTTTTTCCTTATGTCATCCTCCGTAACAGTAAAAAACTATGGAATCACGTATAGAATCACCCCATATTATAAATGAGGATATATCCTCTATATAGGCGTAGGTATATTTTACTAGTATTTCACATGTGAATATTCCGATACTTATAAAGTTATCAAAACAAGTTAATTATTTACTTTGTGGCTTATGTATATATGTAAAAGGGGATATAATCCTACATAGATATCAAACTATCCGTTTAAAAGGTTTCTAATCCTCTCAAACTATGCTGCGGGTAATGAATACCTCATCAGTCCCTGAATAGTTAAAACAATATAAATTGAAATGGACAGGCACATAATACATTACGTGTTAAGTACCCGAAGGAAATTAAATCAAATTCAACATACCATCACTCTGTATTCCCAGAAGAGTATGGAAGAGGTCGTTAACTCACAGTTTATCGGTTTTGTCCAAGCCCCATTTTAAAGGGGGCGAGCCTATTGTGATTAACCTAAGAGTTTCATAGAAAATCCTTAAGTATAACCTCGGGTATCGAACCCAGGACCTCATATAAAGCAGCCGCTCTGACCATTGAGCCAGTTAAACGATAGATCTAGATTATCTTAATATAAATTCTCAATGTTATTCTGTCAAATAAACGAACCATCAGCGGTTGAGGGACGGATGTTGATGAGGTGTGACGTCTATTCGCTTCTGTGCTTAGAAGAGCTCATTAATCTGTCAGCTTGCGTATCAGTTCCGCTTGTCAAGCTTGTCACTGGTCCCTGGAGGATCTTGTAAGTAGGTACACGAAATTCGGATGTTTTATCAAAAAATAAAAACGTAAAATCGATATTTCAAATGACATTCAACCAGCAAGTTGTTATCTCCCTATCAGACTCGTTGCCTTTTTTTATAAAAAACGTGTAGACTAGGTTGTTTAAAATTTCAATTTCAGTGGCTGGAAAAATCTGTAATAATTATTTTTATAATAATTATATTTTCAGTTCCATTTCAATAATAATTATTCATTCGATAGTAAGTTTTATTTGAGTTTAGATTCGATATGATGCAACGCGGTCACGTGGGAAACTTCTTTGTGTAAGTTCAATTATAGGAAAGAAGAATAATATTTTACTCTACATCAAACGCAGTAATTAAACGTACTGTCAGTTCTATATATATTGTTCTATCTTTTTATACCGACAACAGCTTTCAAAACGTTATTTCATAAGATAAATCATTTTAGGATAAAATATACGAATCGTGATAAATGTGCGCGATCGGATTCCCCAAAGCCAGCATTTTCTAGTACTCGCGGCATTGTGGTATAGCTTGTCCCACATCTGTGGTCGGACCGAAACGGCCGCTGCGGTACTGCGAGTGAGCAAATCCGCATTTGTGGACATGCGGACACACGCCATTTGAGGACCAATGCGGAATTGCGGAGTGTGTGCGGACTAAAAGTAATGACGCGCCGGCTGTCGTCATAAATTCTCTGATAAAAAATATTCAACACATACGTGCGTTATTTACACGCGCGTAATGGTTTATTACCTTGCTTACGTAAGAGAAGCCGTTATTATGTTGTATTGCTTTATAAGCAATCAATAACAGTTTTATGATGTGATTTTATTTAGATAATAATATCTATACATAATCATAGCTAATCATGGCCATAGCCCATCATGATTATAACGGTAGGTCTCCGGTTACATGCATTTCCGACATAGAATTTATTACGTAGTGCCTGCAAAACAATATTCTCGTCGTGGAAATAGTAAAACTGTCGGTATTTTCGCCCTTTGTTTCGCTCCTTATTTATAAGGAATTAAAAAAATAATCGTTATGCCAAAGTTAAAGGCACTATATTTCTTCGGCCTCAATTTAAAATCGCATAAAGTTCAAGGTTATCTTCATCTTCAAATCATCGTTATCTTTCAATTTGTTAGAAGTTAAGTAGATATGTAATCCAATATAACTTGGGTAGTAGGTAGGTAGATACTCTGCGACAGTAAGGTTAAAGTCCGGCGAGGATGGCTCTAGGGTCAACCCTTATCCGCAAATATGTTTTAAAATCATTACACATTTATTATATAATGCTTCAGAACATTATACTTCAAAATCGTTATGCTTACAGTGGTTATGGTAAAAAATATGCCCGAGTAGGTATTTATGTAGAATGTTATGTTCAGTATAAAATACCCACGGTAATCACAAAATTCAAATATTATAATTATGTTAATTTTCTGCTACTAATTCTAGTAACTGTTCCAATCTTAAATCAAACGACTTTATTTTCTTTCGTGTTCTGACAGTTAAAACGATTTAAAATAGATCTGAAATCATTTTTTTATCGTTTCCGTTTCTATAATTAGCTTTATTCAGAATACGCTATTTTCATTCCTGTTCCGCATTCCCTTTACTAGTAATTTTAGGTGAAAGTTTTCTTCCTATTCGTGTAATTTCCCTGACTTTTTTTTCATCATCAACCCATATATTGTCCCACTGCTCGGCACGGGTCTCCTCTCAGAATGAGAGGGATTAGGCTGTAGTCCACCACGCTAGCCTACTGCGGGTTGGCAGACTTCACACGCCATCGAGAAAATCTCTCAATCATGCAGGTTTCCTCACGATGTTTTCCTTCACCGTTTAAGCGCGTGATAATTAAGTATTTACTTACGTTTAAGTATTTATTTAGTTACTTACTCTTTTATTTTAACAATATTTTACTCAATCACTCAAGAAGTTTTCAACTATAAAATAATTGAGTGGTACCATTTAACGAGTTTTTTTTTGTTTCTGTTTAAATATGCCTTATTTGAAATGTATTTTTATTTTTGCTCAATTCGTATGTATTAGTACCAAATTTCTTTATTTAACTAATACGGTAGTGGCCGGTAGGCAATAAGAACAGTACCTACCTATATTGAGAGATGCTTCGAAAATATCCTGTTCTTATTCCATATTCTTACATTATTCTTATGAAACTTGAAGGTTTGATCAGGATAAAAACTTAATTTAATCCTTAAAGATTTCAAAATTACGTGAAGCGTAAAGAGTGCCGACCTCCACTGAATCTACTTTATTTTTTTAATATCATCAGTCTAATTTTATCTTTGACAGTTTTGCCGAAGTTTGCCAAAAGTAAGTTGTCACGTTATATTTTTCTGTGAAATATCATCCAAGAATTGCAATTACTCAAATCTTCTCACGTGATACACGAGTTATTAAGAATGTTTTTACACTTTAAAATTGTCTCTTAAGAACGCTCTTAGTACTATTCAAAACTGCACTCAATTTCTCGCTAGAATTTTGGGACACGGAGCGGTAACTTTGTTTTGTAACACGATACAATGTGGATACATTTATAGAGTCGAAATTGAGTAGTAAGTAGCTTAGTCAGTAGTAAGTGGCTTTCTAGACGGACCGAGATGTCGTACACTAAAAAAAACACACAGTCGAATTGAGTACATCCTCCATTTTGAAGTCAGTTGAAAATTGAGCACAGATTGATTAAACACACATACCGAAAAGAAACAGGGGTTTCATTAAAAGTTTTAGAATAGGCCAGTAAGAAAAGCAGCCGATGACAAATTTATTTAAATTTCGAATTAGGAACTTTTTGGGAATAGAATCTGTAGAGTAATGAAAATTCATATTATGTCATTTCTTTTTAAAAATCGGCGGAAAGTGTGTTTCGTCGAAATGGATTTGAATAGACAAGAAATCTCGATTAAAATGTCCCTTGTGTGACTTCAAAAACATGAAATAAGATAAACTTGAAAAGCACAATATTGTTAGCGTGTCGAAAAAGGTGTTGGAGGAAAGGTGATCTTTATTAGAATCGCGAAGTTTCGCATTGTTCACGCGGAGGGGAACACTTTACGCGCTCGGATCAAATATTGCGTGGAGCAGCACGTACTGTACATTATTCTCGCTTTATCTAGCCAATAACGACACCTCATTACCTGTGAGAACTTATAAATATACATGAGGAATATTTTATACCGAAAAATGTTGGCATCTAGCACTTTCAGGAGCGTTATCAGGATGCTCTAAACTAATGTGATCACTTTCATAATAACGTGAATTTACTAAGTTATTATATGAGTGGCATTTTTCTGTCAAAACGTAGGCGTACAGCGAACCATACGGTGAAAAAACGTGTGTTTATAATCGGCATTAGAATGCTAATTCTTTCATAAATTTATCTGTCAACAGCAAGTTACGTGAAGCTTGTGGTTGCAGTAGATATACTGTAGACCGGATTGCAACCGCAGCTGGCTTGTTATACTGTCATGTCTGCCACTCTCTTACGTCTGTATTACGGATAATACATCAACTGTGTTTGAACATCGCAGACAGGTTACGACTGTAACTTGCTGCGACAGGAAGATTTATTTTCCGTCACAACACATATTGGTTTGCGTCAAAGCGGCATTTTACTACTTCTCCCGATAACATATCGATATCCTTAACGGCTTACTCAGCGAGCACGGGAGCTTCACCATACAATCACGCGCCACGCCTTCACGAGTAAATTCCTCGAATATTTATTTATGCACTCCCGAATCCCGCTGAGGGAATTGTGGGGGCTTCAAGATATACTTGTCTGATATGAAACTTACATTATGAATACATATAATATGTCGGAATATTCAACTAGGAACACGCTTATGTTGTCAGGACTTATGTTGATTGACAGAGTAATCTTAAGAGCAAGATTGAGTCTCGTATTAGTTTCATTATGACAAGATCTTAGACTACGAAAGGCCTAACAGACTTGTGAGTGGCTTTGTCAATAAATTGGATGGTTTTATAGCCTCTGCTAGCTGACATCCGACTAGCAGAGAGAGAGCAAAATTTACGACAAAGAGGCCTTAGGATATAAAAGCGAAAAAATTTTTACGACTTCTGTTGAAATGTGATATTGAAAAATAGAAATATATTAAAATTAATGTTTTGTTGATTGTAATAAAATTTTATAGATGCCTAAAGAATTTATATCATGTAACATACCGGAGGGCAAAAGAATATATTATCCATCCAATGATGTTTTATAGTTAACATTGTGTTTATCAGTATGGATACAAAATACGTTTTTATTTGTTGTGTCAAGAATATTGTATTAAAGGTTTAGAAAAAAAAACGGTTTATCCTTGTTATTTGTTAATTTAGTTTCTGTCTATCCCTGTGGAAAATAGACATGACTGTATACTGTATAATAATTTAATTAGTAATATAAGAAACATTTCAATTTTTTTTAAAATATATCTCTGATTCGTGTATGGAATCATCTTTTACGGATATGTCAAGCTATATTCATTACATTTCATTCGAGACACTATGAAGAAAGACGAAATGTTTAAATTCACTGTAAGAGTTTCAGTGGCCATGTTTTCGAGACTTGAGCCTGTATTTCGTTCTGGCTGAAATAATTTATGGCTAGCCACAAGCCGCTGTTGCGAATAGTCGTTTTGCTTGGTTTACGTATAGCTTTCAATTTCCTGTGGCTGCGTATTCGAGTCACATAACGTCACACATGCAAATCACGGCCGTAGAACATAAATCACATGTGTCATGTACCACACCACCTCGATTCAGACTATTTTGACAACGTGTACCGAGGTAGCTATGTGAGCTAATGCTTTCGAACTTATATCTAGATTAGAAATGCTAACTGTGCTCTGGGTTGAATTGAGAATTGGCACAAGTAGATGTAGGTATGTACTGCATTTGTTTTAACATATGATTGATAAACGTTTCCGTGCAATTTAATATAAACTCATCATTTCAAAATATATTATTTACGAGTATACCTACGCACAGATTGCGGACTGACAATAGATATAAAATACAAGTGTAGAATGCCTTCTAAATAACAATGACAGCTATGTCAAACTCGTATGTATACGATACTTGCCTCCCTTTAAAACAGATTTGTCGCGAACTCGACCAACTAAGGTTCAGTGGCTGGTCCCCTTTAAGAGGAGCATTACCTACCTTGCCTTTACGCAGTCAGGTAAAAATCGATTGCGCAAGTAGCTTGTAAGCTAATACAGCTGCCAGCATAATTATGCAGCTGTATTTCGAGGTGGGGGTTTCGATTTATTATAATGACGGTGATAAAAGCTTTCACTAATAATATTCCTAACCTACTTTGAAATACTACAATTTTAAGTAAACAACGTATGCAGGTGGACTATGTATAACGCCAAGTTAAACAACATGGCACACAGCCAAGTTTAAGTAGTATTTAATGTCACAGATATAGTCTGCAACGAATACTAAAACGATCCTTGTTGGTACAATAAACATGATGTTATTTAATTTAGTTTACCTTTCAGGATAAAATTCGCCCTAGAATATTGAAACAGCTATTTCGAAGTTTTACATGTATTGTAATTTTTGTATCAAATGCAAAGAAAGATACGTAAACCCAGGATTAAATACGAAGAAATTCTATTTTGTATCGGAACTCGATCGATACTAATACAAAACGATACAACTTCCTTTGCACCGCCTTTTATTGAACGTTAGCTACTTGGCTAAAGGTTTATCTATCTTGTAAATAAATACGACTGCCTCATTCGCCGTAATGACTACCGGCGAACGTGATGTTCTGAGTTCTATTCCCAGGTTAGATTTTACTACGGGGATCCTGATAGTAATTAAGATAGGTATATTTAATAAAGGTGGAGGACAGGGTGAAATGGTGTACATTATAGGCTGATGATGACTATGAACCCAAATAAGAGCTTTCTGATAGTAACCCAGATTAGAGTTTTATGATTAAACTATTTATCCAGACAACTGGTCGCCTGGTGGTCGAAATCTCAATACGTTTCTGCACTCCTTCGCTATATCAACTTTCATCATCATCATCATCATCAACCCATTACATTGTCCCACTGCTGGGCACGGGTCTCCTCTCAATACGAGAGGGATTAGGCTATAGTCCGCCACGCTAGCCTACTGCGGGTTGGCAGACTTTACAGGCCGTCAAGAAAATCTCTCAGGCATGTAGGTTTCCTCACGATGTTTTCCTTCACCGTTTAAGCGCGTGATAATTAATTATTAATACACACATAACTTCGAAAAGTTAGAGGTGCGTGCCTTGGATTCGAACTCGAGACCTTTGACTTGGCAGTCCAATGGTCATATCACTAGGCTATCACTGCACTCATCTAATCGGCTCGACTCGGCTATCAACTTTAATTATCCAAAATCTCATACTTCCTCCTTGAAAAGGGGTACAACGTCTTTTCCGCATGTATTAATATATAGATAGGAGCTTTCAGATATTTATCCAGATAGGCGCGTTCTGATAGTTACCCAGATAAGAGCGTTCGGATAGCTCTCGATTGTTTTTTTTTATTAAACCTAAAAAAGGCTTGATAATAACCTAGCCTTAGGTTTAATAGTGAATCTGATTTGAGATTTCTTCCTTGGTAAAGTATAGTACTAGACACCATGAGTTAAAATTTATATCTATCAACCGTGCAACCGAATACATGCTATGCCTGCTATGAACAAGGTAAACATCATTAATAATTCAGGTAATTTGTAATCCCAAATGCAAATGGCGCGTCATCGCGGCCTACTGGTTGAGTACATTAAGTGATTGTATCGTTACCTCTCCGTACACCGGATTAGGGTATGCACACACAGGAAACTCTGTTACGTTCTGACAAAATTACGAGACAGAAGTACCGACAAGTACGAATCTAGAGTCTGTTGTACACAGGTATAGTGGTAAAGTGAGTCCGAACAATACGAGAACCGTACAATCGCCTACATCAGGTTATACAAAACTGAAAAATTTCACCAAATGATTTTAAAACTTAAAACATTAATGATTAAGTTCAAAATCGACTAAGAAAATTTGAGATTGTGTGGTAACTTGATGTGCTAGCGACCGTACAATATACATACCCATCGTACTTATCTAGGGTTGGTATGTAGATAAAAATTACCGATGATAGAGAGCCCATTTAGTCACCTGCACTCCTCAAATATGTGGTTCCGGTCATAAGGACAAAATTTTACTATGAAACCCAGTTACCGGAAAAAGACGACTTTTCATACATGCCTAAATGTGATATATCAACTTTTATATAGGAAGATGTATTAATTATTTTTTCACAAATAAGGTTTGGATTTCGTAGGAAAAGTTGTTGAGTTCCTACGACAGGTAGAATCACTATTTTAATGAGTGCAGGTGACTAAATCGGCTTCGTATAGTTTTAAGTATACAATGAGCAGTTATGACTACGGTACCTATCAGGAAATAGGGGTGTGCGAATTTGCTAACAAGTTAGGTCTGAGGTGTTTAGAATTTCAATATTATGTTAATTTTAGGTCTCACTTCTATGTATCCTGGGTATCAAATCCTTAGTCTTAGGTTCGCTCCACAGCCGTAGTCGATCCCATTAAATAGAAGTCAATCTATCATTCGTAACTAAAATTTAATTTTTGCCCACTCATTACAGAGACTTGGAAGCAATGCCACGAGTCTGAAAAGGCCACAATTTACAAATTTAGGCAAGAAAATCTCAAAAGGGTTGTTCTACTTGTTACTTAACAGATAATAATAATTAAGTTCACAGCTAGTAAAGATCTTTTAAGGTAACCTTTCAAAAAGGTATTAAATACCTTCAAAACTTTTATTAGTAGACAAAAGGTATTGCGCAGGTAACACCATTTAAAATTCATGATTGTTTTCCTTTCACATAATGTAAACGTAATGGGTATGCATCTAATCTATATATTAATACGAGAAGACAGAAACTGTAGCCTTTTTTCGCATTGAGGAGCTTAGGATGAGTATTGGCATAATTAAAGTTCATATATAAATTGTCGTAGCAAGTGGTGGTCTATAGTTTCTGCTTACTCCTGTTGGAAAAAGGCGTGAGAAGGAATAGAGGAGTGCAAAAAAATATTGCAGTCGAATTTCGACCACCTGGCGAACACTAGGTACTCTTTAGTAAAACGCATAGCTACTGCACTAATCTGATAATAATCTGTCAATACTGTTATCATATTAGATAGTGTTAATTAGTGCAAATCCTGCCTCAATCATCGTACGTCCATAATCCTTAGTTAAACATCGAATTTAATCCGATCGACACACTATCGACTCTGATTGCGCTGCACAGCGAGTTTCACATCACTGTTTAGCTGCTATATTATTTAGAAATGTTCAATGAAATAGAAATAGCTTTTGTATCTTGCATACTTTATATTGCAAGGAAGTTCTTGCAAGACGGTTAGAAGTTTATACCATAAGTACATATTGTACATTGAATATCCATCAGGGTTAAGCCGCTGGAGCCGGGACAATTCTCTGGATTTATTTCATTTGTATTCGGCTCGGGAAAGTGGGACATCAGTTATTTATGTAGGGTTACCAGACCAAATTTAACAAGCTATTTGAACACGTGACTAATAATACAGAATTAGCATCATTTGTAGAAGCCTTGGGTCAAATTTGGGTTTAGTGCTGACTAAAAGGATTGATCGTTAGTTATTATTATTATTATTATTGTTATTTATTCAAGTAACAAAGACTCATTTTTGTTAGTAATACATTGAAACTTATCCTATGTTAGTAGTTAGATAACAATCTATACTATAGTACAAAAACCTGTGTTGATACGAAAATCACCGCTACAACATTCCATGTGAGATGGCACAGCAGTGATTAACGTATACACAGTCCAGCCTGTCTGTGATCATGGCCAGAATGCTGTTGGAACTAGCCCGCACTCTGCGCACCAGAGATGCACACCGTTTGCGCATTAGGGCGTAAAAGCAATCCACCCTCGCCTCAGCAAACATCCCCGATGCACTGCAGAAGCGTGGCAGCCCCAACAGCACCCTGAACGCGTTATTATACTGGATACGGAGGGAATTGTAAGCTTTTTTAGTATATCTAGCCCACAGGCTGCATGTATAAAAAGACGTGCAGTAAGCTCTGAAAAGAGTAACTTTAACCTTATTTGTGCATTGTGCAAACCTGCGAGCTAGCATGTTCGCTCTCACTGACAACGCCCTCCGTTCCCTTTCCACGTCCTCGTCGTCCCTGAGGTCAGGAGTTAGGATATGCCCAAGATATTTAAAACTAAACACCCTTTTCAATGGGTGCCTATTGAGCAGAATGGGTGGTATTGTTTTAGGGCTTTTACCTCCAGTCTCAAAGACCATAACTTCGCTTTTTTTAACATTGTACGTCAAGCCATGACTTTCTGCATACCTTTCACATATTTTGATTAATTTTCGTAGCCCGCATGGCGACGCGCTCAACAACGCCATATCATCAGCATAACTGATATTATTTAAACATATGCCATTAATGTAACAACCAACTCTGACGCTGCTGAGCTCGCCAATCAGTTCATTCATGTAAAGGTTGAAAAGCGTAGGCGAAGATAAACCACCTTGCCTCACCCCGCATTCCAACCCATACGAATGTGACAATGCCCCCGCCCACCGCACTGTATTGACCTGGTTTCCATACCAATATTTGAAAATATTAATAACTGCGTGTGGTACTGAGGTCTTTTCCAACTTCCGCCATAGGTTGTCATAGGAAACCAGGTCAAAGGCTTTGGACAGGTCGAGAAAGCAGCAATATACTGAGGTTTTGCGCTTCGCATAGTAATTGACCGCATGCTTCAAACACAGTACTGCACTCTCTGTTGAGAGTCCAGGCCGAAATCCGAATTGGTTGTCATGGAGTTGTATGTATTTATTTAGCTGAGTATTAAGCATGCCGTCTAATACCTTTGAGATGACAGTAGCTAAAGAAATGGGCCTATAGTTGGATTTGTCAGAGAGGTCACCAGTTTTATTTTTTACAATGGGCACTACAACAGTACGTAGCATATCTGTAGGCATATAGCTATGCGTTGCACAAAAAGAATACAGCAAAGCCAAAACTCTAGGTAAATGAGGTCCCGCATACCGAAGATGCTCAATACTGAGACCGTCGTGGCCCGGGGATTTACCCTTGGTCATGGATCGTATAGTAAGGGCAATTTCTTTAGCCTTGAACTTTATCCCCGGTTCCACGCCGACCCCAGCATCAGGCACTCCCTGGGAAGACCCCAATGGTGACCTTATATGGAACTGATCCTTGAACATGTTCGCAATCTCCGTCGGCCCGGTCACACCACAGACGCTCACGGGCAGACCGGATTTATAATTCAGTTGTTTGGTATTTTTCCAAAATGCACGGAAATCATTGTTAGAATAATTTGACGCTAAAATATCCATTTTGATTTGCGTTTCGTGATCCTGGCACCATTTTAGCCGTGATTTAAAAACTTTTCTGGTTCGACACATTTCGTCGTAAACATCACCTGAAGTAGGTTTACCGTACCAATTCCATAGCAAAAACTGTTTCCTAGCCTGCCCATGAGCCTCTGCGACATGTTTGTTCCAACCTACAATAACTTTCTTTTTAACTCCCCTACTACTTCCTCGACCTGCTATGGCCGCCTCAGTCATGGCCCGTACAATGCTATCATATAGTTTATCTATAATAGATCTATGAGAAACATCATTACACATCTTATCACAACAGATATTAAACTCTTTAGGAAAATCTACAAGTCTTAGCCTTTTGTTACATTCATTACGGTAATTATCTATTTCTTGCAGACATCTTTCGCCCCACACAGCCCTATTTCGATAGCTTTTAACATCATATGTCTTTGATGGGATTATACTTAAATTACAATTTATTAGAAGTGGAAAGTGGTCAGACCACAAAACATCGTATAAAACAGACACATTTAGTACTGTGTTCAGAGCAGCTTGTGTGACGAGACAATGGTCGAGCCACCGTTTACAACCATGTGACTCACTTAAGAAAGTATATGTATCCAAACCTAACATCTCAGTGTCAACACAAGACCATTTTTGATCCACACAAAAGTCCAAAAGTTCACGATAAAAGCGTTCAGTCGGGTGCGCGTTATAATCACCCAACATATACACACAATCGACGCCACAATTTTCTATGATAGCACTTACCGAACTCAGTACATCGGTGAAATCCGTCAAATTCGCAATCACATCTACAGGCATATACAAACACACCACTAGGAAAGTTTTATCATTCGACACTATTTTGATACAACATATACGCGGATTGTTACACTGAATAACAGTCACGTCCTGGAAAACACTCCTTCTCCATAATAGCGCGACCCCACCGTGTGGACGGCCGTATAAAATACCCTTGGATAGGTCCACTGCAGATACGCCTGTCGAGGAGAAATCCTCACATATAGTGTCCAAGAAAGACATCTCATTTGGCAATAGACGCGTTTTACCTGAAATAAAACGCATATTAAATACTTACCCTTATTAGAAGCTTATTATAATGAGAAGGCACTTCCGATTTCCGTTGTATTTTACATCTTTTTCTACCGTATATCGCTATCTCTTTCGCACATCTCAGGCGTGGGGGTGTTGGCTACCTGATGGTTCCAATCACCCTGTTCGTCATTGCGTCGAATTATACCAGGCAGAGATAAAAAGTAAGCTTCTAATAAGGGTAAGTATTTAATATGCGTTTTATTTCAGGTAAAACGCGTCTATTAAACACTTGACCGTTATTAGAAGCTTATTATAATGAGACCTGTTTGTTATCGCCTGGTGGGAAAGAGCCAATGTGAATTATTAAATTAAATAAAAAACTTGAAAAGGAAAATATTTTTAAATTCTGTAACAAGATTAACAACATACTTCACCGTGTCTTAAAATAAAAAATCAAGGCAATAAGGTATTTTTAACAATTAGAATCCATTACACAAATGTATAATTTTTAATTACGTATTAGCTGTCACGTAATCTATTATATTAAAATTAAATCATTCTACAGGTTTAAATAAGGAGGTTATTGATGAATTATTAGTATGCATAATAATTTCACAGCAATAGAATTTTCGAAAAGTCTTAACCGGTTTCCAATTTCCCCTACCTAGAATATCATCAAGGGGTAAATGATCAACAAACATTTTGGAAGGTACCGCGGATCGCACGCTACCTGGAGTTTATGTTATGACAGCTCTTCTCATATGCGCCTTGATCCACCCTGCAATTACAGCTCGAGAGGCAGGATTTGGTAATCTGCGCAACGGTATCAATAAATTTGATGATTCAGACTTGATACGTTTTTCATTCAGTATTGCTATGGTTTTGATGATCCAGTAAACAGGATATAAATTTTGTTTATTAGGATTAATTAATAACTTTCATCCAGACTGTCTATTATCACTGCAATCTGTCTTAGATCCAAAGAGAGGCCCAAAAAATAATAGAATCAGTATTAATAAATACAATGATCGTCCAACAAGGTCAGGTCGTAAATTCTTCGAGCTGAATATAATATAAATAAGGTTGCTGTATGTCGAACAATGTGCAATTTTGCTACTGTCTACTGAATACTTACATGTCCCAGACATGAGGTATCGCAGTCTTGGGACTTTTCAAAGAAATAGATTTTAAAATGTGTTTATGTTTAACCAGAACATCTTCACCTAATTTACTAGATAATTGGTATTGCATAAGGTGGATATTACTGATTTATAAAGAAGAATAGTATTGTAGGTGAATTTAAAGTTAAAGTACAAATCTGCTAGGAATTGATTTAATTGGGCTCCGTTGGGCCGTAGGATTAACGTTATTTTGCAACCTTTTATATTTTCCAAGTACAGCCGCCAAGTATAAAGTAAAGGTATTAGGTCTCGTGTCGACAAGTAACAGTCTTAAACCCGTCAGTGTAAACGGGGCTGCGATGGCCCGGGACATGAGATCCGCTCTCCAGAAAAACTTTTCCAACGTAGCAATACAATCAGATAAATTCCTGTGGCCTGATTTCAGTGCATTAGGACTCGAGGAACTAGGAGAACTCCATGCGGTTCTCCAGCGGTGGAAACACCCATGATAATAGGAAATTACAAGGTACTGTAGGAGTTTGTAACAAGAAGTTTTTATGTGCGCGTCCCGGCATGTAGAAATATTTAAACAAAAAAAGTAAGTAGTTTGAAATATGTCTAGAGAAAATAATTTTAAATGAATGTCAGAGGACTAAGTTTGATTCCTTGAACAATAAAAGAAGTCGTGAATTCCTTAATTAAGTGTTTTTTTAACGTAGAAGCATTACGATCCCTAAACATTAAACCTGGTGCTTCTACATATGGTGGAGGCGCCGGGTAAGGATAAAGAACAAAGCATTAATTCGTTTTCTGTGAATTTCCAGAAAACATAAAATAAGTATTCAACTGCGCCGGCAAGCAAGCCCGGACGACGCGAGGTTGGAGCGCACGGAGCACACTGACGAGTGCAACAATAAAGAGGGAACCGCTTAACCCGAAGATTCTTCCCGAGGAAGAAGAGAAAAAAAAAAAAGAAAAACAGGAACGAGTTTCATTTGTTTTTTCTTCGGTGGTATAAAAGATGGCGCAAGAAATGTTTTTCTTCACCGGCACCGACAATGTATGTTTAGATGAGTTCCTAGTACAATTTAGGCTGGTAGCCGCAATTAATAAATGGCCGGAAAGTGATTTAGCTCTGATAGTCGGGGCGTATTTACAAGGACCAGCCTTGATGTTTTTTAAGTCCGTGTATCGCGAGGGGATTGATTACAGAACCATATGCGAGAAGTTGAGAGTTGAATTCCCATCAGGAATCAATTATGTGGAGAAATTTTATAGCAACAAACAAGACGTGAAGGAAGATTCGTTGACGTATTATTATAGGTTGACGGATTTAGCCGCGAAGGCCGATATTGTAGATGAAAGCATCTTTATAAAAACATTTTTAAAGGGGCTATTACCGTGCGATAAAGTCAAATTAGGCACCAAACTCTATGCCACAAAAAATGAATTGCGTGCAACCATTTTACAATTAAAAGACATATTCGAGGACAACGAAACACCCTCGATTAATCTGCCGATTCAACCGCCCCGCGGCATATTATCAAAGGTACGCTTTGAACAACCGTCCAATACGACCGCACCAAGGTCACCAACGCCGCCGAAAGCATGGAATTCGTCGACGACAGCGCCTTCAATCCCATATCAATCCCCAGAAAGGAGGGATAGGGAAGAGTTTCACACTCCCCGTTATAATTTGAGACCACGGTCTCGTTTCACCTACACAAACGCTAATACCCCCAATAATTTTAGCGTGAGAAGGAACCCGCAGCACCCAAACTTCCAAGGACGCAGCCAATAAATAAGCATGAGGAGTTGCAGACGACTGCGTCCGAAATTCAAAAACTCCCAGATGAACAGAAAAATTTAAGTCAGTACAGCCCTTTTATTAACATTGATATAAACGGGCAGACATTGGTAGCTCTGATAGATACAGGTGCATCTATCTCCTGTATCTCTGAGAGATTAGCAGCGAAGGTGAAAGCAAAATGTAGCAGTGACACATCAGAGAAGCGTTTTGTAAGGTCAATTTCCGGTGCGTGTTTAAATGTAGTCGGAGAGACATTATTGAACTTTATGGTGGACTCGTGTCTTTTTAATAATAAATTTATAATTATCAGGGATATAAATCAAGAAGTAGTCCTTGGTCAAGACTTTTTTTATAAAAATAATGCTGTTGTTGATTTCAGAAATAATTGTATAACGTTGAAAGAACAATTTAAGATAAAGTTTCTTAGTAAAGCGTCTCTACAAAGCGGTGTTTCTGTGTCGCACTCCATGATTTATAATGATCAACATGATGAAACTCAACAAAATAAGATTATGTATGATCATACGAAGAATGAAGAAAAAAGTTTTAATTCAATCACCAAAAATGATTACTTATATTTTCTAGAGCTGGCACAACGAAATGATGATAAATTTATTTTTTCGCTGGCAAATAATTTAAAAAATGTAAATGAAATTGACATAAATCCGGGCTTATCTGACAATGACAAGATGTCATTACGTGAACTTTTTTCTTCATATAGAAAATGTTTTGCTTTTTCAACTTCCGAGTTAGGAAATTGTAATTTAGTGGAAATTAATATTAATACGACCGATGAGCAACCCGTTCATCGACCTCCGTATAGAGTGTCCCCTAAACAATTAGACATAATTAATTCTCAAGTCAAGGATATGTTGGAGACGGGAGTGATCCGTGAATCCAAGAGTGCTTATGCCTCTCCAGTGGTATTGGTACAGAAGCCTGATCAATCTTGGAGATTTTGCATCGATTATCGTAAATTGAATAAAAAGGTAATTACAGATAGTTATCCTCTGCCAATCATTGAAGATATAATGATTTATCTTTCGGGGGCAAGTTATTTTGCTGACTTGGATCTAAATTCTGGATATTGGCAACTAGCAATTTCTGAGAGGGATAAACACAAGACTGCGTTTGTCACACCCTCAGGACTTTATGAATTTAATGTTCTACCATTCGGTCTTAAGACAAGTCAGGCTGTTTTCCAAAGAACAATGGATAAAGTATTAGCTGGCATAAAATATAAGAATGCTATTTGTTACGTGGATAATATATTAATATGGGGTAAAACCTTTATAGAATTTAGGATAGCTCTAGAACAAGTATTAGAACGCCTTAAGAAAGCAAATTTAACATTAAAACCGAGTAAATGTAGTTTTGGTTACAACAAAGCTACGGTATTGGGGCACGAAATATCAGGAGCTGGTATTAAACCTGATAATAAAAAACTAGAATCACTAAAAAGGTTAAAACCACCAATGAATACTAAACAAGTAAAGTCAGTATTAGGGTTGTTTTCTTACTATCGTAAATTCATTGATAATTTTGCACAAGTAGTGTTACCTCTCACTAAATTATTGAAAAAAGGTGTGCCATTTGTTTGGTCGCAGAAACATCAGGAGGCATTTGATAAAATCATAGCATATATGTGTAATCCTCCTATATTGAGTTTTTATACTAATAACAAAGATGTGTTGACTCGTTTATATGTTGACGCCAGCGGAGAAGCATTAGGAGCATGTTTAATGCAAGGTAAAGATGTCATGCATCCAGTTTCATATGCTTCTAGGAAACTTAGTGACGGAGAAAAGAAGTATTCTACAACAGAAAAGGAATGTTTAGGTTTAGTATGGGCATTAAATTACTTTAAACACTTCTTATGGGGTATGAAGTTTCAGGTTGTTACAGATCATAAGGCATTGTGTTGGTTGAGAGATAAGAAAGATATGAATGGGAGATTAGCTAGATGGTCGTTGTCTATTCAGGCATATGAGTTTGATATAGTCCACTGTGCAGGGAGAGAAAATGTGATTGCAGATTTTCTGAGTAGAAACCCATTGAGTCAGGATGATGAGAATCATAAAGAAGTAGCAGGTCAAGATGATGGTCTGGAGGTGTATAAAATAGGTGTCACAAAAATGACAGATGAACAACGTGAAGATCAGGTTTGTCGACAGTTATTAGATAGAATAGCGACTAACGAGGAAAATGCATATAAAGGATTTAGGGTCATAGATGGTATTTTATGTAGGCAAGCTATGAGATTTAATAGTGTGAAGAATTTAGTGGTATTACCAGAGCGGTTGATATCAGATATATTAAAAGAGTTACATGATGATCCGTGGGCTGGAGGACATCTAGGTTTAGCTAAGACATTAACCAAATTTAGAGATAAATACTTTATTAAAGATGCAGAGAAGAAAATTGAAAATTATATTAAGAGTTGTAGTTTATGTCAGGAGCGGAAAAAGGTGAGACAAGTGGCCCAATTACAACCTGTCTTAGTGAATCATTTAATGGAGAAAGTAGGGATAGATATATTAGGTCCATTCAGAAAATCATTGAGAGGCAATAAATATATAATAGTCTGTGTAGAATATGTTTCTAGGTATGCAATTTGCAAGGCAGTGCCTAGGGCTACAGCCCAAAGAGTTAGCGAATTTTTGATAGAAGAGGTATTTTGTCGTTTTGGAGGGGTGAAAGAGGTTATTTCAGATAGAGGTTCAGTATTTACATCACATCTAGTTAAAGATACTGTTGGTTATTTTGGTGCTAAATCTCGCTTTACTACAGCTTTTCATCCGGCATCCAATGGTCTAGTAGAAAGGTTTAACAGAACGTTAACACAAATGTTGTCTATGTATGTTTCTGCAGATCAAAAGAATTGGTGTAGTTATGTACCCTTAGTATGTTATGCATATAATTCGAGTAAACAGTCAAGCATTAAGATATCACCACACATGATGATTTATGCGAGAGAACCTTTATTCCAAACTGATATGGTTGTTAATTCTGATAGGCGAAATTGTATAATTGATTATGTTGGAAGACATGATTTTCAGAATTTCTTATCACAAAAGGCTTTACATAATTTGAGAAAAGCACAAATAAAACAGAAATTAAGTTATGATAAGAAAGTTAAAGTTAATAATTACTCGCCTAACCAACTAGTTATGATTTATACGCCTAGGAGAATAGACGGTAAAAGTTTAAAATTGTGTAGGTTATATAAAGGACCTTATCAAATTGTGAGAAGGATTTCTAATGTAAATTATGTTATTAGGAAAATAAATAATAATCGATATAGAGATATAGTACATGTTAACAGGTTAAAACCCTTTCATGTTAGATTATAGATAGTTTCATAATATTATAGTTCATTAATTTTGCTTGGTAAAAGATGAATATTTAATATTAATGATTTTGTTCGTGTGTTTTCATATATCTGATGTGCTGTCTGATGTGCTGTCTGAACGAGCTGGAGAGAGGGAAGAAGATGCCAATGCGTTATAGGGTGAAGGCATTCCGAATATATTCTAAGGGTTTTTTTTTGCTAGTAGGAGGGGGACCCTGCTCATGCTGTATCGACTTCGTGAAAGGGATATAGTCCTTACGAAGGGTGTCTGAGTTGGACACATATGATTCAGCAAATATTATTTTTAATTGTATAATAATACAATGTAAAATCGGTATTAACATTAGTCTCGGAAATTAATTAATTATAGTTCGGAATGAATTCATGACAGGGTTAATATGTTTTCTTAAGCTTTCCCTCTCTCTGACTCAATTGCGTTAGAAGAAGTTAAAGTTTTTGCATATAATATTAATTCTTTTTATATTTAGTTTCATTAACCCTTAAGGTATGATGCTTAGCTTTTAATGTAATTAATTTTGAAGCATCATTGGATAGGAGGCCGTTACGCATCTTTTACAGGCGTTTTGGTGCGTTAAAGTTTATGGTGTGTTGTGTTTATTAACTATGCTGAAGCTTTATTAATTTTAATGATAACTTAACCATGCACATGCCATACACTATCCCATTATAAGGGACCAGCCTCACGCACCAGTGTAATAGGTATAATAAAGACTTCTTCGCCTGATAGTAATTTTTCGAGTTAGGTCTTAGGCAGGTAGTTAGTTACTTTTTTGTTTGGAGTTGGGTAAAACTTTTTTTTAAATTTTTATTTATTTGTTTTACCCAAATGCGGGGGCGTAGCTGATGTAGGAGTTTGTAACAAGAAGTTTTTATGTGCGCGTCCCGGCATGTAGAAATATTTAAACAAAAAAAGTAAGTAGTTTGAAATATGTCTAGAGAAAATAATTATATATGAATGTCAGAGGACTAAGTTTGATTCCTTGAACAATAAAAGAAGTCGTGAATTCCTTAATTAAGTGTTTTTTTAACGTAGAAGCATTACGATCCCTAAACATTAAACCTGGTGCTTCTACAGTACGCTGAAAGCATCGTGATTTAACGTTTCGTGATCGTGAGATCAAGGGTATGTAATTGCCTACTACTCGTGCTGTTTTAGATACGAATAGTTAGATCACGGGAGTTCCCATTTTCAGAAAAAAAGAAAATATTTCTATGCAGTTCGGGAGTAGGTGCCATTCCGGAGGCTAATGAAGTCTGGACAGGCAATCTGCGTGATTGTTGAATTTTCCAGGAATATGATAAATTCGATAGTGAATCTGATACTCGTCCTGGACATACAAAATTTTATAGGTTAGATTTGTGAGAGATCTAGATCGAGATTTCATCCCCCCTTCGTTGCGGAGATAAGCTATCGCGGAACGATTGTCTGATTAGATCAGAACTGAGACATGCCATCTGAATATGTCGTCTTACCGTCGTCATAGGGTTTAATATAAAATGTGTTTAAAGAATAATGTTCAATCATTCTGGTCAATGCTTGTCGCATGCAATTCTAGAACTTTCAATATCGTTAACAATTCCTTCATGGCTACTGAGCTCTGGAGATCCTTTAGTGTGAATTTGTTGCTTATTATGAACTGCGAGACTGTTTACAATAGCAGCAGACTTGCGACAGCGACTAGCCGCTGACAGGGACTTGCGAGTCCAAGGATCCTAAATAATGCCGAGAAAGTTTATACTTTGTTGTAGGAACAGAACGTTCTCGGATTCTATTTGAAGAGCCAGAAATTGTAGTGCTCAATAGCATATGTAACTACGCCTTTAAACCGTTCCGATTTTGATATATAAACAATGATCCTTACACCCTTTTGTCGAAGTACTTTTGTATCTAGTTCATACGACACGCGAATATTTTCTGTGCGTAGTCCGAAGGGCTCGCAGGTCATTTCTAATAATCTACGTAAATTAGACGTACGAACCGTCTTTGTAAATGGGCTATCAGACGATTGAAATAAGCCTGTGCCAAGTCAGCCTTGCACATCCATTTTCGGGGTTAGAGGAAATCCTGCACACGGTACATGTTTATTAAACGGAATCGGTCTTTTACGAGACAAACTGATTCAATAACCTCAGGTTGAAAACCGGACGATGTGTCCCGGCGCTCTTTGGCACTAGAAATACAAAGCTATACAAAGCTTGAGGAAGGATCTACTGCTTTCAGAACGTCTTGCTTTTTTATTTGTTCAATGATTGCAGACATAGAAATGTCTGAATTCTATTGTACGACGCTGATAATGGGAGTTTTTATGAGTGGTTTTTGTATGAAGAGTATGCGATACTCTGTTATTATTTTAAGTTTTATTCACAGTTCCAAGCGGGAAGATTAGCACACCACCACAGTACTTACTGAAGTCAGCGAGTCACTCTTTTTTGTTGCTTGTATTGTAAGAAGGTGAAAAGGAGCGCTTCTAGTCTCTTTCATTTGGGTGCCTTGATCTCGAACCGCGAGTTCGAAAGCTGTATTAGATTGGGATGGGAGTGCCCTCGGTAGCATTATTGTGCCCTTTTGAAGGGTCATTACCCTAGCAGCAGGAACTGGTTCACAGCAGTAGCCAGAAGTAACAAGCGGTGGTACGTAATGACAGGCGTGCCCGTGCGAGGGTGTGCCGTACAAAAATACCAGGAATTTGCTTACGAAACATTTCCGCTATTAAATTGTTTGGTTGCGATGAGTGTGAGCAACAGTAGCTGGCACACAGTAGTAGCCAGAAGTACCACGCAGTGGTACATTATGACAGGCGTGCGCCTGCAAGGGGTGCCATACAGAAATACCAGATTTTGCTTTCGAAGCATTCCCGCTATAAGAATTTTTGGTGGTGATGAGTGTAAGCAGCAGGAGCTGACTCACAGCAGTAGCCCGAAATATTACGCGGTGGTACGTAATGACAGGCGTGCCCCTGCGAGGGGTGCTGTACAGAAATACCCAGGTTTTTCTTTCGAAGCATTCTCGCTATTAGATTATTTGGTGGCAATGAGTGTGAGCAGCAGAAGCTGTCTCACAGCAGTAGCAAGAAGTACCACGCGGTGGTACGTAATGACAGGCTTGCCCCTGTGAGGGGTGCCATACAGAAATACAAGGTTTTGTGAGAGCGACCTCGGTCATTCCCGCTATTAAATTGTTTGGTGGCGATGAGTGTGAGCAGCAAAAGCTGGCTCACAGCAGTAGCCAGAAGTACCACGCGTTGGTACGTATTGACAGACGTGCCCCTGCGAGGGGTGCCGTACTGGTATACCAGGTTTTGCTTTCGAAGCATTCCCGCTATTAGATTGTTTGGTGGCAATGAGTGTGAGCAGCAGGAGCTGGCTCACAGCAGTAGCCAGAAGTACCAAGCGGTGGTACGTAATGACATCCATGCCCCTGCGAGGGGTGCCGTACAGAAATACCAGGTTTTACTTTTTTTTTTTTTTTTTTTACTCGTCAAAAAAAAAACCTTTTTCTAACGCCGCCTGCTTTGTCCAGAGCAGCAGTAAGAGCTTGAGAGTTTGAAGGGGGGATTTTATTTAAAGCCACTTTTACTAAAAGATTTCGAATACATCAGAGAATACTATCCCTACTCTTTCTTCAGCTCTGTGGCCGCAAGTCATTTGAAACAGATGTGTATAGACTTACCTTATGAAATTCACCTTATAGAAAAAGTTAAGTTAAAGTTATTAACCAGCGAGTTAGACTAAGCTAATAAAATACGTAATGTATTTAGAACAGTTATTAACCAGCGATGGATTTATTTTTGTTCAAGAATACAAAAGTTAATCCCTGCGTAGGATTTATCAGAGTAAGCCAAGTGGCGTGTTTTATCATACGCCTTCACCTCTTAGTTTGTTTCTAGCTCTGTAAATCCGGGTGAATGGTTATAACAGCTTTTGGGTGTCAGCATATCGAATATGCGACCACGTGCTATTAGGTATCAAATCGTTGAATCTCATGAAACATTTTTGAATATTCCTACGGTGTGGCGGCACCGTGAGATCTTTAAGTTTAGACTCAATATCAAATGACAGATGCGGTATCACTTCAGTATTTAAGTTACAAGTATACAATAATGCCTGCGACGCATCGTCAGGAACGTCCTCGTAAAGGTCACGACTAACGTCGGAGATACATGATATATTATCATTATTACTCAAGTAGTTCCTATTATTCCATAAGCACAAACCTAAACGGAAAGAAAACATTTCAAATACGAAGGAAATAATATTAATAATTTTCGGGTAGAAAATTAAACAGTTGAACATTAGATAAAACTATAAAAAGAAATTATACTGGTTAAGTCGGTAGAAAAATAAAACGGTTTTAAACGATAAAACCGTAATATGTAATAGCATATTACGCTTAATCATATTAAATAAAGGTAACAATATCGAACGGTAACACCGTTAAATAAAAATATTATAATAAAATACTTGTGCAACTTACGTGTAAGTATTATGTAACACTTTTAAACAATATAATATTTCCAAGGTAGGAAATAACTAGCACTAGGAGCACAAGTTATCACAACGGAAATTGTCAAGCCAATGACGAACAGGGTGATTGGAACCATCAGGTAGCCAACACCCCCACGCCTGAGATGTGCGAAAGAGATAGCGATATACGGTAGAAAAAGATGTAAAATACAACGGAAATCGGAAGTGCCTTCTCATTATAATAAGCTTCTAATAACGGTCAAGTGTTTAATAACCAGGTTTCTTGTAATGCTATCAAATCACAACATTTACAAAGATCTTGGATACTTTGTAAAGAACGCTTCACGTTTTTACAATTAAATGTAATGAACTTATAAGTTTGATTACTCATTTATTTATTGTTTTAAAATTACTAGGGCCGAGCGCCTCAACTTCATGTTTGGGCCGAAAGTGAACAAACCTTCGAAAAACAATGCCTTGCGGCCATAGTTTCTCATCCAAGTATAACGGTAACTTATTTACAGATACGAAAAATTTGTAAGCGTTGTATTCACATTCACGTTTTATGGATATTTTCTCCAATGATACCCTTTCTTGCGTTTTCTTTTCAATGTAATTCACAATATCAAATTCCGATGTACTCGTATGAACATTTGTAATAAACATCGGTATTTTTCTCTCAGCCGCCCTAAACTTCTCTTTAGACTCCGTCACAGCCTTTCCTGTTTTACCATGTAAGCGATAATTGACTGATTTCTTATTCCGCACTTCTATCCAACCGTTATTTACAGCCTTTTCGACATGTGCAACACTTGCATAAGACCTTTTTTGTGATATATGTAACAGCTGCTCGGCCCGTCCGTTATCAGTTAGCGGTAGCGGTGACGTAGTAGCCCCGCCCTCTCCACCTCCATCCACGCTCGGACCGTTACATTCGATAATTAGTTAATTCGATAAGTTATGGTAACATCCCTATCAAAATTAGGAATCCGTTGTTATTAGTTACTAAGTGGTACATTAAAGCATCTAAAGAAATTTATCGTACTGGACAGAAAACAAGAATAGGTAATTCTATTGTTTCGCTAATGTACCTATCCTAATTTACTGTGGTCCGACACAATACAGTCTAATCTGTATTAAATGTACAAATTTAATACAGAATTAATAGAATACTGAGAAAGGAGCAAGACTTAATTTAATTATGAATAGCTAGGTCTCTGGAAAGACAGCGGAAGGTGAGTTACAACAAATTGGCTCGACGACACTCCGCAACGACCGACGGGCTTGTATTACAATATCAATTTGGTTAAGAGGGTTCAATTTTAAGAACCAGAAATGTATTTTGTGTACTATGAATAATTAATGTTTAATAGAAACTGGACAAAAACAATTTAGAACATTTCCTGCTAAAAGACTTTGTGTGTTTATAAAAATGCAAATCATGCAAAAATATATTTGGTTCCTTACACTTACGCGAATATTAGACATTGAAATAAAACTACTTTTTACGGATTTTATCGCGTTATCCGAAACGTCGGGAATTAAAATAATAAAAATCCGTAAAAAGTAGTTTTATTTTAATGCAAAAATATATTAACTTTTGTATGAATGTACCTCTATTACTTTATATAAATTAAGAAGTTGTGTGCCAATGCTTTTATTTACTAAATGTTAGCAATGAATTCTTGACTGTCTGAAATAAAGCCAAACGCTAAGTTAAATGCCTATAACGGGAAAAATAAGAGTCCTATTTACGCAAAACCGTGTTACTTATTCGCTAACGATGCCTCGACGCTAAGTAAGTTATCGAGGAGTAGGTATAATATTAAGTTAACGAGTTCTTTATCTAAGCACAAATCCTTTTTCAAATTGTTCGGCAAACTCTTATGTAGGTATGTACATATGCTGAGTAGATTTTTGTAGCTGAAAATACTGTTGGGTTTTACAGGATCGTCAATTATTAACGACTTGCGGATAGACGAGGGTGGGTGTAAATGCTTCAAGAATACTTTATGAAGATTTGAACTTTTATGAAGGTTTGGGAGCTGCGGGAAGACAGGTATGTACAACGTCCGCTGCGCGAGTACCGCGTGAACAAAGGAACCGGAAGTACATGTTTGGTGAAGCGGCGGGTGAGCCCTCTCAGACGCGGCAGGCAGGTCATAGGACTCACTGTTACGTAAATAACGACAAGAAGGCTGCTCTATTTCCAAACCCAGACATATCCGAAAATTATATATACATACATATACATATCCGACAAAAATTGTCTCATTGAAAAAAACATCGTCCCTTACTGAGTTTTTAAATGAGATAGCCGAAGAATAGCGTACACCATTTTAGACATTATTTGTGCTTTCCATAAGGCAAAACGTATCAAAGTAGGAAACGAAAAGCAATTTTGAAAAGGATTTTCTTCTACAAATGTTAATTAATTCTGCTATAATTTCTCGACATACCCTATGAATCTAAAATAAAACTCATGCTGCACGGCAGAATCTTAGTATATACCTACCTAAGTATTATGTAAACTCGGAAGCAATGTCGCATGAGAGAACCGTTACAACCGCCAAACATACGTCTTTAGTGTATGTCATTATACACTAAAGACGTATGTTTGGCGATCGTAGACAATAGAACTATCCCGGAGCGCACAAGTGTAAAACATATACGCATTACTTGAACAAAGAGTTGGCAAGTACCTTATAGGGTATAGGCAACGATTCTCACGGGATTGGAAAAGCGAGATCAACATTGTGGGATAAATGTAGCCCTTATTGTAAATCTGTACTTTGATTGTATGGTTGTAATGTTAACGTTAGTTTTTTAAGCTCATGTAGGCCTACTGAAGTATTTCATCATCATCCACTGATTCGATGTTTGTCTGGATGTCTCCTCACAGAATTAGGGGTTAGGCTTAGTAACGGCAAGAAAAGTAACTGTAGAAGCTATGGCTATAGAAGATTTGATTAGAATTTCTTATGATAGGTAAATAAATTATATTTTAAAGATACAAAAGAAAATAGTTTGTTTTGCGGTCCGTACTTATACAGTATATTTTCCAAACATGTGTTACAAATTATTAAATCACAAATGCTCGATAAAACAATAAACTATAATAGCAACGTGAAAATCATGTCTTAAATTTAGGATATTCTGCTTAAAAAAAATACAGTTTGACCCAAATTTAATTATCAAATGCAGATATATTCAAAGTTTGCCAGTGTACACACAGGTTTCTTTAGCTGATTTGTGTACCTACATATCTTAGGCAGAGTGCTAATGTTGAGGTTTGCGGTCGGTGCGCTTCAGTTGGCTCGGTCTGTTAGCCAGTGAGTATCGTTTATCACGCCAGATTTTGGTATTTCATATTAATTTGATAGTTTACAACGAGTGACAATGATTTTGGGTCAATCTGCTTCCTAATTAAGTTTTATACACGGTGATTTAATATTATTAAAAGGTTTTTTTCAAATATAACTCTGTCACGGAGAGCTGTACTAATGTGCACCCTCATTTCGTAAGTTTAGGTCCAATGTTAAAGAGGTCTATTGTACTAACCGGGTTTATTAAATATCCGTTAATAAAAAATTAAAACCCAAATAATATTTAATCGATTAGGGATTCGAACTAAGGGCCTCATTATCTGCCAAGCTTGTGATCCGTAAACACGGAAGCAATGAATATGCAAATACATATATGAAAGTTTACATACATAAATGGCTTGAAATATTGATATGCAATGTGGTCCTAAGCAAAGAAAAGTTAACCACGCCATATATAAACGAGATGAGGGAGTATTTATTTTAATTGTTTAGGTACCTAGTCGAGTTTTCAGGCACTTTAAAAACACCCATTCCCGTTCCAAGAGTTAGGTTAAGCTAACAAGTGCCAATATTTAGAGCTTAGTTCCTAGAAACTCGAATAAATTGATTGAGTCAAATTCCTGCACAATGTCAAAATTAGCTGAAAATCCCCGAAACTTCAGCGGTTACGACTATGTTAAGTAGTTTCAATACCACCGCCTGAATATAAAGTACAGCCAAATACCGCACGGTGTCGGAACAGAAATACCGTAACATTGTTAAGAATTGAAATGAATTTAATAGTTAATAGAAGCTAAACAAGCATTATTAGCTCTTTGGCAATTTTCATGAAATAAAATAATTAATATTATGATTACAAATCATATTATGGTTTATTTAATGGAGAATTTATAGTCCAGCAGCTGCGCTAAAAAGGCCACAGTAAACAATTTCCTCTGGAATCAATTCATATTTAGAACCCATAGCAGATTGAGAGATGTGAATCATACAATGATTCACCAACAGAGGGCTTTTTTATTGTGATTCTAAAGCAGTGATTACGTAGGGGATAAAACTAAACTTCAGATGAGTTTTCGAATAAATATTATGAGGGACCAATGAAGGTGTTAATCTATACTAATATTATGAAGCTGAAGAGTTTGTTTGTTTGTTTACTTGAACGCGCTAATTTCAGGAACTACGGGTCCGATTTGAAAAAATGCCGAGAAACCACGCGGGCGACGCCGTGGGCGGAACGCTAGTGATAAATAAATGGACAACGTATAAAAATACAATTGCATTTAACAATGTGCATATATATTAAATTATAATATAATAAAAATAACAAATATTATTTTTTAATATTGTTAATACAAATTTTAATACTTGTTTCCTTTTCTCATATAAGAGTTCACCGTTTGTGTTAGAAAAAAAGAAATCCCTGTCTATGATGATTTCAAAAGCACATGTATACAAGAGCCGCGGTTTCCTTTGAGCGCGCTAATGGTCTATGATTGACTCTTTAGAAGTGTCGGCTGTATTGGCCCCGTTCCCAGCGTCTGACGAACGCCCTTGCATAGAGCCCTTTCATTAAAATCTTAATTCACAACATGTTCATTTACTCAATGCAATATCTTATATAAAGGTCAAATAATCTCAGTACATTTGTTAAGTAATTACCACAGAAGGAATGATATAAATAAATTATTCCAGCCAAAATCGTCCAAATCCGGTAAGATATGAATAAACCGGGATCACTTACGTAGGCACACTTATCGATATAAATACTTCTCGATATGACCTCCTTTACCTTTGTAATATATATTTTTTTATCCCACGTAAAGAGGCACTTTCGCTCTAAATAGCACCATTGACGGGTGTTGGCGGCGGGACGCTGCGGTGCGGGGGGCGCGAGCTAAAAATAGACGACCGCCATAGTGGGACAAGGCCATGCTCTCGGGCGTCTTAACCCGGCTTACAGGTACGGCTTGCTAACATCCTTGTGATTAATCTTGGCGTATTTGCGAGCTCCTCTCGAGTGTTAGACGCACTCGGAGAAATCACAATCGCCGCGCTTCGCGTTTCGAGCCCGGATACCAAAGCACCACGCCTATACACTACCAAGTCAACCCGGAAAGCTAGATTAATGAACGATAATATTGTTGGTTATGTTGTAACGGACCAAACTTTTACTTAAAATCTAACTTCAACTTAATTTTTCACAGTTTCACTCATACAAGTAACACCCGTTCCACTGCGATACTTTTAATTGTAATGTAAAATCGAGATTGTTAGATACGACGAGCTTGTGAAAGTTTCAGATCCAATTTTAGAATTTCGAAGTTAATTAAGGCTTCGTATAAGATAAGGTGTGTTGTTATAGACGTATTATAGATATTGATGGATGGCATGAATGAGCGGCTGGGTGCTGGCACTAATGACGCCCGCATTTTGTTCTCACAGTTTCAAGATTAACGACGCTCAACCCTTTTTTTAATTATGCAGCTTTTATGCTAAGAGTGGGTGAGTTTTTTAATTTGTCTCCAACAAGTCTTGGTTAAACGTGCAACTTGTTAGAAATTAGAAAATAAAGCGAGATTAACTTCATACCTCTACATATAAATTTTGCTGCCGCGTGTTCCCGGCTTAAAATGTAGGCGTCGATATAGAATCGTAAACATAATTTAGCAGTCGTCGGTACGATTAAAAAAGTTAAGGGAATTGTGAAATTTATTTAATATAGTTTTAACTTTCCTTCCGTGCGAAACAGTCGTTAGTCGACCATCATGATGATATATTATCAGATAATTTTGTGAACTTTGTAACGGAATAACGACTTCATACTTTATATACATAGTGACTTTTCATTAAAATACTCGTAGATTACTGTCTTACATTTTATGTAAACTTTTTAGTACCTTTGCGAACTGATGATCAAGTCCGCATTGGTTCGTATCCCTTGGGGCTTTTAAGAGAGCTGCATTCATCCACTAGATGTGTCTGAGAGGCGGTGAATGCCATTTTCGTCGGATGTATGAAAAAGCAAAAAGCGCTTTGCAAGCACCTGTGTATGTATTCATTCTTTTGTTCAGTCGAGGGCGGTCGAGAGCGCGACGAGGCGCTCGCACGCTCGCCACGACATTTTTTGGATATGGAAGACATTCTATATGCCTATTTGAATAATATAGCAGCTAACTTCTATTTACATAAGATCGGCAAACGGTTACATAATGTATTTTATGAGAAGCAAATGTAAACAAACATGTTTCGAAAACAAACTTATGATTATTAAAGAAACATCTACGTAAGTATTGCCATAATTTATTCAAACGTATTACCTATTTGTACAGAATTTTATAACAGCATGTAACATAAACATAATTAAAGTAATATTTTAATTAAGTAAATAAATATGTAACATAACAGACCATGTTGAAGTAAGGCTTGATATTTTATACACTGATAAAAAAATATGCGTGGTACTGAATGTTGTATCCTTACTTGAATACTAGATTTTCCCCGGGTTTTACTCGCATTCTAAAGGATTTTTTAAGACGAATGGTAGTCTCTTTCTCCAATGTCTAATCAATCTTAATCCCAAAAACTCATCCAAATTCGATCTGCGACTTAGACAATAAGACACAGAATTTCTGTCAAATGTATAATATTACTATACCTAGATATATTAAATAGGTATAGTATGGAAGTATGGATTTTGGCGGATAGCCCACCTGGTGTTAGGGGACAACGTCTGCATATTAAAACTGGAATGCCTCGTAGGTCACGTCCACACGAACGTGCGCTACGTGTCATTGCATGGCGCTCGTCATCCCGACACAGTTCAAAAGTCTCGCACCTGAAATTTCCCTCTACGGATTTTAGACGTACAAACTTTTCATACTGCAATTCAGAATTACTACTAGTTTTCTTCGGTATGTTCGGATTTCTACTGATTTATTTGTATTATTAGCTAAAAAGGGCGCTTTGAGTTAATCATTCATCATTTATTTATTATTTATTTATATATACTTTATTGTACACCAAATCATTTTCCATTAGAAAATTGCTAAGGATTAGAAGATTAATTTGGTAATTTTTCATTTAGAGAAATAGCTCAATGCGGCCTGGGGGTTGAAATATCCAGTAATTCCTCTGAATTATTTTATGTTTAGATCCCAGATAAAAGTAAAGTTATGAAGTGAATTTAAGCCTAAAGTCAAAAGAAGCGGTGAGCCACGATCGTTAGGGTAAGTCAATGGAAAGGAATTGTCTCGGAAATTCGGAAACCAAAGTGTAGAATATAGAGAACACGCTTTTCGTTAGCTAAGTCATTGTTTCAGCTTTCGACTTACATGAAGCGGCTTCAGGTACCTATATAGCTACGTATACTGCAGTAGCTTTGCAGATGAGCGCGTTACCCGAGCTAATTGCGCAAGTAACAGGTAAAATGCACAGTTAGTTGTTAAGGCAAACAACGCTAGTTGCAGTCACTGTGCTTAAGGAAATTAAAGCGAGGAAAGCTGATGAAATACCACATTACCTTCTGACGTAATATGGACGACGTTCTCTTTTAGGAAAACACATTTTATGTTCGGATTAAATAAGGTAGCTTACCCCTTAATAGTGCATTACTTACGTTTTAAAAGACACCTCCCGCAACTGACATAAAGTACACTCAAACTCAAAACGTATAAAACACAATTTTCATAAGTTATATAAGTTCAAAGAACTACTTCTCAACACCTTTTCGATTCTAAAAGAGGCTCAATGAACATGTTGGCGTTATTCAAAAGAAAAACTGGGGTCGGGAGAGGCATTTAGCTAAGCTGTACAAGGTTTTATGTGAACTGAGCGCGGATCTTACGGCGGCTGCTCGTAAGAACACGACAATAATGTACTGGAATGTACCTACGTGTTTTGTTTCAAATTAATGCTTATTATACTTCAAATAAATCAAACAATCTTCAGAAGCCTGGTGCAACAGATATTATTAAATAGAAATATCCTTTGGAAAATAAAGAAAAATAAATGGTTTGTGTGGAAAGGAGTTCATATTCCTATCTCCCAAAAACTTTTTTACGAACATCCGTAACAACAAATTGTGTACAAGTGATACGTGCAGCATTTTTGCCTTTATCACATCCTATCCTTTGTGTCACAGAATAAATAAACAACAAGGAAAAATGATACCAAAAACTCGATCGTGATAAAATGCTTTTGTGTATTGATATTCGAACTGGAATTTTCTGTGAAGGTAGGACTGCGCAAATTGCTGCACCAACGGAGAAGTTAGTATCAACAATAGGAAAATATCAACTGCAGTAATTATCCGGTGGGTTTGGTTACGAAAGAGCATCTGCGTTGTTGGTGAACGTAAATTCTCGTTAGCGTGGGGTAATATGTAATGAGGTGGATGCCGAGCGCAGTGTGGCAGTAATGAGCCAACCCCTTCATACCACATGCCACAATAATACTTAAATAGGTATTTACAATTATTGGATTAATGGATCTGTGTGGCTAATATGGCCACTTTTTGGTGAATCATAATATGATTCACGGACACGTCTACACACACAACGCACCATACTTACACATCCAGTAGATGCTGATCTCTTAATGTACTAAAGCCTATACAAAACGAGGTCAGACTATACTGGCACTCATGGCACGTTGTGTAGCCGTGTGTCCGTGAATCATATTTTTATTTACCATGGTTGCCATTTTAGCCCGTGCAAGGTCAAGCTAGGCTAAACGTGGTTCGTCTTCGGATGGGTCACCATTGTAATCGGTGAGTGATTGGGTGCCCGTTAAACAGTCAGTTCCAGTATTCTAACACATGACAATTCTTAGTCATAGTCTGAAGTTTGAAATGTCTGAAATGTCTGACTGCCAGTTCAGCCTTTGCGATAGATTGCCTAGAAAATGTGGAACGGAGATTGAAAAAGGCTAGGAGGAGGATGATAATATAGGTATTAAAAATATAATAATTGTGCCATTTATACCTTTGAACATGCGCGTAGTACGCACGTACTACGCCGTAGCACGTAGCGTAGCGTATTGAGGTGCCTTGTTTCCTTCATAACGGATCCGTTTTTATTTCATATGGAAATGAACGGTGTTGATGTAAATATATTAATGTATGCAAATAAAGCAGGATTCGATTGACCGCAGCCACTCATAAGTGATGGTAACTGAATCAACTCGTTTATCGGAAATTTTTGCACGTTTTAACAATATTTTACCGTCAAATAAAAACTTCCCGAGAAAACTTTTTTTTTACAGGAAACGTAGTATGAACTTACGTTATCTGCAAACTTTATTCTTAGATTTTAGCAAAAATGTCAGTAAGAGCTATATTTCCATATCGTAACGTTTTTTTTTCTGATATTCCTATATCAATGGATATGAGAGGGATCGAGGCTAAGTAATAATTAAGTTGATCAATTGATCTTTAAGGTTAAGCTGTTAATACCGCGGTCAGTATAATGTTTGTTAGCCATCGAGGTTCTTAGCGAGCAATGTCAGAAATCACATGATTGACTATAGGGCAAGTGTTGTTTTTAGTCGGTACGAGTCCGACATACCATAGGTACAGTGGGTTATAGCTGTTACCTGACCTACTTAGACACCGCCGGCCCACTGAGGGTGGGTCAGGTAACAGCTATAACCCACTGTACATCATAAGTTGTCATTCGAACACCAGTTATAAATTCGGTAGTCATCAGAAGCTCAAAAAGTCCGACTACCAATTATTATTCTTTAGGAGGTCTGATGACAGTCACTTCGTTTAAAAACTGATGTTCAGCAAAATCAGGTTTCGCTGAATAAGCCTCGTAGAGTAGGACGGTGGCAGGTATGATGCAAATAAGTACTAAATTAAAGGAATACCATCAAATTATTCCAAATATGCCATCAAAATATAAGTGTTATGGTTCATTTAAATGAGTATTTTTCAAGCACATTACCGCTTGCAAATTATACAGCAGATAGCAATATGTGCGCGGGATGACGATCATATAATCTGCAATTCGACTTCATACGGGCCGATATATTTTTACATGGAAATTGCGATTCCGTGGAGCATACTTTACATTATTATGGATATTGCTCTAACGATTGTATCTTTAAGAAATTTTATGTTTATAGGTCCCGCTATCGTTGAAATATGTTCCAATTTCAAAGAAACGCTTTCTTTAAAATTCTCTGTAGTAACAAATTAATATAATATTAAGCAAGAATTTTTAAGTTGTTTCATTCTGCGACCAAGTTTTTCTTGCAATCATTTCCATAATTTATTTTTAATTTTCAGTCTTTTGAATACGTACCTAATCATGATAAAAAATCCTCATAACAAGAGGTAACATTGATTTAATATGTAGGTAAATAGCTTTATGGATTAGTTTGAAAACTGATTAAATTTTCTTTGATCAATTAATTTAATGTTTGCGAATTTAAGAAACCAAGTTTTAAAATATTTTATTTATAAGCTGACACCTGAACTAAAGCAATAGATTTTGCATAGTGCCTTTTAAATGGGACTAAATATCTATGTTATTATTTTATTCGTCCAAAGAAGACTTGATGTCGCGTATTTTCTCTCTCTCAGATGCCTTAATAAAACAAAAGAAGTCCAAAATAATGTTCCTACTTTTATTTCCAATTAGAGCGTTCTTTTTGATTACCTTATTCTGAGAAGTCGGAGCGGAAATTTTGTCTTCGGTTGTACGAAGTAATAAAACCCAAGAGCTCTCTTGTACCGCCGCACCCGGAATGAGCTCCTTCCCTTCATTTAAAATTCACCCTAATCCCTTTCTTTTAAAATATAAAGTTCAACTTGGCCAGTTTCGAGATTTCGTATCCCAAGTATTAATCAAATTAAGTTTAGTTTAATGCGGTTACGGAAAGCGTATTTCGTCAGGTCGTTGATGTTAAAACGTCCTATTTTGGACCCGTTTAAAAAACATTTCATTTTGAAGACATTGTTTGAAAGTTAGACATGAGAATATGCTTATGTACCTTTTATTCGATTTAAAACTTTATATATATTTCGTACGAAGTGAACCATTCAACCCACATTTTTTAAAATGTAAGAACTATGTTTACCATACTTAGGTACTTAATGCTTTGTCATGACGGGCGTTACCACATAATGTACTTACATGTTAAAACTTACAAATTATTAAATTATTTGTGGCTTAACTATTATCTTAGTAGTACACAAGATTATCATAACTATAAGCGCTGATAGGATAATAAACGCCTGATATAATTCCTGTTTATGTTTCCTTCCTAAAACATTAGGAAGGTCATTAAAACCCAATTGCCTATAGCAAAGATAACGCTCGGATTTTCCGAAGCAGCAACGATACAATGATTAATGAGTTGCGGTTAGGGCCGAATAACTTAGTGGATAATATTTGTTCAAGGTTGATGTCATGAATATGTTTACATCAAACAAAAAATAGGTACCCATTAAGCTAAGTGTTCAAACCCAAAACACTTATTGAAGAATAGTGCTGCGATCGTAACAGACAAGTAACAAACAGGTTTACGGTTCCGTAACGAGAATTTATTTGAAAAAGAATGTATTCATGATGAATAAAAGCTAGTGCTAGTTGTTTTGGAGGGCTGTTTGTGATGCTGGGCGGGCGGGCGTCGCCGCCGTGTCGCGGATGTGAGGCGACGCGGCTCCTCGCCAACAAACTATTTCTCGATCGAGTCTCAAGCATATGTACCTATGACTTGGACGCACTTTTATATATCTACTTGAAAGTGATGCATAACATATTATGATAACGCTACTTAATTATCATGTATGATATTAATGTTTGTATGATGAATTGCAGATATTATCAATGATTAATATTCGACTAAGTATATGTTGTCCTGGCTTACTTCAGTAACACTTTACGGATAAAAGATAACTTTATTCCAAATACTTAGGATTTTCTTTTAAAAATCCGTGTAAATTTAAAATGCCGATAAAATATCTCCCGCTCGTATCAGCGATAGAGCTTTTCTCCGTCTATAAAGCTCCTGAAATATGGATCGCTTTGGAAATATCGGTCTACCTGGCGACTATAATTTTACCTACATTTTGTATCCTGAAATACAAAATATTCCTTTTCCTTTTGCTGCTCATTCTACCGTGACGGTCAGGGACGTGCCGCAGTTTTCATGAATATTGTCAAAACTTGGGACATTTATCTCTTAAGTAGGTAACGTTTAAAGGTCAAAAGTAAAGACGAACCATACTCGTATATTTTACAATATTAAATGATCTGTGTTACTTTAGAATTAAGAGTTTAGGACGATGAATTTTATCGCGATTCATGGTATATGAAAAAAAATATTTTTATTTCAACGTCAAGTATACGCTTTAATGGCAGAAACCATTATTTTAGATTTCGTTTTAATATTTATAGGTAGGCAGGATGAATTCCACCCAGGTTTAATATTGTAAGATAGCATAGTTTATAAAGTAAAACAGGGCTTTATTTCAGGATTAAATCGTTCCGGTGAGCGGTAATCAGCGCCTAGGGGCGAATAGTTAGTGTATTTCACAACTTTAGGGTATTAGTTAACTTTCACAGTAAGGTAGTTAAGACAAAAGCTTGTAATCCGTTTTTAGATTACCTTTGCGGCTAGACTAGTGAACTATATAAGATTATAAAGCCGAATATATTGTTGTTACTCAGGTTTAAACATGCGGTACGTAGACCAGAAATTAAATCTTGGTTTAAATTTCATTATCATTGAAACACACCCAACCACAGGAAGGTTTGCCTAAGTAGATGTGTGTGGTTATGATTTGCAGATGGTTTTTGGGCATTATGAGGTGGTGGCGGCGGGTGTGGTTGCCGGGGCCACATCCTGCCGACAGCTGCTACATTATGTATGTGTCCACTTTGCGGGGAGTGCAGGCACAGTTTATGCTCTTTGAAGCTTAATTTGTAGGTACTTGTACTTTGTAGGTGGCCAGGTAAATAAGCATTAGTCATGCATTAAAGGAGTTTATAATGAGCCAATATTTGGTCTGGTGAGCTTGAGGTCCTGAGTTCGAGTCCCAGATCGAGTTAATTAGATTTTTCTATAAAAATCACAATAGTAGCTCGGAGTTAGGATTTCTGAAAACGCATATATATCCACTAAATTGCCCATGAAAAGTTCGAGATATCTTTTAAAAGTGTCAACATCAATCCATAAAGAATTATTGTTAGTAAGTAAACTTAACAGATATAGCTGGTTACAAATACTTACTAGCCGGCAACTCAAAGTGAGTCAATTAAAATATTATTCAAAAAGTTGCGTTACACATCAATACAAAAATAACTTTCATGTTTTTTTTTCTTAACGTTCATATGCCCGTAACGTTAACGTACTCGTAAACAAATAGGTGTGCAAAAAATTCCGGCAAATATTTACACTGAAATAACAACGTATTTTGTATTGATCTGGTTGCGGCAAAACCGTAGTCAGGAATAGTCGGTAATGGTCAAATAGATAACGGATGGTGTTAAGTACCTACGTGCGACATCAGGACAATACGACAATTAATTTTTTTTTGTTTGTTACAAATCTTTCAAGAACTGCCTCATTAGTCTAGAGGTCGTGGGATAATGGCTGACTGGCGAACTGTTGGTGTACAGCAGTACACCTCTGCGCAATCCTTCGAGGAATACGGGTATGATGGTATGTTATCTATTTGATTTAAATACTAGTAATGAATAAACTATTTAAATGATACCGACTGCCTCATTAGTCTAGCGGTCCTAAGCGCGACTGCTACGCTAGAGGTCCTGGGTTCGATCCCCAGGTCGAACAAAGTGTTATTGGGTTTTTCTATGAAATTCTCAGTAGCAGCTCGGAATCTGGATTTGTGTCCGGTTAATAGGCTCGCCCCCTATTATATGGGACCTAAACATACCGAAATGTAGGTACTAGGAATACAGGCGTGATGGTATGTTTTTTTTCTTTGGTAGTCGCATAGAGTAGGTCTGATAAGATTTTTATAAAATAAAAAAATACAATTGCTGAAGGTTGCAAAAGCATTGCTACTAATATATGTACGGTAAACAGTGTAGATATGGGCACACTCCACTCGACAACTCACTTGCCCACTCGCTATCGGTTCTAGCTCCACAAATAGGGATTAACTTCATATATCACGTGTTTGCTCTGCCTCATAGCCGTCGTTATTAAAGCTAGATACATCAAGATTTAATGAAATCATTACCCGTTCAGGTGGTTCGTACAGTTCTCTATTTAATTTCAGTTTCAGCTGCGATTTATAAAGGACGTTTATTTCGCTTCGGAAACAAATTTTGCAGTTATACAGTAGCAATATCGGATTATACCCGCAATAGACGCGTTGGCTTTGCGTATAAAAGTAAAAAGAATGATTGCAATCATAAACGAAACGAATGTAGCGAAAATAGAACAAGCTTTTAGATTGGTAGAAGGCTGAGTGGTATTCTATTAGTTGTGGCGCGTGGAAGGGTTATTTCTTACCGAAATAATAAACTTTTCTATTCTATAACGAACGCTGGGGACGCTCCGATACGCCGTCAATTACCCGCAGCATTGCCCTTGACAGTTAGGAATTGACTGCGGAAAACACTGCTTGCATATTCCGGAGTTAGAGAGGAACGACTATAAATACAAACAACGTCAGGAGGGTCTCCTGTCTCGGGAGTAAATGTGAGCGAAACTTATCCAGTTAAACTTTCCGAGCCATTTGGTAGCTTCGCTTAAAAAATCTTGTGTCGGTTGGTGGTGCAAAGTCGTGGTGGCGTGACTATTAACTTGTTTTGTTGTTAAATATGGCTTAAATATAGTCATTCGACTTGTATTACCTACATAATGTTTCCGGACACGAAAATGTGGTTTTCTTCCAACTAACATTGCTTGGCGGAATACAATGTTGTTTAATGTCTCTTATCGAGAAGTTCTTGTTCGTGTCCCAGATAGTATTCAGTGAGTAGACAGGCGCCTACTTTAATCTTCAAGAGTTTTCGTAGATAAATGAAATCGTTCCTATTCATTTTTATTTTCCTTCACAGTCATCCGAAGACTTATAAAGAGAAATCTTTTCATTTCCTTTTTAGCTTAAATGTTCAACATCTTCGTGTTAGTAAATGGTACGTAAACAGTAAAAAGTACTTCTTTTACCCAGTTACGTAACAATCAAAATACGATGAAAAAACATTTAGTAGATTTTGCGCGCGTTTTATGACAAAGGAAAGTGTGAAAGTAAGATCCATGTAACTTTGTTAATGACATTAGATGTACCTAGCCAGACAGAACTGTGCGATTAGTTATTAATCACGAGCTGTCAGATGTCGATTCAAGGTGACTGAGAATTAATTGCGCCACTAACTCATGGATTTGTATATATTTGTGATTTGTTATATCATTATATTATTCAATCTTGTAAAAGTTAATGATAAGAGTGAGTTAGTAATTAGGTAATTAAAAATGATTTTTTAATACAACAACACTAATTTGTAGGTAGGTAGGTATTACAGTTTACTTTCAAATTTAAAATAGGGAGAAAGTTGATTTAATGTGAATTCAAATTAATGTAAACAAAAACAGCATTTTTTCTCCGTCTTCGCTTTAAATAATAAGAGTAGTCAAATTTTCCGTAGAGTACGAAACAACTAAAAATAGTCGATAGTTGATATAGAATCCACGCAATAAATAGAGTCGTCCCGAAGCCGGCAGGCTTGGCGCCTCTCGGGAAATTATTGACGTTTTCCGATGAGTGTTGTTGCAAATCAACCTGCACACTAAAACTCATACGTGTAGGTTAAATATAATTTATTTACCTTAAAATATGTTAATCTATAGGTCTAGTGTATAAAATCTATTTTTTTAAAAAGCTTTCTAGCAATGTGGATCTGGTTAACCCCTCGCACTAAGCTAAATATGCTCGTATTACGAGTGGGTTCACGTCGGTAGTGCAATGGGTGAATTTCGAACCGGCAACTACATGATCGCAAGTCCGACGCTCTAGCCATTAGGGCTACCGCCGCTTAAAAATATATATTGTATTGGTATACAATTTATATACGGTTTTAAAATTTGGCCGATAGAATTTGTTAAGGTTTCCTTTGCCTTGTTGCTATCAAGTTTATAGAAAATATAAGCTGATAATGATACTTCCTGCTGATAATCAAAGGTATATTTTGTCCCCTTGAAAGGAATTCACAAGCTTTTTGGGGTTGTAATGAATGTCATCTCGAGTCCCATTGCAGAAACTATTGAGTAAAAGATGGTAAGTACGCGGTTTTGTAGTCGGCACGAGTCTAACATTAAATAAGGAATTTCCGCAATATAAAAAATATTTACACATTTTTTTTTGGTAAACCGTAAGTAGAACAGAATCCACGTTATAAAAGATAAGTACAATATAAAAAGCAAGGTAATACCAAACCCATATTAAGCGCATCTGTGTGGAGGTCGAACGAATTTCGGGGCAAATGTACACCTGGCTCATATTCCACGATCTATAATATTATGTAAAAGAGATTAAGTATACAGTGAATAAAAAGTAAAATCATCGTGGAATATTCAGTTATTGTGTTGATATAAACTCCACATCATCATGAATTCGTCATAAGAAATACGAATATCATTTTAATACAGATGGTAAATTTAAGTGGCTATACACTAGTCCCAAAGTACCGCAGAAGAAGTGTAATATATAAGATCAACGTGAAAAAGTATGTTCGATGGTAGTATGGTGTAAAAAATTCTGGTATTTTCTCGTTCTCACATAATTCTGTGTATGAAATAAGTAATATGACATATTAGGGTAAAATATTCCTTATTTTTCGCATTGGATGTAAAAAAATTCTCGTTCAGAGAAGAAAATCTCTCAAGCAGGCAGGTTTCTTCAGAATGTTTTTTAATTTTTTTTAGGGGGTGGCTAAGTTAATACTTAGCCACCCCCTAAAAAAAATCTGACTTTACTTACTTACTAAGTAATCTTAGTAAGTAAGTAAAGTCAGAGCTTTGCTACATCGCGACCTATAAATGAAAATAAGTAAATGCAATAAGCGCCTTTATACTCGTATATGTAACTAGTTCTACTCAGGCTACCATTGCTGATAAAATGCATAATGTAATTACTTTGATATATTGCCTTTTTACATAGTTAGGTGCATCAGTTTGTGGCTCTGCATTAAATGAGGAGACCAGGCGGCGGCGGATCAATAACAGTTAAGTGATGGCCACGTCGACTTTCTGCTGGCTAACGGGCCAGTAACTAACTCCGTCCTAACTAAACTAGGTAATGTAATACTAACTGTCAGTATCGCGGACATCACTAGTTCGCTACTTTGCTTTTACTCAGACATTGCCCGAACCGAGCTATTAACAGCTTTTAGTTCTCTCTGTTGGGGCTATTTAAGTCGAAGCGTCTTTAATATTTTCTGGTACATGTTCTATTGTTAATTTAAACTTTTTTGCTCAATACTTATAAGATTTTTTTCCAGTTTACAAGTCTTGTATATACTAAAACCCAGATCATATAAATAGTACGTGCTACGTGCGGAAATCGAACCTGTAGCGCAGAAGCCGATCGCTTAGCGATTGTGCCAACAGAGCCGACGATCTCTTTGGAATTCTTTTTGTTTTCATTTCAAACTCCTTTGTAGGTACAATAAATACGTAAAATTGTTGTATAGTTTTGTCAAATTATGTTCCTTTATAGGCAAAAGCGCGGTGTACCATGAAAAATGTCTTGAATTCATGTGATAGTTTTCCTAACTCAGTCGCAGTCGGAGCTACTTAAATAAATTGTTACAGTGTGTCGTGCCACATTGTTCAAATTAAGTTGTGTGGAGCTATATCTACCGATGTTTGTGTGTGTTGGCCACATACAATTAGACTAACATCATTATGGTGTGAAGTCACGGAAACCGCATCATAAATTTTAAGGGGGGATGGAGGATAGATCGTGGTTCTTTGTGACCGCCCGCTTTTGTCAACGCAGACACAGATTAATGTGACTCCAAACGAAGTTCTATAACTGAACTATCATTTTTACAGCGAAGAATATTCTTTAAACCGTTGGGTAATAAATTATGCGAACACTGTCACAACAAAGGTATTGTTTTTAAACTACAGCGCACCATAGTAGCTGTAAGTTTTAATATTGTGTAAGAGCGAGTTGAAACTTTCTTTAATATATTACGCCATTGAAAGTGGGTTATTGCGTTAAACTATATTTTATTGTCATTTGACCTGAAAAAGTTCACAGCAATCTGTGTAAAACAAAAACTAAAGTATAATGTTTCCGTGAATAACGGAGTTAACTGTAGTTGTGTGTGTAGGGGGGGGGGGGAGGGGTGTAATTGTTAGGTGTAGCGGAGCCTCCAGCCCACTAACGAGTTAAATGAGTTAGCAATTTGCCGATGTATCTGCTTAATTGACCGCGATCGTATGCATCGCATGTCTTTCCGGATTTTTCGACGTATAATATGGCCGCATTTACGGATATGGCCGCATTAACGGCATACAGTGAAGCCACCCACCACCTAAACCTGTGTTATCGAGTCTTTGTGTTCATTCACCTTTCGTGCAGGTTGGGCTTCAACACAGTGCAGGTATATTCTACTTTTCAATACATTAAATTTTATGGACAAATAAATTTTAACAATGTACGTAGGAAATGTGCGAGTATTTTTCGTTATTTCACTTTAGCAGACGATAACCTGCTGCTTATTTTGAAATTATTCAACAGTCGTTTTTAAAATGCATATACAATTTTAAACTTCTTATTGTTTCTATCTACCTACATTTGTAGGAGAAAAGTGTGAGCGAGTGTACATTTACATGTAGGTACATAATTTTATAATGATAGATAAGCATAGTAATGGTTATTTATGCATAAAATGTTAACATCTATGAGTTTTTATTAGTGCCTTTACATAGCCCTTAGAGAAAACCGGAAGTTAATATTATATCTTTATTTCATCTCATTCAACTAAATTAAAAAAGGTTACTAGGTGTAAACAATCATAATTACCTATATTATTTAAATGCTTGTTTTTACCAACAATTTTAATGCATTAAAATAAAGCATAGTAGGTATGTATTTTAGTAATATATGACCGACTCGCCAGCACTACGATAAACCCTGGGTTTGCGTGTATGGCAAAAACATTTTGAAATTAGAATAAGTGTTTTGGATAAAATTTACAAAGTTACTCAGTGTTTATGTTATATTATCTTTTAAGAGCTCGTAAAACTACATTTCTCTCACATGAACTAGGTACGAAGATCGTTACGTCGTTATGTAGTTAATGTACCTAATGACTGTTTTATGCGAGTAGTGGCACCAAGTTTAATCATCGATATAAAAAGTTTATTAAAATATGAATACCGAAGAGCTTATATCGTATCTCAAATATTTTTTTATCCCACTGTAAAAAAAAAACCTCCCCTAATTCTATAATTTTCTTTTCCAGCTAGTTTTCTATAATACAATTTTTTTAATAACCTATGGAAATAATTCCAAGGACCTCTCCTTGGCTGACATTGTCTGAGGTAAAAACTCAGTGGCCGGTCCTCCCTTTATCTCAAGATGACAAAATATTTAAGTATTTGGACAAACAAAAGATTACATAAAAGTACCCTTTCAACACGGATAATACACAGGGTGTAAGGTTGAGAAACTATTCTAGTGCATAATTCCTTTAGATAAATAAACAAAAGTAGCAAAGTTCTAGGAGTTTTGGAAAATCTTTTCTTACTAGATACATACACCGATCAGGTAAGTTTTCTCGTAAATTGTTTTTTTAGGGATTTCCCACACCCGTAGACCAAAAGTAGTTAGGTTACGTGTTTTCATGGGGCATTCTGCCCCTTCTTCAATCTACCACCCTGTATATTATTCCTCTTGTTTCAATATTATCTTTAGATTTAGAGCAAACGCCGCCACAGTTTACTTTTCGCTTAACGTCACTGTAATGTCGTTACTTCATTTCTTTACTAAAATCTTGTGTACCCATTTATACTGTTGGACCGACTCAAACTGCAAAACTAGGTCTTGGACTTAAGTAAATCTTAATTTAAATATTTGCGAATTTATTTACTTGCTTCTATAAATAAAACATGAAGCGTAGAAAGAAAAGTAATAAAACTAGTGCCTGAAAAAGGTACGTATATTTGAAAATTCAACTTTTGCGAGAGTATTTTGTAACGTTTCGGACGTTGCATGAAATTGGATGGTTTAATTCGTATTTGAACTGATTCGTGTTTCGATTGCGTCTGCTTCATATTGCAGAACGGTTCTACGAAACGACCTAATTAGTTCAATAAAAGGCCATTTGTCAGTTCTAGGTATTTTGTGCTAGTTTCCTGGGAATTTTCAAACGGGACTCCCAATTGCGCGAGCCTCAGACGAATTTCCGGCGGCCGGCTCCACATTTCCGGGTAATGACGAAGCGTTCACATGTGTCGTAATGGAACCTTCGCGATCCGCTCAATATATTTAGGATAATTTATGACGATGAATATTTCTTGTTACCAACGCACTGTCATCAATACTGATTATAGTCTGTCAACTTGCGCGGACTTTATGCTACAGTTTTATGATACCGATTGATCTTGCGGATTAAGATTTATTTTTCTCATAATGTTAAATGTTTCTAGTTTTTAGACAATTTCTTTTTTAATGCTACATATGACTTAATTGAGGCTGTGTTTGTATCACGTCGTAATTTTATTTTTAAGACTTGGCAACAAGATAGACTGTATTATTTCAAGGAGTTTGTAACACTGACTGCGATCACTAGATATTTCTTCTGCCGAATATACAGGATAGAAAAATATTAGAAAAAGCACCAGAATGTTACCTACTAGCAAATTGGAATGTTGGAACAATTTAATTTAAATATTATTAAAAATGTCTTATTAATATAATTAAATATATATGATATGTTAGCAATATTGTTAAGTACTTGTTTTTCAGTGCCTAATAGTAAACTAAGTAGTAAAAGCAAAATTAAAAGAGAAAGTATAAATTTATAATTTATAAGATATAATGACTGCCTCATTAGTCAAGTGGTCCTAAGCGCGACTGCTACGCTAGAGGTCCTGGGTTAGATCCCCAGGTCGAGCAGTGTTATTGGGTTTTTCTATGAAATTCCTAGTAGCCGCTCGGAGTCTGGATTTGTGCCCGGTTAACGGCAATAGGCTCGCCCCCTAATACATGGGACCTAAACATACCGGCGAAATGTGTGTGTACATTAGTACGCCTCTGCCTAACCCTTCGGGGAATACAGGCGTGATGGTATGCATAAGATCATATCACAGATAAATAAAAAAAGAAATATGTCAAGTGTTATTGCACTTGGCATGCCAAATGAACATTGACATGCCAAGCAACATGACACTTGGCATGTTCTATAAGTAAATGTAAAAAAATTACGTGACCAATATGATTTATGGCCTTGTTTAAAAGTATTTGCGATAGTAATCGCAATAACTTATTTGTTTTGAAAACTTCCGTGAGCTCGCTGTAAACATGTCAACACGCCACTGTTTATTCCACCAATAAAACAGGTGGCATCTATTTTCGCGTGAAAGCTGTCGGACATTTTGATTATAAACATGTTACACAACAGATTTATTTTATTGCGTTTGTGAAGTATCAAGCTTATCTTAAAGTTTATTTACTTTATTGATTCCTCTATATAAGACACAGAATTTTAGACTCTATTTCTTTTTGACTTTAGTATTTGATACTTTCCTGAATATTTTCACGTGTATTAAAATGTCTTGTGAATACTTAAAGTTCTATGAATATTGCAAGATTTTATTGTGATTTATGTGAATGTTTTTCAAAAATAAAATTGTATCAAAGCTACAAGAAACTAGTTTAATGTGTCCCACAGGTTTCCAGACTAAAACTAACCTTGGGTAAACAGGAGGTAACGCGTGAACGCCACTATTGCGCAGCACCGACCGGCTTCCTTTAACTTCGTCTTCAAGTAATTGCATTTATTTTGTGTGTTTAGTATCTATATGAGGGGAATGTTTGCGTTCATTCAATTTGCAGTGTGAAGCCCCTGAGGGCCGTAATCCCTGGCTTAGGCCTGTTGCGTCCTGCTTTTGATACTCCTCCACGCATGGCGTTGGTCTCTCAACGAATTGTTTTTAATAATGTATGAGGCTTTCTGTTCTCTAGAGCTCATTGTCGGTTGGATTAGTGAGTTTCATGCAACTTGTCGCTTTGAACAGAGTTGAGCTTTGTTGTAAACTTCCTATAGAATTTGAATTTTATAGAATTTGACAGCCTGATTAGCAAAGCGTTCGACTCCTGCTCAGAACAAATATTGTTTTAGATACGTGTCTTATTTAAGAATTTGTGTTTGTAATCTCACCAAGATACAGCCAGCCGAAAACCGTAGTCAAACTTTTTTCATTTTAAGAAGAAAAGTGTAAACATGTAAATATTACAAATGTAACCAGCCTATGCAACAATTTTTATACTATTTTCACGTAAATGCCAAAGCGATTTTTCATAGCGCTGCTGTGACAATGGCATAGTACGAAAATGTGCGATACATTTTCATAATGAGTGCGTGTAACTCCTCGGTTCAGCCCCCTGCGACCCAGAAAACGGGAATTGCACTTTAATATAGCACGGAACGGTAGCGAATGCCGGATTTTCTATTCTCGGTCTTGTCAGTCAAGATTTATGTGTTGTGCCCCTTTAGGTTTTTGCAATACCCCGTGGTAGACACGCCGAATTGTTTGCTTTTCGACACTGTTTTTACGACTGAGTTTTACTTCGAATTTTCACATATACTGGTTCTTAATTATTGTTTAAGGTGTGATTTTTTCAAAAGATTTTATTAATTATTCTTTTTGCACACAGTAAGTAAGTATATTTTACGATTTCCTGATAGATGAAAAAATGGCTCCATTGGTATATTGGTCCAAAAGATGACTTTACAAAGGTCTAGCAGTCTTATCTGGTTATTCTATGGAAATAATGGCAGATTGAAGTTGTGCTGGTTAATGGCAATAGGCTCGCAAACCACCATCACCACAAATCGCAATCACCTCTGCCTAAAAGTTTTTGTATTTAGCCTTGATTGTGTGTATCTATGTATGTATGAAACCTTTTTCTATAGTTGGTAAATACAAAAGTAAAATGGTAGCAGCAAAAGCTTCCCAATCTATAATATGCGTTTAAAATACGTAGTACATAGTGTAAATACTACGAAATCCGTCTGCCGAATATTTCCAATAACTGACACAGGTCGGTGAGAATTTTTATTTCCAGCGAGGGTAGGTCACGGTTACCTACGTGGGATCAGTGACTGACTTCACTCAGTTGACGTCATGAAACTAGAATGTAAGTAGAGATATATTTTCAGCACATCTCAGGTAAGTAAGTACTTATTGAAAAAAAAAAATCATTTGGTGTTATAATTATTTGTAGAAATGGTAGCCTGAGCTGGATGCATAAGCTATAGAAATTGAGTTCTTACTGTGAGAATAAAACAAATTTAAGATTGGACGAGGTGTGTAATCGATTAGACGATAATCTCATCTCCTCAACGTTGCACAACAGGCAATGTTTGATCTAACATATCTTTTCATATGATTTTAAAATTACGAAACGGTAAAACATATTCGCACGGAATATTTTATAATCAAATTATCACACACTATGTCAAACATTCTTTTTATTACTGCGGAATGATTTTCACGCAAAAAATACGGAAGCAATTCGCTCCTCTCTGCTCCAGGCATTACAAATTTTAAAGCCTGGTTAATGTAATTAATTAAGTCTTTGTAAATGTGTGTAATCAGTACCTATATTCTTTGTTGGGATCGTAAACTAGCACTTGGTATCTTACAAATATCATAAATATGGAAGTTTGTATGTTTTAATAAACAAACTGTTGATTAACAGGCATTAAAATTCTGACTGGATTTGTATGAATTTTGGAACATAAATAGTTTATAAACCTGAACAAACACATAGGGTAAAGACCACGCAGACGAAGACGCGGGCCGAAGCTTGTAAATAGGTAAATGCTTATATGCGTACCAAGTATATTTTTATCTTAAAGCAAAGCAAATTACGTCTAAAGTGATGGGTTTATCTCAAGACGGGGGTAATTTCTCGTGGAGCCGCTCCTGCTAGAATTAAGTGGTTCCGTACGTGGCTTGGATCTTGTCTTGTTCCGGCTGTTTGGCTCAATACTAACCCTTATGTTGTACGTGCGTCATAAATGAGATTTTATCTATATTGGATCTGCTCCAATTATAAAGTTTTTGGACTAAATTGACAGGCATAATAATCACGTAAAACTTGAAAACTTATATATTTTGAGCTATTTATGTAGCCAAACTGAAAATGTATCCTTAATTTTTTATTGTATTCTTCACTCTTATGTGTCTATTTTGTGGCAAATAAAGGTTTTACTTATCTTATCTTACAGATTACCCTTGAAATTTGAAGCGATACCTACCTACCGAAAGAGATACCTATCGGTTAATTATTAAAAATTATCATGTAAGTACGCACCAAGAACTAACGAATTCTTAAAATTAAAATGACCAGTTCTTTGGTACCATAAAAAATCGTGTATGTGTCGGAAATAAAAAACATCGTATTTCAAATAACCGTTGAAAAATAACATTTCCCCACAACCTATAAAGTGTTGCCGACCCCCGTTAATAGATACCTGGCTGCGGAAACGGCGGACATTACCGAGATTAATACCTTTCCCGCTAAGTGTTTGGTACTCGCTTAAAATGACAAAACATCGTATTGCGTGCCGTCGACAATTTAACGGCCCTTTATTCCCGACGTAAACTCGATAAATAGCAATTCGTGGCGAAGTAAGCCCATCGGCGAAGTTCGTAACGTATAATGGGTATCCGTCAAAAAGAAAACCGGAAGTCGTTGCCAGCTCCACAAAGGTCAACAGTTGGCATTGAAACGCAAATAAAAGAGATATTCAACCAAACTAGAGCCAAATATGGTGATAAATTTTTGAACGAGCGTCACTGCCCTATATTTACTTAAGATTGTAAGCTCTGCCAGCGCATAAATTAAAATTTCATTTAGAAACATGGCCATCCAGAAAAATCCTTATACCTCCTACACAGTTTTAAACAATCGTAAAAATAAAAGTTTATTGAATACCTACACTCAGCATTTTACACACTGGGTTACCAAAAATACGAGTACGAACAAAGACGTTCCTGGAAAATAAATGTGACAACTTGAAATTACATTTTAAATAAAACGCTCGGTGGAATTGACAGCCAGGGAGAAAAGTGACAATTTAATTTTGTTGAATTTTGATGAACGACATTTTAATATTGAATGAAACCAATTTATTATGTTGCGACTTAAAGCTCAGATAATTTACAAATGAAACTAACTATAAATTCAACCATAAATTAGGGAAAGTGGTTAATTAACAAAAAATATATTCTGCACTAACACGCTGTTTTACATTTTGCGGCGTGTAACTGACCAGTGAATAAATTTGTTCTCTTGTAATACTTGACTTTTTTACATGTGGCTAGTTTTCTGAATATTGTGTAGACTTTGTTTCGTAAATTCAGCTCAATATTGAGGTCTGAAGCATATTAAAACACTCCATAACTCTTTAGGCATTATAAAAGCTTAAACCTAATCGTAAATATTACAATTTGTGATTGTCAGCTATTCTATGAATATGCTTACTTATAAAATACAGTAGAATTACAATTTCTCACAAAAGATAGCCAGGCAAGCATAAAAGATCTTATTTGGGGATGGAGCCCCTGGCCATAATCCACAGGGTGCCGGATCTAGGCCGCACTCAAGGGGCGCATTATCACGGAATTATGCTGATGCGTGTCTGAGTTCTCAACGCCTCCGTGACGTCACATTTATGGCGGATTTATGCCAATAATCGTCTTTCTGAAGTGGCTTTTGTTGAAGGTTCGCAAGATTGCTATGTACTTGTACTTGTAAAATGCCAATACGAGCAGTGTATTAGTTATAGAAATAAACATGCCCTGTATCCCAAAAGAGTTAAGCAGAAGTGTTTATCGGTATGTTGTAGAGTCGTATGTAATAGGCGGCTATCCATTGACCAGGCACAAATCGAATCTCCAATCCCTCTGATAATTTCCTAGAAAAACATAATTAAACTTTGCTTTACCTGTAAATCAAACTTAATACCGCATGATCAACTCTTGAACAATGGCGTAAGTACCCAAATTCGTACATAATTTTACTTGAGTTGGGATTCAATACTAAAAAGTTCAGAAAATCTTAACAGCAATAGTGACATTGAGTCAGCGAAGATCGCTGACCTTTGCTGCCCTTTCTAATGTTACTTAAATATTCCAGCGCGCTTAATGTACCTACCTGCAGAATGTCTTTCTCGGCAAAAGGGCATCGCGTGGACTTTGAACTCCATCCAAGTTCATTTAACCTTATAGGTCAAAAACAATGTCTCGGTCATCTTTTCAAGTTTTAACTAGTATCCTTTGTGATTTTTTTGGTTTTGGAACGGTTTGTTTTCAAAGTTTCAAAAGAGTGAAAGTTATGTCTCAGTGGCGTCTCTATCGGGGAGTCACGCGACGTTGGCTTCGTCGCACTTTTGTTCAGTGACTCGCTTGACACTTAGGGAAACGAGCACGGAGGTCACGGCAAAAGAACATCTACTTCATAAGACTATTATATTTTTGTTTTGATTTTACGATTCGAGACGAAGAAAATTAATTAAAGGCGAAAATAAATGCAAGCTGTGTGGACATTTCCATTTAAACAAGTCTCGCTTTATTTTTAATAGGTGTAAGTAACCTTTGTTATGTTGAAGAGGAAAAAATAGATTCTAACCAAGAATAAACGGGAGAAAGATGTTAGACGCTATATAAAAGTTTTCTTGGCCAAGTTAGTTGTTCTGAGTAAAAAGTGTTGTAAGTAGGGCCGTTATCCAATAAAGCTTTCAAAACTTCCTATTACGGTTCATCTGGGACGACACAGTTATACCTTAATCGTTACAGCTTTTGCCTCTGTGAATTCGCAATAAAAACGTTACGAGGGTTCTAAACTACATTTGATATAGAACCGTGCAGAGATACGTAGGAATTATCGTGAGATTTGTCATAATTTCTGAAGTTATTGACAGCAGAATGTCAATTACTGAGGTATAGATTACGTTTCCAACTTTTATCTGAGCAAGAACTTCAACTGATAAAGTGAGAAGTACGAAATACCTACGAAGCTGACTTGCCGCATAAAGCCAGAGATGTGAAAGCTATGTGACTGCAGGAATTTAATAAAACTTTCACGCCATTTAACCACTGAGTAATTGCTGAAAATTCGGAAAACCTTAACTATGCAAAAGTACTTTACGCAAATATTATTTCTGCATCAAATAAAACGTCCGTTCAAAGGAATCGTAGAAGGTACCCAACAAAGCTACCACAATCAGAAGCATTGTGTAAAATGTATGTTATTTGCAATGAAGAATAAAATTTTTTCGTTATTTTATTAGTAATAATTGTAGACCCTCGGCAGTCTTGAGAATACTTTTTATTTACCTTTGCGTTTGTTTTTGAACAGTTAATATAAATATATGTGAATTAACATATACATACATATACTTGGCTTATACTCTATTTATTATTGTTAATCTAAACAAAATACTCAAGCTTTCCTTTTATATCAACAATATAAAATGTGTAAAAAGTATAATTAAGATTTTTCTTCAGCGGGTTCTGTTTTCAAAGGCTCCACTCGTACCTGTCATCTCGAAACTTCCACTTGAAGGCCTTTGAATATTGCGTCTGTCATGGCTTTGTTTCCTTTTTTCACTACTTTGTGTTACATTACGAAGTTGATTCATAAAGCTTTTGTGTAATGTTGTCAAGTAACTCGACGGGTATCTCTCACAGCTACTTTATCCTTCAACAGGCGTCGCGTTGCTGGTTTTACAGTTTGAACATTTTAAGTGCTTTTACAGCTTTTTTAAGTTTGTGATAAAAACCACGTTTGTCTGCTTACAAGGAACAAGGTCATAAAATAGTGAATTTATTAAGAAAAATATATCTTGCCTTATAAAAAAGCTTTCTTGCTTGAATCAATTTTATTGTTACACAAAATAGGTTTATCGGTGCGAAAGAAATGAAAAGCGTTATGCATTAACAAAGACACTAATTTGAATTACAAACAGTTACAAAGTTAGGTAGGTACATCAAAAGAAAAGGCACAAAAAGAAAATTATGTTTTTTTTTGTCTGTCATGCAAAGGAAGTCTGTATAAAACGTGCGTATGTATGATACTTGACATTTTCCTTTTGGTGTAAAGGTATATTTGCGTTTTGATGTGCGTGTCAAGTACACAATTTCGTATTTATTTGTAAACGTTTCGATGTTGTCATGTTGAAGTTGTGTATTGAACAGTCTTACAATCCTGTTACGAGACTGTTCTGTCTAAGTATGTATCTTTCTCTTTTTTAATAATATGCGAAACAACAATATGAAATTTCTTTTTCACATTTCTTTACGCAGAATTCTGAATTCTTTTGTCAAAATGCCATGGGCACCCTAAATGCTTTCTTGGTGTCGCACCATTTGGAAGCAATCTGCTAAATGGTATTCTTCCACATTTATAAATGTTATCATCCCATTGCAGTACTGTCTCATTAGTCTTCTGGTTCTAAGCGCGACTGCTATGATAGAGGTCCTGAAGTCGATTCACGGGCCGAGCAGTGTTATTGAAATATTCTATGAAATTGTCAGTAAGTAGTTTAGAGTTTAGACGTGGCCGGTTAATGGCAAAGGCTTGCCTCTATTACATTGAACTTAAACATACCTAACTCTTCAAGGAATACACACATGATGATTACATATCATCTCGCCTGTATAATCTCTTTCAGACACGCTACAGAAGTTTTGAAGGTTTAAATTCAAACAATTAATTTTCATAAATAAAGCTTGACGTGATAAGAAATTTAACGACATCATTAATGTTTGATATCAGCAACCAACTAACCGTCATGAATAAAGGGGTATAAAAGTGAATTTGTTCGGGATGACTTTACGAGCGTTGCGTGTTAGTTTAGGGTAACAGTAAAAGTTGTTACCCCCGTAATTGTTGCGGTACCCGTATTTTATCGAAAGTTACCTACGTTTAGGATCATTGAATATTGCATTGGATTCCCGCCCTTCGTACTAGACAAAAAATGTTTAATGCGGCCTTAAAAGCATATTGCCCTTCAATAGGCATAAAATTCAAATCTACTCGCTACGACTGACAATTTAATAGAAGAACCAAATAGCTGCTCGACCTGAGAATCGAGCTCAAGACCTTACGCTCCGCAGCCTTTAATATATTATTTGGTTTCCGCAGCAAACCAAATAATATATTAAAGGTTATATAATATATAGGGGTAATATAATATATAATGGGAAGGTAATATATTTTCTTATCGTCTATAAATTTGCTACTATTCATGATAAAGTTATTGTTTCAAAATGTACTCATAAAGTTACTGATACAAGGCAGGCAACATGCAACTGAAAAATGTTATTATCTATGAAATTGCTTCAGGCGAGCGTTCATTGAATCTGAAACTCCCTGTGCTCTCACAAGAATAGCGGACGGAGATTTACTGTTTAAATATAAAACATTTTATTGTCCAGTGTAAAGTACTTAGTTCTTAGATTCATACACTACAAAATAAAGAAATGGATATGTAATATTTCATATTTTTAAACCTTAAGTTACATAATAGGTACCTACCTATAATCATAGGGAGCCTGTATTTTGGGACCTGTAGTACCTACCTAAAATAGGTAAAAACTCAAAGCAATATTGCACATTAATAAATCAATAGATTATAAGTGTGCAATGTTGCTTTGGAAGCGTTGGAGAGATGATCACGAACGCTTTCTGTGATCGTGGTATGAAGAAGCACAGGATAGACGATTTTGGAAGAAGTGGAACAAAAACAGTGTGACAAAAAAAAAGAATACAAGCCTAGATTTTTTCTTGAAGTTCTAAATATTGTTGTTGCTTTGTATATGTCGGCAACAGTCTACGCATTTATTGAAAACAAATTTATTTGAAGGCCTGTTATTGGCTGTATGCCGCCTAAGTTTGTTAAAATCAGATGTTATCTGATGTTAGTCTTCCGAACAATAAATAAATTAAGTAAGTAAGTAGTTTATAATATTGCCTCAAGTAAATTATATCTTTAACTGGACTTAATAACGAGAAAATAAACTTCTCAAAAAATTTGTATCATTTTCTCTTAGGGCTAAGTTTAGTCTGAAACAATACCTACTGTACTTTTTTAATATTTACTTTAAAGTATCCATGTTATAAATATATTCACTATCCATGTTATAAATAAATTCTGACTACGATAATACTGACATACTGCATTTGACATCATAACAAAGTGACATCAGTGCACAAAGCTCGCATGTCTCCGTTATCCTGCGTAAAAGAACACACTAATAATATCTACTCGTATGACGTCATACGTCACGGGAGGGGACTGAATAAATACTCGCTGAGCTGCCATTCATAGTGACGTAGTGTGTACTAACAGAAATGTGTTTAATAACAACTATCCACCAAACCAACACCGCGCAGTGCGTGTCAAAACACATCGTAAATATTTACTTTAATACCCGCTAAGTATGTACTCCCGCCAACGATTATAGCCGCATCAGATTTAGCTTATTTATATCTGTATTTACTAGCGCTGGAGTAAGAGAATTCATATCACATAGGCATCATAAGTAACTCATGATTTTAACACTGTTTGACTATTAAAACAAAGCCGAGAAACCACGCGGGCGAAGCCGTGGGCGGAAAGCTAGTTAATACATACTTCAGATGTAAATTTAAAAAAGTTATTAAAAATCCATCACTTTCAAACACCGGCACGATTTAAGAAAATTGAATTAAAAGTAAAAAACTTTGCATAAAAATAAAAGGCCCCATTCACACTTTACGTAACGTGCCCGTTTCAATTTGCTTGGAGAATTGAATTTCCTTTTAGTCTAAAACGGTTCTCATCTCTATCAAGTCGTAAACAAGGTGAGATACGAGTTAGGGGAGAACACCTTTCATGGCAGGCCCTGCGACGGATCAGCTGCGTCACCCGTTGACAAATTTGCTAAGGTACCGAAATTCATATGGATCCGGACTGTCTACAGCCCGCGACGATAATTATTATCTCATCTATTATGAGTGCGGGAATTTGTACCGTACCTATTATTTTAGTGTTTACGTTCAATGGAATGCCTTAAGTTAGTTTTTGAGGGCCTTTGTTATGCTTCAATCGACTTTTCTAGATTAATTTCTGGGAATCGTTTGTTCGAATTAAACTAAACAGAACTTTATCCTTGAGAGTTGATGAAAAGCCACTTCCCTCATTATGTAGATGAATCCATAAATAACTTAATAATTGCGAACCATTTCGGAAAACAATGTCTAAGCAAGAATAGCGTTTGGACTGCTATCCATTAGCTTCGGAGTACGGGAGTGGCCGGCGAAGGTCACACTCGACACCTGTTATTTATTAGATTTGTTTCGATCCCGGATAATCTCGTTACTGGTGACCCACTGCGCCCGCCCTTGGCAAAACCAACGATCGAACGACATTTTTCGGTTAGTTCCAACCTCCCGTGGAGGGAGGCAATTACAATTTTGATGGCGCTCCTAATGGTAAGTAATTACATGACCGTTCATCTGTAACGCTTCGGGGCTCTGATATTATGTCATTCCAGTAACCTTTTATAACTTGGAGCTCGAGAGAATGAAATATTTCCGCCATTGTAAAAATAGACTGAAAGTAATAATACTGTTTAAATGGAAAACACAAACATTTATTAATTTAGTAATAATTACGAGCACTAATTTGACAGCAATATACATACAAGAAAATATGACGAGGGTACCATTGAATAACAATAGCATCCATGATCGATGAATTTAGTGATATCAATTTAAATTGAAAACAATGCCCATGGTTTGAGTTACGAGAGGATATTGGAATCGTTGATGTGGATTGCCCAAGCCATTATTCAAAGGCAGTACAACAGCTATACCTATGTTTTGTAGTCCGCGGTGTATCTGTGTAGGAAGGTATCGCGGTCAGGCGGTTTGCACCCTCGTCTTTAAAACCACTAGAACAATTTTAACAAACGAGGTGTCAAACCATTTGTTTAAGGGAAAAGGTGTCCATCGTGATATATGAAAATGAAATGCGGTTAACCATGTTGCGGAAGAGTTAAAAAGCGTTAAAACTGCGGTACTTTTTTTGTAAGTACTCGTGAATATTGTGGTAATAGCTTCATTCAATTTACAAACCGGTCTGATGTTTTGACAAAACAATACACTCACAAAATTTGGTTTTAGTGTCATATAAATTATTTATAAGCCGTAAAAGTGACCTCATAAAATGTGGAATAAAAGAAAAGTGATTTATATCGAAGTTACGCCGATTGTAATCAAATTAGTGCGGGGGTCACCTGAACGTTTTTCTACCTCTGTACGATAAGAAATGAATTAAAAAATAGATACCAACCAAACTATGGACGTGAAAAAAAAACGTAGTTGACAGAACATCCTTATTCAGTAAAGCAAGCTTAAATTAAAGCGCTAAAATGATCTTAATAGAAAATAACACGTTTTTCTTCTAAAGAGGCCACAAAATTGATCGGTGTTCCCGTGGGCTGAAGGGCAGAGGGACAGGGAGGGCCATTGTTTGCATCTTTTGTTTGTTGGCATGCTGGATCCGGTAATAACGTTCAAGCATTAAAATTCGGGTCAGGTTGTTGACACAAATTTATGAGGGCTATTCCAAAGGGTAGCCTTGATTTCTCGCATTAACCTTTACACGTATGATACAGAAATTTAAAAAACGCAACGAACAATGTACCGTAACGCGTTTAACCGTTTAGAATACCAAATGTATCGAAAACGGATAAATAATAATACCTTGTTTACGTAGATTATGTCAGATTGGTTACATAATCTAAGCTGAATATCCCGAGAGATGTACATATTATTTAAATAAATTTTAGCATTTAAATAGATTCATTATACAGGAATCCTCGCGTGCCCAGCGTCTGCAAAGACAATGAGAGTCTCGGGGTTCGGGCCCGAGTGAAATGTAGCAGAGCAACTTTAAATTAAGGGGCCAATCCCGAATGAAAATAAATCCAGTTTTTGTCACAACTTGATCCGATTCCCTGCATCATACAAACTGTCTTAACATTTAACTTTGCTGATCTATTCAGTTGAATATATATGGCAGCCCCTTAAATACACAATAGAGATATCGGCGAGATTTATAGGTCACGCAAGCCTTGATTAAAACCCCTCTGAATGGTTGAACGCGAGGGTGGATTTAATTCCACCGCTTTTCATTTGTATATTTTACGTTATTAAATTAATAACTGAAATTATACATTTTCCGCGGCTTTGAAAGGCTCCTGGGATTTTTACATTGGTTAAACATAACTACCTACTCGACATATGTGCACGTAATTATTACGGTTTACTGGCACTTATACAACGATTGTTTACTGTACATAGCCAAGTAATTTGACGCCTGAAGTTTAGTTGTAATGTTTGCCTAGCTTAAACACATTAGCAACTTGAATGTATACCTAAGTTTAAGTTTATTGTCGGAGCACGGTGACGTCATTATTAAAGGACTTAGCTTTAATTAAATAGCTAAGAAACTATTTCGGCAAAATGGCACCAGGCGAACGTAAACTATCCCAAAAGTTGTTCAAATTTCATGCAAATTTATGTGCTCTCTTTTCTAAGGAAAGAAGGATTTCATTAGCCTCACCATAGCCGTTAATTTAAAAGTCTTATTATTCTATTACGTATTTTAATATTAAAATTTAAATCTTCCTCGAAAAAAAAAAAACGATAACAGCGATAGGGTCTATCGGAAAACTGCAAAAAATGTGAAAGGATTTCATTTTTACTTTAACATTACCTATTTGACGATTGTAACGACCACTCTCATAAAGATCATTGTAGTCCAAACATCAATTAGACATTTTGATAAAAAAACTTTGTTTCATCACTGTTTCTTTCAAAAGCACGTTGCTAGTTAACTGACCTGCTGCCCGCGCCTCCTTGCAGGCGAGCACCATGCTGTGGCGCACGTCGGGGTTGTCATCCGCGATTGTTTCACCGACGGCAACGAACCGTTCCACGGCGCAACAGACGGCGGCGCCCACGCGCTGGACGGCAGCCCCGCCTGATGCTTCGCCGCGTGACGCCACCAGACTGCTGATCTGTGAAAATGGACTAGTATTAGAGATACGTTCACAAGAAAATAGACTGCCTCATTAGTCTAGTGGTCCTAAGCGCGACTGCTACGCTAGAGGACCTGGGTTTGATCCCAAGGTCGAGCAAAGTGTGATTGGGTTTTTCTATGAAATTCCCAGTAGCAGCTCGGAGTCTGGATTTGTGCCCCGTTAATGGCAATAGGCTCGACGCTATTACATGGGATCTAAACATACCGGCGAAATGTGGGTGTACATCAGTACACCTGTTCCTTACCCTTCGGGGAATACAGGCTTGAAGGTATGTTTTTTTTCACAAGAAAATGAGAAGTCACTTATGTGGCCCAAGCTGACTTACACCTGTTGATAACGGTTTGGTAGACAGGCATTTTGAAAATAGAAGCCGTAGATTTACGAGTGGCCTGTGAAGGGTTTTTAAACATTTTGGGAAAAAACGGATGGGATTGGATTTGAGTAGACAGTTATAAACAGAAAAGACATCTAAATAAAAATACTTTTTACGGATTTTATCCGAATTAGGATCCGAAACGTCCGGAATTTAAAAATATCAATATAACGCGATAAAATCCGTAAAAAGTAGTTTTATTTCAATGTCTAATATTCGCGTAAGTGTAAGAAACCAGTAAGAGATCTTCTTATATAAAAGACATCTTCTATATATAAAAATCAATCGCCGTTCGTTAGTCTCGCCTAACTGCAAAAACGGCTTGACCGATTAGAATAATTCTTTTTGTGTTTTGTTTGTCATAATACAGGGGTGGTTTAAGAAGAAAATTAATAAGGAAAATCTTGAAAGAACACTTAAAATAGAATAAATAATATTGGTATAGAAAATTCTCTACGTGACTTGACGTACGTATGAAACTGTCATTTTTTTTTTAAAGATTAAATGGCGTTCGTGGCATCCAGTGTTTTTAAACTCTTTGGTGAATATAGGAACAGTTTATTTTTAATCCGTCCTCTCTTTCTTCCATAATTATATAATTATTATGTAAGTACTACCTATGCGTTATTTTCATGTTTATTTTGATCTGGTACTTTGATTTGTGTGCCGATTTATACCAAAGACAATACAGAACTGCCCACCATACACTAAAGTGCAGTAACAGCAAAATCACGATTTCGAGTAAAACGCATTTAAAGTTAAGAATTGATTTTAAAAAATCAACAGAATGTATAAGCAAAAAAATTTGAATGCAGAAAGGTTGTAAAGGCATAGGTTCACACGTTAAAGCAATAAAAAAAATTATATCTTAATAACTGAATTTATTATGGCCATTTATTCTTTTTGGTGCCTATTACTGCATAGCCTTTTTTGTAAAAAATACCATTTTAAACTTAGTAAAATGCAGCAAAAAGCCCTATTACTGCGTTTGGATCAGTTATTTTGTCAAGAAACCCAACTAACATGCAGTAAGGTCAAAAAATACTGCATTTTAGTTAGTTTTTTAAGAAAAAAGTGTTCAATTTACTAGTGCAGTAAGAAAAATAGCTAGTTCACATTTTAAAGACCGTTTATTTCTTATTATTTAATCACAATAATTCAACTCACTTATGTAAAATTTACATATCAAAAATAAAAAAAAACATCTAATTAATAAAGGACCCTGCGCAGAATGCACAACCTCCTTTGACAGTTTTCTGTATTTAAAACATTAACTGCACTTTAGCTAGGAATAATCATATCTGTGTCATTATGCTATCCAAACTAATCTGCAGTAATGCTGTATTTTACTGCGTGTTAGTCAGTTTATAATAATAAAAGAATGTTAAGTATTCACAACTAAAATGCGACAAGCTTTGATTTTACTGCATTTTAGTTGGGAGTTCGTGACAATAAATTGTATTTTCTTAATTTGCAGTAAAAATAGCTTGTATGGCGGTAAATTTTACTGCGTATTAATTTTTTTTTTAATTTTTTTCCAGAAATATAAAACTATCTAAAGAACTGTAAAATTATATTGCTTACTGCATTTTAGTTATGAAACCTTAAAATTTAATCTGCAGTATAATTTATACTGTATTTTAGTTGGGAAATCACGCCAAATTGTTAATTTTTTTCGTTTGCAGTAAGTGAAAACTGTTAAATAAAAACCATTCTAATAGTCTTAGAAATAAGTAAGTTAATTCAATAGAAAGCTTAAGAAACCCGCTTTCAGAATCACTAATAAAACGAAAAATCACAAAAGGGCTGTTACTGCTCTTTAGTCTCTGGTGGGCAGACTGCCCACCATACACTAAAGTGCAGTAACAGCAAAATCACGATTTCGAGTAAAACGCATTTAAAGTTAAGAATTGATTTTAAAAAATCAACAGAATGTATAAGCAAAAAAATTTGAATGCAGAAAGGTTGTAAAGGCATAGGTTCACACGTTAAAGCAATAAAAAAAATTATATCTTAATAACTGAATTTATTATGGCCATTTATTCTTTTTGGTGCCTATTACTGCATAGCCTTTTTTGTAAAAAATACCATTTTAAACTTAGTAAAATGCAGCAAAAAGCCCTATTACTGCGTTTGGATCAGTTATTTTGTCAAGAAACCCAACTAACATGCAGTAAGGTCAAAAAATACTGCATTTTAGTTAGTTTTTTAAGAAAAAAGTGTTCAATTTACTAGTGCAGTAAGAAAAATAGCTAGTTCACATTTTAAAGACCGTTTATTTCTTATTATTTAATCACAATAATTCAACTCACTTATGTAAAATTTACATATCAAAAATAAAAAAAAACATCTAATTAATAAAGGACCCTGCGCAGAATGCACAACCTCCTTTGACAGTTTTCTGTATTTAAAACATTAACTGCACTTTAGCTAGGAATAATCATATCTGTGTCATTATGCTATCCAAACTAATCTGCAGTAATGCTGTATTTTACTGCGTGTTAGTCAGTTTATAATAATAAAAGAATGTTAAGTATTCACAACTAAAATGCGACAAGCTTTGATTTTACTGCATTTTAGTTGGGAGTTCGTGACAATAAATTGTATTTTCTTAATTTGCAGTAAAAATAGCTTGTATGGCGGTAAATTTTACTGCGTATTAATTTTTTTTTTAATTTTTTTCCAGAAATATAAAACTATCTAAAGAACTGTAAAATTATATTGCTTACTGCATTTTAGTTATGAAACCTTAAAATTTAATCTGCAGTATAATTTATACTGTATTTTAGTTGGGAAATCACGCCAAATTGTTAATTTTTTTCGTTTGCAGTAAGTGAAAACTGTTAAATAAAAACCATTCTAATAGTCTTAGAAATAAGTAAGTTAATTCAATAGAAAGCTTAAGAAACCCGCTTTCAGAATCACTAATAAAACGAAAAATCACAAAAGGGCTGTTACTGCTCTTTAGTCTCTGGTGGGCAGAGAATGTTGAATAAATTAACTGAATAAAAGTTCATGCTCAAATTCAAGTTTTTTTAATGTTTTATGATGACCTGTTACTTCAGTTATGTGTAGGTCCCAGCTCCTAACTATAACTTACCTCAAGGTGCTTCAATAATGGGAATCTACCAGAGTTTAACCCAATATATGGCCGAACGAAATTTGCCGGGCCCACTAGTTTTCTAATAAATGTCATTTTCTGAGGACACAACGGCGCGGCGGCAGGTTGACTGCCTGTCAGGTGTCACGTTATCTTTGTCTTTACGGTCGATACTTTGTCTCGTTGAATGATAATTATTTACCACATTTTCCTCTCTAAGAATTCCAAAAGATATTTAATTTATTGGCACTTGAAGAAATAGGAACTGAGGAAACTAAAGGCAGACGTGTTCTTATTAAATTACGATTAGTAGGTAGTCTAATTTGCTAATACAATTAATAGCTTGCACGGATGAAATAAGTATAGCTACTATAGGAGTATATGGTTATCATTTCCTTGAGAAGCCATAATGACGGAAAAACTGAAAAGAAAGTAAGGTACATATTGAACAAGGAAAAGTACCCACGTAACTTCTTGATTTGCTACGCGTCGCAGCAACTGGAGTGCGATGGAAGGCTCATGTGGCATAAATATAATAAAATGTACTATAACCATAGTAGAAGGTAAACAACTTTGTGGCCTACATACCTGGTGGTCTGCTGTAAATAATAAGGGGCCGGTACACTTGTATTTAAGCCCCATATTATTGACACAGTGCAAAATCTATTGGTTACCAGCGACCAGCGGTACGGAAGTCATTGCAGTTCGAGATTTTTTCTGTCTCACCTGTTATCGAATTTGTGTAAGTACGATATTGATCGTACATGTTCTGCACTCGTGGTATTTTTGCACAAAGACACTATTTAAAATCCTATTTTTATGTTATCTTAACGTAGAGGTAAGAATGATTATCAAAACACAATAAAAGTTTCATCAGTGTTACACTAAGAATAGAGACACAACACTTCACTTGTAGCGAAATCCATTGTAATGTCGGTATATGCCTTTTAATCTTTGTGTGCAGAATCGATCGGTAGATGCACATCGTAGATCATAGATACATTATTACATTTATTACTTATCTGGTGATGGCACATTACTGTGCTGGACACGGACATTGATTTGAGTAATACCCACATTATATTTTTCCCTGTCATCGTAACTAGGCAAAGGTCTTAAGCTATTCAGCCTTGCCTATGATGCCGAAGTAATATTTTTTTCCCATATACTATATTTTAGTTGCTTTTATTCTCAAAATTTAATTCAATGTAAGGACCTCATTAGTGTGTGTAATATCTGCCAGTTAAGATATAAGATAATGATTTCCATTGTCTACGTTTAAAAATTAATATTAATAATACGTTGAGACGCTTATTTATGATACTCATTTAAGAGACTATAGTCTTTAATAAAAGCCCTGGTCACCCCCTATTTTTCCCCATAATGCCGAAAAACTATGATAGAATTTCTAAGTGACTTGACTATTTCCTGGTAAAGTAATTACATAAGACATGAAACAGCAATGATATAATGCTTGGTAAGTCAACAAATTAAACGTTGTTTGTCTGAAAAATTGCACGTGTACAAGGCTGCATTAATAATTGAGTGAAGTAAATTACCTATAACGACCATACGCTCATAACATAACTCATACATGGAAGCTTTACAGTTACTCTAGTGTATATATCGTAAGTAGGTAATAATAGTACCTAAATATTATCACGACAAAGGAAAGATACCATACAGACTCGATTGTTTGAGGATGGTCACCCATCCTGACCACGGCAAGCGCTATTTATCCACAGAGGTCGGTTGATCAGCTTTATTATTACCTAATTAGGTGCGAAAGCCTCCAATATATAATAATTACTCATAAGTTTCTAGCAGGGGGAGGGTCTAAAATAGCCATAATATTTTAGACCCTACTCTGTTACGAACTTTATATACGAAAGAATAATATGTACCTATCATGAGAACGTTTCAAAATCTTTATAATCATATGTAATAGGAAGTAACAGTGATAGCTGCAATTTGATGATATTATGATTTGCCGTCTGTATCAAACGATTCCCAGCGGTGGCGTTTACCAAGTCACTGGAAAAGGTAGCATGTGTGTGGGTTCTTCAACGAAATGGACGGAATTGGAGGCCGTCCCATACACGCATGTTGAAGAAAGATAAGGAGAATATTCCTCAATCAGTAAGTACCTAAAACAAATAGTCTTCTAAATCTTACAGTCAAATGTGACCTGACCTGAATCGGAAGGACGGAAAGTTTTCTTGAATTCAGCGAGGTGCAAGATATTTAATATACTTACCTATCACATCAGTTTAGCTCATGAAAATTTATGAGACGAAAACTAATGATTAATTTACTCTTTTCTAAGTCAATGTATTCCATGTAAACTATATGTATATTAACTCAAGTTTAATATTCAAGTTTATGTTAAAATATTGCATAAACAGATTACTAATTTATTCCTTAGCGTCTTAGTACTGGGCATGCAAATGCTTTTATTAAATCTACCATTTCACAATATTTTAGCAAATCTGGTAGCGAGGCAGAGGTCATAAACATTTTGGATAACTAATTTGCATGAAATTAAAGTTCAGGATAAGCATTTGACAGTGACAGTACCTAACTGGGTGGTAAAGATATAGGTAACCGCGGCATCACGTCGTTAAGTTATACATTTTCTGAACCGCATTGTATAGACTTTACATTTAGTGAGAACTCAGCTTATACTGAAAATGCATAGTTTGATGTGGAGCCGTATGCATCTTCAATGTTTTATTGGCCTCGTGCTGTACCGCTAAAAATCTTAAAATTGCTTCCTTTTACTCATTGGTCAAAAAAGCATTGCTCTCTACTTAAAGGTTCCGATATAACAAAATAAGTACCTATAACAATCAATGGTATAGAAAATTTCTTAGCAGTGACGTAAAAATGTGACGCTAGTCTTTGTCAGCAAGTTAAGTAATCCCGAGCTAAGAAGATACGTCATACAACTACAATGTCAACTTTACAAAAATTGTTGCGTTACGTAAGCAACGCAAAACTTAATTTAAATCAATCTTCCCGCGGTGGATGTCATTCGCTAAGGTTAACCACATCAGACCCAAACAGATTGCAAATTCGCAGATTAAGGATTTTGGCTGAAGCATAATATCTGGCTTGCTCTAATACTTATACCCTAATATTTTTTTAAGTAACAGTTCTCAAATGGCATAATTAGTTGACAGTCGTATAAAAGACGTGTCGTAGATTTGATTTAAAGTTTTTAAATAGGTGAGTAATTATGTTACAGTAAACAGCTTAGTGTTCATTTTCTTGTAAATATATTTTCCTATTTAGTTAGTTCCCGTTACCTACGTCAGAAAATAATATACTATGTAAGACAATAGTATCTCTTACCATCGAAGAAAAACAAAGTTTGTATTGAGCACCTTGACCGATATTAGTGTAAAAGAAAACAATTAAAAGTTTTAAAATAAACCGGTAACAAGAGTAGTGACGTAAGAAATTGTAAGACTTGCAGATATTCAATTAATCACATTTTGGAAGGTTGTCTGAACGTCATCGGCCGGGACGCGGGGCGAGACCGCGCGGCGCGAGCTCCCATCAAGGTCGTTCTTGCACGCGAGCTTCTTCGCCACCCCGCGCCCTTACTACTTGTTGCGCTCACATATCTGCATAGGTAAGACCAGAGCTGGTCGTGCGGGAGCTGGTACATCATCATGATTTGAGCGCGCTCAGTGGTCACCAACGTACCTGAGGTTCTCGTCGCGTAAATTCATCGTCATCGGAGAGCGCGTCCATGTCTTGGTGCGCGTGGCGCGCGGGCGGTGGGCGCGCAATCCGCGGGCGCGCGCACGTGTTCCGTGGCGCTGGCGTGTCGCTGCGGCACCGCGCCGCTCCGCCCGCGTTCGCCGCGGCACTGACGGACCCAGCGCGCATCGATCGCACCTACCCGCCCACCCTCCGGCGCACCGCCTGCTACGAGTCCACGTGGCCGCCCGCCCCCCGTACTTACTATGCCACCACAAACTTTAGACGGAAGTTGTGCTTTACTTTCGTCCTCTACGAATAAGTTTGACTAAATGCATGAAAGGAATGGTTAAAGATAATGTTGTCAAGTGACGTATCTTTATGATCTACAATCAAAACCATGGTTTGCAATAAAGTTCATTCAATTGAAGCGGCCTACAGTTCTGTTGGCTCACTGCGTCTGCGCGGACCGAAACGCAACAGATTGCTGTCGTGGGCGGGAAATTCTAATCGCGATCGTCGAACCGGCCACGCAATAGAAATATCAGCTACTACGAAAATAAAAGTACGGTTTTAGTCGCATACGTAAAAGCGGGAATTATCGTCGGTCTTCCTGTCGACGTCAGAGAGGCGCCGTCGACGCAATCGGCTCTGTCGTTGCGGGACGTCACAATGTTAGTCCGTGTAAATTGTGTGCAAGGCTGCGGCGGCAAGGAACGAGGATCATATTTCGGGTTGCATACCTGCTTGATGAGGGGAAGCAGGGTTCTCTCGATGGAGCGCGTTTTTATCTGTGAAAGGTCGACGTCGGGCAGGCCTGTGGCCGCCATGGCTGGCGCGGGTGCGACTGCGCGTGTGCGCGCGCACGCTTCGGCGGCGCCGCCATTGGCGGAGCGCTCGCCGTCACGTGGCCCCCCCACTACCCGCGCCCGCCCGCCGTAAACACGCGATTGCGTGTTTAGTTTTAACACATCATACTCTTGCGGGCTTTAAAAATTACAGCTTTACGTGTTTTACTTTGTTTTGATTTCAAGCGCAAATTATACGCATTCACGTGCACATTTTTACCGATTTTATTTGTTTTCATAGATTAGCGAGTCTATACTTACTTCTGATCAAAGTTTTGGGAATTATTAAATGAAAACTCCTCTAACTGATGCACAATATTTATTTTCATATCGTTGACCACCTAAATACACGACTAAATAACTTAATCATAATCATTGGCACATTATCACAAGGGTTGTCAATGATTTATCCATAATAATTTTACAAACTTAGGATAAAATTTTCATAGTTTTACTCTCTGTAACGGTGATGGCAATATTGAGTAATTTTGAATCAAAATTACTATTCCGGTGAGATCCTACCTTCGATATACATGTTATAAACATAAGTTAATAATACTGATAAATATTAACAAGACAAACCTGATTATCATATACCTACGTTTCCATTTAATAAATGTAACGAAGTTTCTTATCGACTAAAATTTACGTTTAAGGCTTTGGTAATTGCTTAAATTGTGAAGACTTGATGCACTTGGACAAAACAAAATAACTTGAATGAAATTTATAAATGGTGCCACGAGGTGCAACATAATCTAACAATCAAGTTAACATTGATAAAAGAGTTTGAAAAAATCAACACTGATTAGAATATTTTTGACCGAAATCTATATATGTTACATCAATCGAATCAATTCTTAAGATTAATTTTAACATCTTAATCTCTTTTAACAACACTACTTACAAGTAAATAATTTATTGGATAAAAAGAAATTTATGTCGGAATTTCAATTTTGTAATAAAGTTCTTTGACTGATTTATTTCAATTTGAAAACCCTCGTTGTTAACCTGAATATTTCAGAAATTAGTATAAACATTCCTGAATCTTTGACCCCCTTTTAGATGTTTCTCATTAGAACTCCAATAATTTTAATTTATAGACCACATAAAGTTTAAGTGCTTTTAAATATTACTAAATTATGGCTGTGAGGCAAGCAAGCATAATTAGTATTGTTTAACCGAGCAACAATGTTACTACCAAGATATTTGGTATTATTTAGGTTCTTATTTCGAAAGTATAAGAACCCTGAACAATTTTATGATTGCATTTTCTAATGGCTTATAATCAGGGAATCTAAAAACATATTCTGTCACTTAACTACCTTATAGAACAAGCTATGGTCGTAATAACCAGCTATTTGAAACTACTTTATCTCAAGTAGGTAGAGGTGAAATTCGCTTTTTCTAAAACTAAGAAGTTCCTCTCTTATGGATTGTAGAAGACGCCCATACTGATCTGCGGACGACGTTTGCACAAAGCTTGCTTGGAGCTAGTGCTGTCTTGAGAACTGTCCGACATCCAGGGACTTTGTCCTGAGGAGTTCCGGACTTTTCTTTTGCGAAGGCTTTCTGTTGGACCTAAAGTGGGTCGTAATAACTGTTTAAACCTGAAGGGTCCCTCTGTATAGTCGTCATCGGAGCTGAAGATGGGCGTGGCGAGGATTTCAGGCGAGTTCCGGAGTATCTTTCGCAAGTCGGACTCGGGGTCGTAGGTGGGGTTATACACTGGCCGCGGCGGGGGATCCGATTTCTGAGATTTCCGCACTAGCTCGTTTATTTTATTGCTGTTGGGAGAAATTGTGTTTCATTAATACAAAGTGAAAGAAAGAAACTTGTAAATGATTAAATACAGTCTATAGAAAAAAAAATCATGCGACTAATGAATCTTTGGTTATATACTCCGAACAGGAAAATGACAATAGAATATGTGGTGCTTTAGTATAATGATCGGCGTTAGAAAAAGGTTTGCATGGATTTTGACCGCTTCCCTCTTTTCAGGGCAACAAAAGGGGAGACAAGCATTAGCGTAGCTATGATAAAGATAATTCATACCCATCGTTTCTGCTGTCCACAATAAGTAATGCATGCGACAGAATGACAGTAGTTAGTTTATGGCCAGAATCTGGTGGCGTCTATATCCCTGGGTTCCCAGTAATCGCCGTCGTATCGTTCGTACCTGACTAGTCCGCCGCATTGCCGGCTGCACGGTAAGTTCTGCCAGTTGCGATTCGCCTGCAGGTGCCTGTCGTCCTGGTAGACATGACCGTTGCTTGTAGGTTGGTATCTGTGAGTTGCCGAAAGTATTTTAATGTTTGTCAAAGTCGGACGATAGCGAGTGTACATACTTCTATAAATACAACTGCCTATCCAAACGATTTGGCAAAAGCCTTCACTACAGACAATCCACATGTCTATGCGTGGTGCTGAACTAGTTATTATAATAGGCTCGTTTCCTATTACATGGGACCTAAACAAACCTATGAACTATGTGTACTAACTGTAACTACATCTCTTCCTAATAATTCGGGGACAACTGATCTAATGATATCATGTTATGTATAAAGTAAAAACACAAAAATAGTATAAACTAAAGTAGTTGTAAACAAACCTTGGGGTTTTGATCTCTATGTCATTCTTACATATCAACGGTTCGTCCCAAGGTCTGGCGGGACTCTCGAGGAACTCAGGCGACGGACTGCATCAGTTCCATTATTGTAAGCATGAACATATGTAATGTTTAATTAAACATACTTAAAACAGTTCGTATTTCGTTGCTAAATACAATTTTCCTTAAAATAAACCAGTGTATCAGTTGAAAGATTGAACGTGTTTATGTGGGTACGTAAGTACCGCATAAGAGAGTTGGTTCACCTAAATCAATTAGGTATACATGACTCAAGAAAACACGTCGTAACTGTAAAAGCTGTAAAGTAGTCTAGTAGACTAATAAATCGGTTAATTACGAACTCTATATTCTTAGCTCAGCTCATAATCAACAATCATTGCAAAATAAAATTTCTCATTCCACAAGACTGACTGTTCTTTATTGCCAGTTTTATTGCTATCGAAACTGAAAATTTTGATTGATGTGCATATATTCGGTACACGTTACGTATACCCGATTGTTCATAAATAAGTATGTGACGCAATCCTGATATTTACGTGGTTCTTTGCTCGACGAAAATATATTGGTAAGTAAGTATCTGTTCAAGGATATGAATCTCGCGGCATACATTATTTGTGATACTGCATTTCGTTATAATGATGCATATTTCATGAAATTTGGGCACTGATGTGAATGGGCTAATGATTTATGGGAATATTATTTGATGGGATTTTTTCATAGACAAAGAACAGATAGTGATAGTATAATATGGTATGAACATCATTAGAGTAAGTGAAAGTAGTGCCAGTGACAAAGATGATAAGAGCAAAATAATCATGCAATGGAAATCATACGGGCAAAGTTTGAAAGAGAAAGAGCAACAAAGCACCAAATAGATGGAAAATGAATTTATAATTGGATGAGAAGGTAGAGAAATCGAATAAAACCATACAAAAAAAAACAATATATCTTGACTTAATCATGTGTTAGCCATGATTAGATCCTCAATCCTTAATCTCAAAAGATAGCTAGAAAAGTGGCAATTGATATATTTTTATGTTTCAATCGTATCCTGTTAAATAAAGCTGCTGTTGGAAATTGTACAGTGGCTGCTTAAAAATGTGTGATTCCCCTTCAACACAAAGGTAGGATGCCGTTATCAGAAGGATGATATCACATGGTGAAACAAGGCCGATGGCCGTGCGGTAAATTGACGTCATGCGATTGTATAATATAATGCTAGTTTTGCGCCAACTTTTGCTGGCACGATGTAGATTTCGATGACGTCATCTACAGTAGCTTATAAAGGACGTAGTTCAGTGACTAAACTGTTACCTGGACATTCTGCTAGCATCTCGTTCTAACTGCGTTGGTTGACCGCGCACGATGGCTGGTACTAGCGTGAAGCCAGGCGGCTGTCGGTACTCGTCGGCTCGCTCTACTTCTATCAGTCGGATTCCGGGCTTGTTGCGACGTAGGTTCTTATGTACCTCTTGATTCTTGTCGTGCACCTTCAAGGAAATGTCAGTAAAATTCTTTGGGGCACACGACAATAACTTAGCCCCAAGAATCTTTAACTCCAAAATAAAGTATTTTAAGAAAGAGGTTTGAAGTTTTGTTAATGACGTTTTAAAGTGGGGAATATAGATACTGTTATCCAGCCTTATCGCACGAAGTAGATATTACTGATGAGGGTGACAGTAATGCGTTTTGAGAACCCATTGCATGGTTACGATTAACCCGCACTACGTTAGCAAGGTGGAGTATAGCTTAACCCCTCTCATTTTGAACAGAGACCTGTACTCAGATGCTGGTAATGATGAACTTATCGTTCATCTGCTCCCAAAACGGTGAAGGAAAACATCGTGAGAAAACTGGCGTGTCCTAGAACCAAAAAAACGAAGACATGTCATATCTACTAACCCGCACTAAGCCTGCGTGGTCGATTACAGCCCACTCATGGAACATTATAGGCTGTTTATTATCGTCCGCTGCTAAATTACCCATCGAACAGAAAAAGTATTGAAACCAAGTCAAACGACTTGATTTATATAATTAAAAGATAACCTGGTCTGCAAATGTGTGTAGTTGTGAAGCTCGCTCCTGTACGGAGTAGTGCTGCATGAGGCGTTGCGGTACAGCGGGCGGTGACGACGTGGGCGGCGGCGGCGCACGACCCTTGGCCCACTTGCGACGGGCAGTGTACCCACGGAAATCTGAACACATCATCATTTATAAGTAAGTCTCTTCTCTGTGCAAGTGCCCAGGGCTCCCTAGTTACTACTCCTTCAGTTTATAAAATAGTGCTTTGTCATGTCATAGTCATAACATGTGCGATAGGAATCTTCTAAAATCTTCTTCTAATCTGAATGGCAATGTATCCCGTGAAATTGGCAATTTAAAATGGGTAATTATTGATGGCTTTCTTTCATTACCTATCTTTTTTTTTGAATTTTATCCATCAGTTCATGATAACTCCAATTGATAAGACTTGATGCCCGATGATTTAGCTTAGTGGCAATCAATATTTTTACCCGAGTAATGTTTTTCACAAAGTTGCCGTCCCTAAATGAGGTCAGCCTTCCTTAATATTGCATCTATTCTTGTTTGGTCATATCATGCGCAGATTATAAAAGGTTGTTGCTTGAACGGACATAGTAGTACCATAAAAACCTTGTGGTAGATATTCCAAAAATACTACGAAAATAGTTCTACCAGAATTTATCTGGGACCTATCTTTTCCAAGAGCATGACTTAATTGCAAGAAAGTTGATGAAGTGTATGAAGTACATAAATACTTACGGCTCTGTATAACGACGGCAGCTTTGTTAGTATCGATGTTTTCTTTGTTGCCGGAGCTAGTTTCATTGGAGTCACTGTCATCTGACGTCATTCGCCTTAAAACCTTTGCTTTCATCATCGCTTTGTTCTTGTTAGGGACACCTGAAAACATTGTAAGGAAACCTACATATTAGAAAGAAAGAGTGAGGAATTACCTCAATGGCGTGTGAGGTTTGGAGTCTGTTAAGCCGCATTAGACCATCGTGGTGGAATAAAGGTGTTGAAATATTATCTGGAACTAAACTGGTAACTACATTGTAAAATAAAGCTCGCTGGACTTTTCCATTAACTTGTACTCTTAGCATTTGTTATCCACTAATTTCAATATCATACTGTTGTTACCGTTCTTATGATGTTTCCTCTGGCTGTCCTGCTCCTTCTGGAACTCTCTCGCTAGCTGTCTCTGTCTCTCCTGCAGCCGCTTGCGTGTCAGCCAGCCGCGCACATGCTTCTGTAGTGTGAGGACAGATATTGCCATCTGTGCCTTCAGCCGCTGGATGTACCGCCGCGCCAACCAACCACGGACACATGCTTGGACCAACACTATTTTCCTTATCTAGACAATCAAAGAAAAAAAAACATATAGTATGAAAAAATTACTAATGGAATGTCATTATCTTATACGTCAGAATTGCCCGCTGCTTCGCTTGCGTATATCATCCCGCGGGATAAAAACTTTAATAGCCTATGTTAATCTGTAATAATGCAGCTTTCAAATGGTGAAATAATTTTTAAAATAGTGTCAGAGTTGTTTGATTAAAAATAAACAAATCGTTACTCTTAATAGTATTAGTATTTATTGTATAAATATTGATATATTGCAAACAAAACGGGAATAAATAACAAGTAGTTTTAATACAAAGCAATAGTTGTATAAAATATAATAATACTACAGGTTTGTATTTTTGATAGAAATTGTGGATATCAAGCTGAGAGTTTATTTTAGTTCCAGGTGCTCATGAACCGTCTTATCTTCGATAAGTGCATGATGGTTTGATGCTTAGCATATTTTACCTGTTCCTCATAAATCCTGGCAAGGACTTCCACATGGTAATACTTCAGGAACACCTTAGACTTGCCGAGCGCCCAGCCGTCCATCTTGAGCCGCATAAGAAGGCACCGACATGAATCTCGGTTGGGTTTAACTTCCTCGTCGTAACTAAACGCTAAGAAACTATATCTGAAATAAGAAAATAGTATTTTAGCAGGTCCAGCTGACGTCACATAAAATCTAGTCTGTACCCTGAAAGGGATTGGCAGAGGTATAGGTACAGCAAATGTAAAGGTGAAGAGTCTATTCCATTCACTACTACACACTATTCCTACAGAGAATATCATTGAACAACACAATAATGCTGCTTCAATAGCTAAGTTTTCACTTGCAAAGTTGCAACCACTACATTAATGACACTAATTAAGAATATCTCATATTTATGTACATACAAACCAAACTCTCATCAGTCACTTCACGAAATTATGCTACTCACCGTTTCAAAAACTCTTCAAATGTAAGCCTATGTGAAAATCCAGTTTGCCGTATCCTAATGGTCTCCAAAACTCCAGTATAACGAAGTTGTTTTAATATTTTCGCCGAGTCGAAGTGTTTTGGAGAGCGAGAGTCGTTTGGCTTGAGGCATCTCACGAACTGAGGCGTCCCGCTCACCATCTTCTGAAGTAGCTCCATTAGGGAGTATCTGAAGTAGGTCGATACTGTTTGCTGTGCACGAGACTGAGAAGCTAATCCTCTACTGTTGAACCGGTCCTGAAAATAACATGATAAGTCGTGGTAGGGCCACGCTGTTCGCAGCATGAATGGGCCGGCTTGCCCGGGGAAGTACCACACTCTCGCAGAAGACCGACGTCCGAGTAGTAGCGTTTAGTTACTGCGCTTCGTTCGGTGAGCGAGAGGGCCGGAGGCCCAATTCCTCCCCCAATCCCCTTCCTTCTCCTTTTCTCCTTCCCCTCCCTTTCCCTAAATAGGCTCGGCAACGCATCTGCAACTCCTTTGGTTTTGCAGATGTCCATGGGCGGCGATGACTACTTACCATCAGGTAGCTCGCCTGCTCGTTTGCCGTTATACCATAAAAAAAAAAAAAAAAAAAAAACATCGAAAGAGGCATTAACTTAAGTCTAGAAAGATTGTGATTTAAATTTAACACTAGCTTATTTAAATCCAACGACACTCTCCGTCGATTAAAATACTTAATTCATTATAAAAATTACCTTCACGTCGTTGGATGTGGGACTTTCCAAGCTCCTTGAATCCATATCTCCTTGCAATGGCGAATATAAGTTGCCAGTTTTAGTGATGGGACACTGAAACAGGAACCTTATGATATCGTACTGACTCTGTCTCATCAGTTGAACTACTTCAGGAGGGAGGAAATTACGGTTCTTCTCTAAGAAGCCATCAGCTTGGTACACTACGCGACCAGCGAAATGATGGACGGCGAAGCATATCGCATCAGATTTTGGACGGACGTAGTATTTGCTTTTGATGTTGCTGTGGAACTTTTCTGAAACAATAGATTGTTATGTAGGTAATGATGCAAAATGTACGTTTTTAGCAAATCGATATCTACATAAGTTTATTTATGTAACCATCATTATCGGACAAATGTCCGTTTTATTTAGACATGAACGACTGAAATTCTGCAATCATCATGGAAATAAAAATTGTAGATGTGTTTTAGCACGATTGTTTATTCCTTTTAAATTAATATTTACCGATCAGGCTTCTGTCTGTAGACCTCGGGAATCGGGATTCCTCATCCAACAACGCCAGCATTCCCATAGGCCTCGACAACAGCATATCCAGCACCGGCCTGTTATCAGAGAATTCCACCAGGTCTACGGGAACACCTTCCGCCATGTACTCCTGTTGCTCCCACGTGAAAATGTGTTGGTTGAAGTAGTATTGAATTTGCTCATTCGCAATGTTTATACAAAGCTGTTCGAACGAGTTCTTGTTGAAGTTTTCAAACCCGAATATATCGAGTATGCCGATGGAGAGTTGTTCCTTTCTGTAATCAAGCAAAATTATTCTGTTTATTATCTCTCTGGGAACTATTCCGTATGTGCATGATACGTCAAAACTGTTACAATAAACTGTACCGTTGTTTATTATTTGCATTAATCGCTTAAGTAACGCGTGACTGCGGCGCTTAGTTGATACTATGTTAAATATGCTAGCTATTTTGTCTTATTTCACTAATAAAAACTCAAATAAATATAATTTTGTTTAAAAACGCAGTTGTAAATGCAGGTTATATCTTCTTTTATCATTTCGATTGCGTCAACTTATATAAAAATATTTAATAGCGTTATTCCAAGTTGGTTTAGAACGTTGAAACTGAAGTTTATTTTATAATTTCATTGAACTCTTCTTTTATAATAACCTACTATGAAATAGGCATTGGTGTGTCGATTTTATCCGCAGCTCAATGCTATGGTTTCAGTTCCTTGTATGTCGGAGGTTGAGTAAGAGATTCTCATTAGCATCTCGGAGTCTGGATTTGGGCCCGGTTAATGGCAATAGGCTCGTCCCCTATTACATGGGACCTAACATTCTGGCGACATGTGGGAGTACACATTAGTAGGTACACCTCTGCCTTACCCTTCGGGGGATACAGAATTTTATTACAAAAATGATTTTGATTTAATTTTGATTTGATGATGATTATAGCGAATGGAAAATTAGATTTCAGGCAAGCTCCGACCCAGCGCCCTCACAACTAAGCTTCAGAGATTACTGCTTGGGCAAGATATGTGTGACTGTGAGGCAGTGATAGCCTAGTGATATGACCATTGGACTGCCAAGTCAAAGGTCTCGAGTTCGAATCCAAGGCACGCCGCACCTCGAACTTTCGAATTCATGTACGTATTAATAATTATTTAATTATCACGCGCCAATTATCCTTCACCGTATAATGAAGGAAAACATCGTGAGGAAACCTGCATGCCTGAGAGATTTTCTTTACGGCGTGTAAAGTCTGCCAACCCGCTGTAGGCTAGCGTGGCGGACTATAGCCTAATCCCTTTCGTAATGAGAGGAGACCCGTGCCCAGCAGTGGGACAATGTAATGGGTTGATGATGATGATGATGATGAAGATATGTGTGAACACTTACGCATTAGGTCTGTTCTGGCACAGTAGAGCGTTGATTCTCTCGACGATCCTGTCGAAGGCGCGTGCGTAGAGGCCGCGGGCGGTGGCGTCGCGCGCCACGCCGGCCTCCGCGGGCGAGCTGTGCCGCGCGATGGTCTCGCCGCGCGCCACCACGCTGCTGCGGGTCAGGCACTCGCGAAGGTCTGCCGTCTCCACGCCCAGGAGGCACGACGCTGCAAAGCTCAGAGCTCTTCAGGAACCGAAGCTAGTCCAAAACCGTGTCTGGGTGATCCAAATACATGATACCTCTTGGGAAGTAAGGCGGGCTTATGATCAGGGTATTAAAATTGCTACTAGATGGGATAGAGAATCCCAGGGTATAAAAATTGCTACTGAGATCAGATGATGTGTTAATTTTGTTGTGTTGGGGTTTAAAGGGTAATGTAGCCAGTGATTTTCAAGAATATGAAACATCGAGGTCTTAACGTGAGACGGATTTTTTATTTAATTTATTTGAAAATAAATAATTAGTTATGCTTTGGAACCTTTTGGAACATAAAAAAATCAGAATTCAAAGATTATGGAACATAATATAAGCCATACTATTGTCTCTGAAATAATTTTAAGCGGCGGTAGCCTAATGGCTAGGGCTTCGGACTTGCGATCGTGTGGTTGCCGGTTCGATCCCAACCCATTGCACTACCGACGTGAACCCACTCGTAACACAAGCATTTAGCTTAGCACGAGGGGTTAACAAGAATACTAGTAATGTGTGACCCACATTGCTAGTAAGCTTTTTTTTTAAAAAAAAAATTGTGTACATGGAAAAAGATAAAAAGCGACGGACGTATAACATGACGAAATTTGAGATATGAACCCAACCTAATCGGACCCGCTTAATGGCAGACGACAACGCGACAGGCCTAGGCGGAGATTGTGGGATGAGTTGGACTCTTTCCAAAAAGACTGGTCCTTAACAGCAACGGACTGCAGAGAAGTGGACTAAGAAAAGAGAGGCCTTTGCCCTGTAGTGCGACATAATATAATAACAACATAATTGCTAGCCATTAGGCCAATTACGATAAAAAAAACAATCCTAAAATGTTATCTTAAAAATAAGTAAAGTTTGTCTTAATGGTTTTTATTTAACTTCGAAACTCATCAATTAGTTTCGGGGATAAAATTACAAATTATGATGTTCACGATGGTTTTTTACATAAAATGTCATCATCTAAACTTTAAAAGACCCTCAAAAACTATTCGTCATTTACCTTGGTAAGCAATAAGATTATTACGTACACAAAAAGACTTAAACGTCTCTTTGCCTGCAGCAATCTGTTGAACGGTTTCCTCATTACAAGTAATGTCGTAAGTTTGTCATTGGTACCTCTGTGCAGCGGCGCGGTGTCGATGATGGTGGCTTTGTTATCCGTGTTGTCCTCGCCAGCCATCTCGCCGAACTCAATGTCGCCGAGGTGCAGGATAGCCGCTAGCATCTTGTAAATTATCTGTACTTCATCTTCTTGGAAACCGACCACCTGAAAATGATTGTTGGGGTTCCAATGAATAAAAATATATATTTATTCATTCGTAATACACGTCGAATGTCACAGGCCATTAGTGCTATTAACATCTACATGTAAAGAGGAGTTATACCCAAATCGCTGGTTGAATGAAGTGTTAATGGGTATTTTCATTATAAAATTCTAAGTAACAGCTCGTAGTTGGACTTAGCGGCTCGTCCTCGACGGTATACATCAATACATCATCACTTAACCATTCAATGTAGACAGTTTCTGAACGATGGACATGTATATACTTATTAACAAAAATTTAAGCATTCGTTGAAGTCTCGAAGAGTTCTTTATCGATTGCTTTAAAATTTGGACACATTGCATTTGAATATGCATGTGATATTTTTTGATCGAAAGCAACTCGTCTAGCGAAGTCAGTTAGACAACTATTCTGAGCTGGTAGGTAATGTATAATATAATCACCTTAAAGGCTTGATTGAGTTGTCTCCAGCGGTGAACGTTGTGTTCCCTGTGCGCGACGGACAGCGGCTGCAGGTAGCGGTGCCGCGACTTGAGCTGTTCATCCAGATAGAACTTCCTCCAGCGACCCTCGCTCTCCAGACCGTCGTACAGGTAGTAGAACACGTGGAAGTTGCTTTCACCTCTGGATTATACATTTAAAAATAATATATCAATTCAGTAGATTACTCATAAAAGTAAATAGCCTAAATTAGTTAGGTCTAGCAACTTGAAGTTTCCCAGTACCTGAATCTGATCAACTTGAGTAATATCGTAAAACTAAGGCATAATAATTATGTAGGTACTCTTAAAACATTCATTTAGGTACATACTTTTTGAAAAGAAGATCAATGCTAACAGTATCGAATTCAAGATTTTTAATTGTAGGTGTATACCTACTGACCTTTTAAAAAAATAACTGAGATAAGATGCCTCGATTAACACCAGTATAAAAAACCAATGTAGAGCACTTTTACTCCATATCAATATACAAGCCATAATTTTATTATACATTAGGGTCATCGAAAATATTTACACCCGTACTTTAATCTCGGTCAATTGGCTCTTATACTTTTTTCGGAACATATTTTTTGCAGGTCAGTATAGAAAGTACACTGAAAAAAAAACTACTTTTTATTTTACTTACAGTGCTTGATGAACGACTCGGGACTGTTCAAGAAGATAGACAGAGATCCGAGCGCCGGATATTCGCCCAACTCTCATCATAGACAAATCTAGATATTTGCCGAAACGAGAACTGTTTGCGTTGATACCAGTGCGAGCGTTTCCAAAGGCCTCCATTATTGGATTCACTTGTAAGATCTTTTCTTCCAAATTGCGGTTTTGTGTCTGTAATTTTATTTTGTTCAATGAGAAATTTGCTGAATATAATATACAAATAGTTATTGAGTGCAAGTTTAAAAAAAACTAAGCATATTTACTTCCTACTCACAGCTATCTGAGAGAACCCTAAACTCAAAATGGAGCGAAAGCGAAATCTTGGAATACCTACCTATTATAACGGTGAAACTTGCCAGGACATAATAACCTACATACCTTTGACAGAAACACCAGTTGTTTTAGTAAAAGATTTGCGGACTCAGTTTTGCCTGCGCCACTCTCCCCAGATATGACGATAGCTTGATGCAGCTTCTGATGCATCAATGCCTGATGAGCGGCATCCGCCACCGCATAGATATGCGGTGGGTTGTCCGACCGGCATCGACCCTGGTATATCTGTTGAGTCTAGAACAATTAGAATATATCACAAAATAATTGATAGGAAAGCAAATAAGCAAAGCCAATGCTTTGACGGCTCCATTTGTGCAGTTGTCGAGCAAACAATTGCTGTGTCAGTCACGTCAGATCGATTTCTATTACGGAATAAACGTTTGTTTGTCCCTCAGGTAAATTATTCCAGGTATGGGTGTATAATTTACATGCAAGGATTCGTGATTGTTAGTGCTGCCACGAGGCAGGAGAAAACCTTGTCAGGTAAAGTTTTTTTTAAATAAAAGAAATGGAAGCATTTTTATAATTACAAAATATATCATAAGCTTGGGATATTTTGGACCAAAGAATTACTCGGCGCAAACAGCAAAGCATAACGTTGCGAGATAGCACCAACATTAATAATTTAGTTTAAATGCGTGAGGACGAATTAATAAAACACCTCAACTCAAACTTAAAGAGAAAAACGTTATTTTGTTATAATTTTTAAGCGTTATTATAATTACCTTTGAAGTATAAACTCCCACGTCAGTAAATGGGTTTACCGCGACCAGTATATCTCCGATGTATGTATATATCTGGTTTTGTGTGTATCTCTTCTGCAATTGTTCTACGATAGCATCTTCAGTTAACACTTCCAAAGTCGCCAGATCATCAGTGTACATTTTCTCTGGTCGTGCTTTTCTATGCGATTTCAATTTTCCTCTCTTGGTCGTAGCTTCAGGTGCACGAGAGCCTCGGCCTTCGGCTCTCTGTCGTTTTATCTCTGTTTGAAGCTCTTTACGGATCTATAAATATCAGGAATATTAATAGTATATACTACCCACCGTGTACAACGCCAGACTAATAAAAATATGAAGTACCTTATCCTCAAAGCTACTGACAGCGAGTAGTAGAGGATGTTCCAAGAGCTCCCTCGCAAATGGTCTCTCGTTCATATCTTTTATCAAACAGTCTGCTATAAAATCTACGAGTTGCGGCGAGAACATCTCAGGATGAGATAAAGATGGTGGTGGATTTCGAGGTATTTGAAATAGTGCCCTCATTGGATGTAGCCCAGATAGTGGAGGTTCACCTTCGGCTAGTTCTATAGCCGTTATACCCACTGACCACACATCGCAGCGGCAGTCATAAGATTCGTCCAGCTGCTGTTCACACGCTATAACCTGAAACCAAAGACAACTCAAATACGACCTTAACTTGTCACAATAATATAAGATTAACTTTCAAAACGTCACTAGTATTGTATTCGGGGTCACGAATATTGTTCGCATTGTATGAAACAACTAGAATATAAAGCCTTACGCAATAATTGATATTTTAAAAACTCAATCGTACCTCAGGAGCCATCCAATAAGGTGTGCCTACAGATGTATTTCTTCTTGCAGCTGTAGCAGCCAAGTGTGATGACACTCCAAAATCAACGAGTTTAACTTCGGCATCCTCAGTGAGGAGAATGTTATGCCCTTTGACGTCTCGGTGCATACACCGGTGAGCGTGTAGATGTGTCAAGGCTCGTGCAGTTCCTCGCAACACATACGCGAGTTGTGGTTCGGTGAGACTGCTACCGCGAGCCCGCATTCCTGCGCATAAATCAGTCACCGAACCGCCCGTACAGAGCTGCAAATACAAAGGTCATGTAGATTTATGCCTTTCGCATAAAACGCACAGTATTCAGCCAGCCTATAAATAAATCGTATACCAACCTCCATGACGAACCATATTTGGTCGTCATCTGAACACACGCCACGTTTCAAGAACAGTCCGAAAAACTCCGGAATATTAGGATGGCCTGATAAGTCACGAAATACGAGGAATTCCTCTTCTATTTCTTCTATGTTTTCTGTGATATTTTCCAAAATCTGAAAATATTAAATTCGAAAATATTGTTTCAAACTTATAAAAAAGTACCTTTGTATTCAGTAGTGAACACATGCCTACATATATAAAATTGGTATTCAGTTGAGTTATTGTATTCCAAACGAGAGGCGGTGTGCCCATGCCATGTCATGTATTGTTTGGCGGCCTTGACATCAATACAACATTTGAGATAACATCTATGCAATCAATTACACGTGGTATGCTAACAATACCCCTATAAAAATTCATCGACCTATTCTTTATACGAAACATTCTCATACATAATAAGTATGTAGTTTATTTTTAATAGGATATGTTAATATATTTTTTATTCCCAGAAACTGAGCTATGTGGCAACTAGCCGCTATTACGCGCTTAATTTATAGAGGCGCAATTATAAGCAGTAAGTAATCATTAAATTATCGTAATCTTTATTCAAATTAAGGTATTTAACAACTACGTTTTAACAGGGAACCCATTACATTAAATCGTTAATATACCAAAACTTGTAGGGCTAGTGCGACTGCGAGGCAGTTTCTCTCGGATTTCACCCGTACGAGTACCTATGCCTTACGAGTGCATGCCCTATAAATGTTGTTGACCTTAGACGTGCTCATACTAAAATAACATGTGAAAATAATCGTAGGCACGGCAATAATCTTGAACGATAGCTTTTAAATGACGTCATCTCCTGTATACAGACCTAAGATAAGGTGAACAACTTTTATTGTGACTAATACTGATAGCCGGTCTGATATTGCGAATAAAAACTTATTTGTTGCAGTCGAAGCGAACTAGCATGTTGAACAGGATTTTTTGACGCGCTTTAGATCAATTGCTAACAATATCAAGGTTATTTAGGTATATAATATAGAATATTTTATTCTCCTGACTCATAGAGACAACCTTGACCACAACCTTTCTGATGACCTTAATGACCTTGATTAATGTTAAATCCTCTTCGACTTGTTTAGAGCTACCTTTTCGTTGTCTTGATCGGATGGCCTTTGTTGAAATGATTTGCCTCTGAGTAAAACAGACTTTGTTTTCGCCTTTTTGCCAAAAATATACGCATAGTTACACTACCCGGTTACCATAGCGGACGGTAAGGTTTTGTCTAGTCAAATCTTTAATTGTACATTTCCTCTGTTTTTACTAACAAGCAAGTGCTATTGTAACTGGCACTTAGCCGGGTGGCACTTAGCCGGGTGACACTTAGCTGGGCTATTTCATCTTTGATATTACACTACCAACCTTGACTGCAACCCTTCTGCCAGTCTTCTTGTCCCTAGCGCAGTACACCTCTCCATAAGTACCCTCCCCGATGAGCTCTTGCAGAGTGAACCGATCCCGAGGGTCTGCAGCTCGGTCCAACTCCACGTGCTGCGAGAGCCCGCGGTATGCCACGTCACTGCGCATGGCTCACCACTCACATTGAGACACCATCTAGAAATAAAGGTATGCTGATCAGAGAGATATAGGTATATTTTATTTTGTTTGAAGTCCCTTTAACTAATTGAGTATCGTAATAGTAAAGAGTAATAAATTTCATTTAGTTGTGCATCTGACATTTATGGGAAGTGGCTAAAATGACCACAGTTAGCGATTTCTCTGGTTTAATTAATATTTAGAAAGCATAGCAAATTTCTAATGTATATCATAAATAATGATTTATCAAAAGGGCCTTATTTAGTCTTGCAGAGATGGAATAATAATAATAATAATAGGTCTTAAACGTAGACAACAAAGTGACAATAAGTTCAAAACATCCAGTATTTTGGAATGATGCGATATGTATTGCTATATAGTATATAATGAACTTTAGGTAATCTAATAAGGCTAAATTAAGAAAAATGTCTTCACAGGATGTTGAAGACATTTTTCTTAATTGAGCCTACGAGTATTTTTATACACATTTTTACATGCAACACTAAAAGACCTGAACGATAATAAAAAATATTGACGTGTCGAAAGCACTGCTATTTTAATTCAGACCCGTTATGCATGGTTGCAACTGCAAGTAACTATTCGGATTTATCGGATTCGGATATATGTATGTACTAAGTTATATTGCAATAGTAGAGTTCCCTTGTTTTATTAAATAGAGTTGGAAATAACGCTTGTGTAAAAAGGTTAGAAGAAACAATTTAAAAGTCAATAAAATGTATATTCATAATTATAGAGTGTGATGGAATAGGAAAATAAACATGCTATCATAAATAAAGGCAAACGCTAATGCGAGTAGCTTTGCGGTTGTCACTGGTTCAGTAGCTTTCAATTTCTCTTACATAGATAAAAAACATTGATAGTTATGTTAATTATAATGTTTAAAACAAATAAAAAATAAGTAAATTAAGTAGGTATTGTAATTTATGATAAAATTAATCGAAAATAAAATTATTAAACGAATAAAACTACATCATAATGGTGAAATGGCGCTTTTAGAGATCTTTGATTACTGTTTTTAATCACGGACTACATTCATATCGTCACATTATTGGAACAAAATGCATCGTTATGATTAAAAGTCCAGTAATTAGCACGTGAACAGTCGAAACATCCGGCAAGAAATAACTGTACCGCAGCCGAACTGAACGCACCCGCGCAAGTTTATTGGTTTCTAGCAATGATATATTATTATTTTTAAACTATATACTTATTGTCATTGGTTTCTAATAAAAGTACTGTCGACGGTGATTCTCTTAATTGTTTAATATAATATGGAAATGATGGGTTTAAGCTTTCTATGACTTTTTTGTTGTAGATTAGGACAGGTAGAAGAAAGTGATAACGGAGACAGTGGTGGGTAATTTATTATAATATATTCAAATTCATGATAATTTGCTCGTTTCGACGACGTATACATTATACGATGAGCGTGTATTTTTAAACTCCATTTATCTGCTCGGTTTGAAGCCAGTAAACTAGTGATGCTATCCACGACATTTTGCGATCCAATAAGGAATACTAAGGTGGTTTCTTAAAAAGGAAAGGAACGACATTAAGAATTTAATATGCCGTTGCATGTGCTGTCGCGTGGTGGCGTCATGCGTGCACGAATCGAGGATGGAGTACTGTATGCAGTTGTCAATAAACAACTTGCACAGCAATCATGTGATATATTTCCAAGTTGTATCTTTTTTAAATCATAGCAAATGATCATACTTATTATAGTTTCATATGATCATTTCAACTAATACAAACGATGATTTATGCTATATTAACATGAATATAAAATTAGGTCAGCTTGAAAGTTCATGTTCACCCATTTCCAAGATACTGACCCTTTAATTCATTTAAATTTAGAATGTGAACATCCATTAATTTAACACTGAATTGTATTTTTTTCGAAAATCATAGACATGTATATAAATTTGTTGTTATACATTTTCTCAATTAATTTAATGAGTCATACTTTTTCATAATCAATTAATATGTTTCAATTTAATAGATAACGAATTCAGCAGGACAAATCTTCCTGTTCGTGCCTGCTGCCTACTGCGAATCTAGTAATATTATAAAGTTGTTTAAATTTGATAAGCCTACAAAATACATGCATACCATGCCGGGTCCCTAGCATACATTTCAACATCAAGGTAATTTTTTACAACTTTATGTGCCTGTCTTTTTGCGAGCAAATGAGGAATACATCGTCACATAATATCGGTTACATTACTATGTTGTAACTTCGACGTACTTAATGACTTTTTTACACAAGTATGGTGTCAAATTGGTGTCAACCATGTGGGATTGCATGTGTGTCGTAATTACCACCAATGACTTGACACTATTTCATGGAGCCCACATAAGCGTTTAGCTAATTCGTACAGAATAGTGACTTGGAGGTATGTTTGACTATATGTCACTTTATTACAATTTATTGTATTACATTACTAATAACATGTTTGTTTTGATTTATCATTTTGAAAGACTGGTTACGCTGATGTCACATTGTTTAAAATATTCCTCTGAAATATCAAAGGTAAGGCAGGCCATAGGCGCCAGTAAAATATATTTTTGCCTGCACTTTGCCTCGGTATGACGTCTAATATGATGTCATGCAATTCAAGTTACGCTGTGATAGGCGTGAGTGACAGACAAAATAAGAGCCAAGAATATAATGAAAAATAAGAGCATCTCGACAATCTCAACATCACGTTATCTTAGATAATTGAAGTGCAGATTAGGCTACATATGTATTAACCTGTCAAGCGGCAGATTGTAGACACAATGCAAAATCTATTGTTATGTGATTAAAAGAGGAACTGTACCGCTTGCCAGGTTAAAAACAAGAGCTGCAAACATCCATTTAAAAACATTTTTCTTATACGATAGGTATGGAAGGTGGTTATAGGGAAAATAATGCGTATAATTCACCAAAATCATTCTTATTTAAACATTTACAGGTTCAATGTTAGCAGCTCTTAGTAATCAATGTAATCATACCATTTATTTTTGATGAAATAGGCAAAGGGTAGCTTACTTCAGTGGTATTTCTTCTAAACGAGGAAAATAATAGACTTGTGTTAATGTGTTTTCGAAAATCAGTATCAGCATCGTAACGACATTATGTGTAAAAAATAAACAATATTTATTTCGGTATATAATTATTATAATATCCTATATTTACCAACGTGTATTCATACTTATAACAATAAATATGACATGAATAATTATGAGGTACAAGATACGATACATTTGAAAACATAATCAGACGAGATTCAGACTAATTTGGAATATCACCATCAATCACAAGTAATCATACAGAAAGAAAGCACAGAAAGTACTTAAGTCATCGAAGCGAGACCAGTAAAAGAATCATAAAAGAACTCAATTATTGATTATTAGCATATTCTTATATCGACCGTTGATCCTAATCCAGCGTAACGTCTGCAATTAGTCAACACAACACATCATAAATATGGACATTGAAATGTTTTCATGTAAAAAGGGGGGTCTCGCTCAGTGTGACTGACGGCCGAGACTGAAGCGACACTTTCACTGATTGTTTTTGTCACGAAGACAATGTTGCGACGGCCTGGCGAGCTCATTTCGATAATTATTAGGTTTACACAGTAGATATAATTTACACGTAACTTAGAAATTTTTTAAACTGCTTTGGATTCGTCTATCTGACGAATGTCTGCATCTACATTCCGTTTTGTTTTTATAGTTTTTCTAGTATCGTGGGTGTGTTTACTAACACAAATTTTCACCTGTAGAGCATATAAATATTTATTCCCTGAGAGGATCGAACCCACAACTCAAGGCGTAGACCCAGATCGCAGATCACTCACTACGTCAACGTACGCACTGCATTCTTTTCGGCAGGATATTGTTGCTTGCTGCATACTAATGCAATAAGTTATAGTTTTTTACGTTATACCGGAATACATTTAATTGCTACTGTAAACTAAAACAAGTGTAACTACCTATAAAATGAGACCTGAGCAAAAAGGTTTCCAGCTATTTCTTGTACTCGTGCATTTCCGTCTATACCTAGTATCTACATTTGGTAGCAGTATTCGAGTACCTCCTAGTAAAATAATGAAATATGTGTAAAGTGATTCAATAAATTGTAAATTAGTTACAAGACATTGCTTTCCGAGTTGCTTGTTACGGCGTTGAAGGGGTCCGCATGTTTCAACTCATTGTTTGTCTTCGTTCCTGCATGTAAACAATAACATTACCAATCTCTTTTAAATCTAGTCCAATTTTAATTGCAACTTATACAAACATTAATTATTAAGGAGGAATTTCAGTGTGTTGAACGATCTTAAGTCATGAGAGGGCAATGTGTTTCACATGACTATTTTAGACACCGCGTTCTCAGGTTCAATAGCTGGTATTGTATTTTAATAATAGCATTTGCAATTTCCTGTTCTGGCTTAGTACCTACTTACTTTCTATTTTATAATCGTTATAGTTAAATGTTTTGTTTGTTTGTTTAACTGCTAGGGCTCTATTTTAATCAAAAGTTTTTATACAAATCCGCAAAGGTGTAATGTCCAATATAGGTCCAATAAGATAGAGGGCGTGTTATATTTCAGAACATAAAGTCTTTTCAAGTATCAATAGGGTACGAAAATTACTTATATTCATATAACTAAAAAAAGAGCCTAGGTATACAGGGTACATTCGGAGTATACTACACAATGGCTATAATGTATAATGCTTGTCCGACGGACACTGGACAGTCAGCCTTGCTATTAATCTGCTGACGGCATATACTATTATTACATTATCTTAAAGCTCATGCTGAAAACAAACAAAACCTAGATTTACAATATTTTGCCAGATCCAACAACCAAACGCTGTATACTTAGAACACGCCCTATCCATTTGCTCGGCGATCTCAAAACTTACTTTCCAAAATGATTGCACGAGACTGTAATTATTATAACAAAAATACTTTTACCCATGATTATAAACATTTTAATTACTATATTAATGATAGATTCTCCACACGTTCACCGTGAAGTGACTTTTGAAATAAACATATAACAAAGCGATTACTTCCGATACGAGTCATTTACCTAGCCTCGACTATAAATAAATAATTTTCTATGGTCAAGTATGTGAAAGAGGTGTTAAAAATAATGACGTGCCAAGGCAATAATGACTGCTATTCTGTTGCGGGAATAAGAGCATTAAGATTTGGTCCGACGGCCGATGTAAGCCGATAGGTAATTTGAAATTATTACCTCCAATAAGCGAGATAGTGAAGTCCATTGCCGTGAACCGACATTTCTTTTTAGTGTAGGGTAATCAATTTTATACTCATAATTGTAGCGAAAGCGTTAAAGAAAATTTGTAAACTTTTTTTTGGGTAAATTGTATTGCGTAGAATGATGATTTTATGGCGTATCAAATATTATTTATAAGTAAATACTTCAAAAAGTTTTTTAACGTCAAAACTGTTGGCATGTTTTAGGAAAATACCTATAACAGAAATTGCAGTCTTATTTTAAGTTTTACAACATAGTAATGATACCATAAAACCCGTGTTCTGATAAAATATAATCACATTACGGTGACCTGACCTTTAGGCGATGCTTACAAAATGTAAGACAATGAATTTAGCTGTGTTTATTCAATATTGTAGTACAACTGAAGCCTTTGTCGTGCATAATGCAATCCTTTCATAGCATTACCTATAGTGAACCTCATAATGCCCGACCACGGTCGCCGCCGGACGAACTGTCTGAGGGATGGCAATGGCATTACGCACGCAGGAATTCAAGCCTGCAAAGTGCTGACACGTGCAAAATATAAGGTGACAAAGTACACGTCATGCAAAAACCAGAGTTACCTAAATAAGTCGTGAGGTGCCGCAATTGTCACCTTCGGTAGGCAGTAGATGCAGGACACAACCAATTTATGTAACCAGGTTTGGTTTTTCAGATATGGATTGCATTGATACTTATTAAGTATCTACTGCCGATACTGAGAAGTAGATTTAAATTATGCCAATTAATATTGTCCATCAAAAGACTATTGCAATTGACTTAAAGTGTAGCTTACTTTATATATTTTTGTGACAAGTCTTCCCTACATTATAATAGGAAGGAAAAAGAAGAAAAACAATTTCATCGTAAGTACCTATTTACCTATTCAGCTACAGTTACACCTACACATAATTATTGCTGATGGATATTTACGGAGTACCAAAATAACGCGTTTACGACAAATTCACACGTAAAACTTACAAAATTGAGATCATTGATACTTGTCTTGTGTAACGTGCAATATAGACACAGCGTGTTACCAAACTTCCTTGTTTGACAATCGTACCTGTAATATGATGCATGGAGTCACATATCAGAATACCAAGCTTTAAATATCAGTAACTTGGCAAGAAGAAGGAAATTGTAATAATCACGGAAAATTGACTTTTTCATTACTGAGATATTTTAAGGCGAAATTATTTTTTTCTTGGGTTTTCGCAAATTATTCGGCTATTACACATTCTAGGTATCGTAGGAGATTTAGTTGTAAATTTAATTTTTTCACCGAAACCACTATTTTACACCAAAATCTTCAACCTTAACGATTTTTAAGCAAAAGTTTTAATACTTAATCATGAATAAGGTATTGTTAGTGGCGCAATTTTCACTGAATGTACCTAGAATGTTGTATAGCCGAATTATTTGCGAAAAACCAAGAAAAAATTAATTTCGCTCTCAAGGCTGACGGTTTAGCCTTAAAATGTCTCAGTAATGATGCCTTAAAAAAACTTGACTACATCGAGACGATACAAGACGTTCGTAACACTATACTGTCAATCAAGTAGGTTGTGAAACTGTTTATATACGTCTCAATGCCCAGAACAGTCCACATTCAGACGCAAAGTTGGGTCGTTTAAAAGCGATATACGTATCCAATAGCTCACAACATTACCATTGTCTCGCAAGCGGCGAGTAAAACATAAAATTCAATAACAATACATCACAAAAAGTAACCAGATCTCACCTAGAATACAATATCTAGAGCGATAAATAAACACGCAATCAATAGCCCGAGACAATACCGCAAATAAAGCCGAGATCATAAGTAAAATTAATGGAACTTTAAACAATAAAGGCGTTTAAACATTTCTTGTAGTATGATAAACTGATGAACAATTTATGTTCATAATGGTTGGTAAGTACCATTTTGTTTCTCATGATTCCTTTTAAGGTGGTTTATTGAAAAGTTAATTTGATATTATACAATGCAGAAGTAACGAGCAATGCGAAAGCGTTTAAGTTTTCTTCTACCACGATAAAAAGCAAAGAAGATATGGCTTGCTTGCTTAACAACGCCCTTTTTATTAGGTGGACATGGCTATACATCAAGCTATACAAACCCAGTATCGACTGACCTCGCATTGTCAACACTTTTCGCACAATGCGAGGTCAGCCTATTTTGGATTTGTGTAGTTTCATGTGTAGCCGTGTGTACGCTACAAAAAACTATAAAAAATATGGTACCTACTCACAATCTTAATAAAATTAGGATTTAATTTTATTAAGATTATCAATAAGCCAAAATAATATTTTATTGTAAGTCACTACATAGTATAAAACAAAGTCGCTTTCTCTGTCCCTATGTCCCTTTGTATGCTTAAATCTTTGAAACTACGCAACGGATTTTGATGCGGTTTTTTTTAGTAGATAGAGTGATTCAAGAGGAAGGTTTATATGTATGTATTATACATACATATTTTAGTATAGAAAAGCCGAGAAACTACGCGGGCGAAGCCGTGGGCGGGAAGCTAGGAATTTATAAATAGATAACTATGACTGCCGATGTAGAGAGGTGACTGATCCGAGGTACAGGGCTTCAATATGGGATTGTAGCCATGGTGAGAAAGTAACGCTTTCCTGTAATAATCAAAACAAATACATTTTCTTTGATTAACATTCGCATTAGTATAAAAATGAACTATATCACGTTTTAATTAGTTTGTATTGTTTAGTATAGATAGATTTACATACATTACATGCCCAGTAAAGTGAAAGATTGTAGTAAAAAAAATTGCCAAATCCAAATTTGATTCATTCACTATATTTCTTCGAATAGGTACGTCTAGCAATGTAACATACAAACTCTGCAACACAAATTAAAAAACAAATAGAGTTTCGCGCCATTTGCAATTATTTGAATTTAGCTTTATTTTTTTTACAAGCAAAAATCAACTTTACATTCGGCCAGAATCTTATAAACGATAAGATTCTTGTATCCAGCCTACTTTGGATTAATTATTATATTTTTTTATTACAATAAAATTATTCTACCAATGGAAAAAAGAGATTTTATTTTTTACAGATAACATTATTGAAAATGCTTTTTATTACACGACTACTATTTACTGTGGACATTTTTATCATGACGCGACGCACCACACTAGCCACATATTCTACCTATCTTTTCTCAGTAAAGAGGTCTGACCATTGAGTGCGACTTCAAAAGAAGTTTCTAAGTTACCGTAAGATATTACCGAGTTTCACAAATTATTGCACATAAACTACGTAACTGCTTAACTTTATGTAGACGATTATTTCCGAAACGAATGGTAGATTAGTAATGGACCCTTCACTAACTTTTGATGAGCTATAAAGGCAAATGCGTGAGCAATAGCGAGCAGCCGTACAGTGCGCCAGATATTTTATTAAATATAGTATCTGGGTAAATAGTCATTATATTTTGTGATAATGGTGGCATTTTAATTCAGCCAATTTATCTTATCGTGTGGATAAAATCGCGTAGTAACGCTTATTAATATTAAAGCGTGGCGGTTGTGCATCGATCATTAGTAACGGTGTGCGGTGTCACGGACTCGGCGATACTGTGCCATTAACATGCGATATAACTACTTGTTAAAGTATGCGTAGTTTAAATAATATTCTCGGGATGGTAACGTGACTCGCTAGGACTCCGTTTATCCTCATTATATAAACAAAATCGATATGCAGTTGGTGTGGTAATGTTAGAATTCGAAAATAGATTTTTTTTTAAGTTATTAGTTCAATTTTGGTAGGATCCATTCGGTCTCTAATAATATTTAATAGGTAGTAGTAGAATTAAAATATTTTGGAATAATTACTGTTATTTTTCAGAGGCATACAGCCTCCTTCTAATGAATGTCACAAGTCACTCTGACATAAAAATCAATAATATGTAAGTACCTAGTTTTAAGTTTTAAGTAGGCAGTGGGTTTCTTTTTACATAAGACTAGATTCGCAATATAATATAATAATTGCTACGGCGCGGCGTATCAATTACAATACGTGTTCTACTACGTGTTATAATAATAATTTAAGTTATGTAAATATATTTTTGGATAAATACACGAAGGCATAATGAAAAAAAAATGTAAAAACAACATAGTAACATAAACATAACAATTCCATCACGCCTGTGGTCCTCGAAAGGTAAGACAGAGGTGACTAATGATCCAAGTAATAGGAGACGAGCTTATTGCCATTAACAGGCACAAATTCCCAACCTAGAGTTGCCTTTGATTATTTCAATGGTTTTTCCATACGACACTTTGCTTGACCTGGAAATCGAACCCAGGACCTCAAGCATAGCAGTCTCGCTTAGGACTACCTACTAGACTAATGAGGCAGAAAAAATAAAATAAATATCTTGACATAATTATCAGGAACTTAAATTAAAATCGTAGGTAGGTACCCACCAACGCAGTTAACTACACAACTTCGACCTTGCTATTTTATACCTATTACAATATAAAAAATATACACATTGAAGTCGTAATACGTAAATTTTCTGCGGTTTTTTGCAATTGGTGCTACGAATCCAGTTTCAACAGCATCTACAATTACCAAATCGCAAAACTGTGGTAGTAGCTATAATTTTTAGCTCGTTATTATTTTATAACAATAAAAGAGCTACTTCCATCTCTGTGAGAACATAACAGGTTAAGTTATACATGATCGCACATAATTGTTACATGATTAAAAATTAATTCTATAATATTTATGATCGGACACGTTACAACATTGTTTATGTTTGCTGGGACAGAGGCCATCAACCATCTTGATTTTATATGTATATTTATCGCGTTTGGGTTTCCGATTCTGGAGGTCTTCAAAACTCAATAAGGCAGTCTTGCCTTCTTGAGATATGAGATAAGGACCATAGAGAAAAATCTTAAACTAAAACAGGAATTAGTACGTGCTAGGGACAAGTATATAATCAAAGGTGCTAGGAGAAATATTCACGACTGAAAATTATTAAATATGAAATATTTTATATTGATTTTAAACTCACTCACAATACGAAAATCATATTTATTTCAGGAGGATAGGAATGTATAATAATCAGAACCTAGACAGACCAATCGGTCATCAGATTGACATGTTTAACTATGTTGGACCGAATATCAACACAATGATACATCCTGCTTGACAGAAACATCAATCTTACGTCCAACACAAAGACTTCAAGTGCATATACACTTTGAAGAATGGAATAACAATATTTTTTTTGCATACAATAATGAAAGCACTTGTTGATCAATTGATACAGTATTGAATTGGGTATCTACGTCAGGCCCATTCAATATATGAACCGTGTGATTGACCATTTACAAGCATTACGTGGACAATGCTGATCATTGAACCGCACTTCCTGCTGTACCGTGCTCTGATAATAATTAAACATCTATCGTTGTCCAATCAATGGAGCGTGCGTTTGCATTTAAGTAAGATTACGAATAATTAAAGTAGAACGGATCTCTGTTTTCAAAAAACACCTTACAAAAAAAAAAACGTTTTTAAGATAAGTCGGCAGTTATAGCCTAGTTATATGACCGTGGACTGACAATTCATAGATCTCGAGTTCAAATCCAAGACCTCCGACTTATCCGACTACGACCGAATCATGTGCAACTATTATCACTCGTTTAAAACGGTGAAAGTATATGGTAACATTTTCCCCTGAATCATGGATGACTCGGAAAACAATCGTTATACAAATATTAATATAATATTAAGACTTCAACAAACGAGCAAACGACCCACCTGGTTAGTGGCCATCGCTATCCATGGGCACCTTGAACACTAGAGAACTTGATGATGCGTTGCCGGCCCTTAAGAGCCCTGTATATGCGCCGTTTGAAGAACCACATGTCATAGCGCAATGGGACCCTCAACTGGTAGACATCCACATCTTAGAGGTGCGCGGGAGTTCCATGTAGCGAATTACAAAAGGGGGGTTTACTAAGGTTTTGTTAAGTCTATGTAAATAGATGATCGTTATTTGCCGGTTTGTCAGATTTTTTTGTGAGATGGTCGATCCGAAATCATATGTATAATAGACTACATTTTTTTAATGGATACTATACTTTTTCTTGTTCTTGATAAAAAATACTTATTTACTTGTACGCTGATAAAATCATGACAGATTCATTTGTTTTTTTTTGAAAACTGCTCTCCTGTGCACTTTGTAATTTAAAGATTTAATTATCGAACGATTACGCGTGATATTTTTTTTAAGTTCGATCTGCAATTTATACATATACAACCTCTTTTTATTATTTTAACCTCTGTTCTGATTTTAATCTCGTAGTGAATTTACGAAAATAGTATTTAAGGATTGGCAACGTCAGTAATTTAAAAAGAGAATGTCACGTTTCTATTTATGAAGCTGTTTTTTTTTTAAAGAGGTTATAATTCATACTCCGTTATGAAGAAACAAATCGTATCCATAGGCTAGCAAAAAGTTTCAATCTAAAGTCCCTTTGTGTCTACCGTAGGTGTCTACACAATATCTAATTCGACGACACAGAATAATTCGGTGATTTCTATTCCAACAATCTTAGAAGGGGATCAAAAGTCAAAGACTGTTTCTTTGAACTGACTGTTTCTGAAGTTTATTTCGAAAGCTGGTAACTTAGAAAAAGTTACCAGCTTTCGAAATAAATAGTAACACTAATGTTATTTTAATAGGGATTTTGGTACAATGTACACGATAATAGTCGAGCGGTAACCACCTGTCACGAATTGTGGCCATCACTGCACGTACCTACTTATAATAAAACCTGCACAAGGCCAGAAAATTATCTTGCTACTTTAAACTTAAATAATAAAAAAAAGTTGTATTGTCATTTTTAGAATTATTTTAAATCACAACAAAGATTATGGCTCTACGCGGTGCTGGTGTCTTTGTGCAATTTTTTTCAGTTCCAAATCAGAAAATCAACTGTGACCGTGAAAACGTTCTGATTATCCACAGTGCACGCGGATTCGAAGACCAACCGTCTAAATAACAGCGATTAGTCCACTGAGTGTCGTTTGATGCACTGAAAAGGTTTCCTAATTATAGATTATGTTCATGGTTACCTACGTGACGCATCGGAAGGTTCGCAATGTCACGAGCAAGGCTAATCCCTCGCCGTCACCTTGAATATCGAAACACGTGTAGGACCGCTGGTTTATCCCTTTGGGGAAAGTTAAGCCTTAACCACGTGAAACACGTGTTAAACTTAGGTACCATGGAGTTTTTAAGGAATAGACAATGTATCATTCTGAATTTGAATATTTTTAAGAATCGAATTATTTAATATTGTGCATAACAACACTAATTAAGTTGTATCATCCGTCGCTACCGTGCTTTTAGTTGTAAATGTGTAAGTAATTAGATGCTAATCGATTACATAAAAAAGTTGTATGTGTTATCATTAACTTTTACTCTTCCGATTCATCAAACTGGTTGAACTTTACCAATAAACGACAGCATCAAGCCTGTATTTCTTCAAATGCCAGGCAGAGGTATACTTATGTACACCTACAGTCTTTCAGTATGTTTAGGTCCTATGTTACCCGGCACAAATTCGAACTCCAAGCTGCTGCTGAGAATTTAGCAAGAAAACCAAAAACACTTTGTTCGACCTTTTTTTTTATAGTACGGAAAATCTTTCAAAGTCCGCCGCCTGCCTGGAAAGGCGGCAGGGTATGGAGACTTTGTTTTACCTGGGGTTCAAACCTTAGAACTCTCGCGTAGAAGGTCGCACTTAGGACCACTAGACTAATGAGGCGGTGATAACTGATAACATAAACTACAAATTTCTTTATCCACTTACGTAAACATGTCCTAAAGCACACATGCCTGTTAGCAGACCATGTTGTATTGTGCATAATAAAAAAATAAAACAAGCTAATTAAACATCCAGCGGACCTGCTTGAAATTGAAAACGAGTTTTACAACTTCTTTCACTTTAGGAAGTGTATTTCAAGTTTTTAATTTGAAAGAAAACTTTTTTGATAATTTTAAATAAATGTTTTTTTTTAAATGAAGAAACATTTTACATTGGTAATTGAGTCCTCAATGTTTTTTTACTAGACGCAGTTATTTTTTTTATCGCTACAATATAATTATAAAGAGGAGATATTTGTCTGTAAGTAATTGATAAACTCTGAAACTACTGAATCGATTTGAATTACAAAGCTACATTATTTAAAAATCAACAAACAATTAACATAGGCTATTTAATATCCCGCGGGATCCTATGCGGACGAAGCCGCGGACAATTCTAGTTTCACAATAAAAATGAATCAAATTGGACAGCAGAACATGCCAACCATTATGTTTGACTCTTTGTGATCATCATTACATTTAATTCAGATTTCTTGAGTCATTGAAAGCTATTATTTTCGATAGCTGAAATGGATACAGTCGAAAAAATCTCTTTCTATAGATCTGCATACAACAAAGATTTCGAGCTCTATCTCATCTATCAGAATCTGTTCAACTAATTCAAATAATATGTGCCACAGTATTTCAGTCGGAGCATAGGTATTATTATGCTTTCTAACAGTGTAAACAAATTTATAATCTGTTCAGTAGTTTTTGAATCAACTTCTAACAGACACAGAAGAATTCTAAAGATCACTCTTTTGGGTTGGGGAATGTTTATATATTCTAAATAACTTCTTTATATTCAATATATTAAATGTACACAATCACGTTTTTTTAAATTTTATAATAGTATAGATTAATATGAAACATGAAGATGACATGATGCAAGTCATCTGACTTGCAACATGTCAAATTAAATAATAGATACAAGTAAGTAGCAAGTAAGTAATTGAATCACACCAATCATGCCTGACATGAAGTCAAGTATGCATAGTTAAGACCTAGACTTCAGATAAACAATAGTCGAACTTTAACAAGCTATGCCGATAATATTGAAAGTTTCAAATGAATAAGTTTCATAATTTTTCTAGGGAAGGAGACCTTAAAATGGCCTTGGTACCTTACATAACAAAAAAAAATGGTGTAAACGAATGATTTAATATTCTGTAATAGGTATTTTATATTCATAAGTACTAAATATTTTTTTATTGCTTGCCCTCATCTGAAGTAAATAAGAAACCGTCACGGCTGTAATCAGTGTCAGTGGTTACAGTGTTTTAGATATGAAATAACTGAAAGTAAGTAGGTGACTTAAGTAAAAATTTCAAAAACGAACAGACACACAACCTTTATTATTAAATACTTGGTTTTTTCTATTCCACTTGCAAGATAACGCTTTTACATCATACCTTAAGTTATTTTCTGTGAAGCTAGCAACAATATTATTGACATATTTAACGTATCGTTAATGTCAGCCGATTTGAAATTTAAATGAAAATAACAAACATACCATCACGCCTGTGTCCCTGAAGGTTTAGGTAAAGGTTTTTCTTACGTTCACATTTCACCGGTATGTTTAAGTCCCATGTCATAGGTCGTGGGCCTATTGCCATTAATCGGACACAAATCTAGACTTCTAGCTGCTACTGAAAATTTCTTAGAAAACACAATTAATACTTTGCTCGACCTGGGTGGGGATCGAACCCGGGACCTCTAGCGTAACAGTTGCACTTAGGACCACTACACTAATGAGGCAGTCAATTCTTTAAGGCAAAGAAATTTCAGTGAAAAATACTTCAAATCCATGATACTACTTTAAAAAAATAAAAACATTCCATTTCTATATTACAGATGCGTAGATAAAGAGAAATAATTATATTTTCTTATTCAAAATTGCCTTACGTTAAAGGTTACGTAAAAAATGTGAGTTGACTCTTGCGTCAGAATAATTAGTGCCCTTTGTATATTTTTACACCATAAAATATATTGAGTTTATTATTAATTGTCATCAAGTGTCATCAACACTGTAGCCGTCATCATTATTTTAAAACACATTATTCAATCCCTCATACCAATATGCATGAAAATGTTTGGATGATGTTTGAGTAAATGATATGAAACATAACATACCATCACGCCTGTATTCCCCGAAGAGTTAGGCAGACTCGTTCTAATGTACCTACACCCACACTTCGCCGGTATGTTTAGGTCCCATGTAATAGGGGCCGAGCCTATTCCCATTAACCGGGCACAAATCCAGACTCCGAGCTTCTACTGAGAAATTCATAGAAAATCCAATGACACTGTTCGACCTGGATACCGAACCTAAGACCGTAGCTGTCGTGCTACGGAAAAACTGATCTGTGATCGAACCCATGACCTCTAGCGTAGCAGTCACGCTTAGGACATATTAATTCATTCATTAAAGAGCCGTGACCCTCCTGAGGGTGGTAACAATTGGTTTTCTATTGTCTGCTAATTGTTCCTTGACAGGTAAATTACGCCTAAACGCCCTCAACAAGTGATAGTTGAAGAATCTTTGCAGTATTTATAGCTTTCTAGTCAGTTTAATATTGCTTATGGATTTATCACTACCATTTTCTGTAGCGGCTGCGGGGAATTGAATTTTTGCCAAGTTTTAATGGCAAAAAACTGGCTCCATGTTACATGGTATTTAAATACTTAACGATGAACATAATATTAGTGTACAGTCGCCAGCAGGTCAAGGTATACAATTCTGTCAAATTTCTCCAAATGATTTTAAACCTTTAATTGTTGAAGATAAAGATAAAAATCAACTGAGAAAATTTGACATATTGTGGTAACTTGATGTGCTTGCCACAGTACAGTACATCATAACATCAGTTTATCTGTTTAACCCTTTGGAAAGACAAAGTGTTCTTATATTACGTATATATGTATATGTTGTTGTAATATTTTGTGGTGGATTTGGAAACTACGTATTTTCACCGATAGATATGCAGGTGACCAAAATTATTGTAAAATTAACCACACCCAGTATCTGATCTCAGTTGCTAAAACCTGTCGTGCGCCCACACCTAACACACTAAGTTGAACATAACTACTACTCATAATGTATATAGATAGGTAGAAATAAAACCAGTTTTTGTTACTAAAATATGACGAAAACTCGTGGGAACACTATATAAAACTTAGTTGTCCTAGAGCTAGTTACTATTAAGTCGTTGCCGAGATCAATAAGAACGATAATAAAGACATCTACTAAGATTAACCAACACTGGCTCAAAATTAAAGTTACTTAGTAAATAATAAATCAGATAAATAATTTTATGAATTAATTAAAATATGAATACCGGTTCTGTTTCAAGGCTCAACCAATTAAAAACAAAGTTGACGCTGGCGGTAGATGAAAACGATACGAAATAGTCCGGTGGCATTTCCAATTTTCAATGAAGAAAACTTCCATTTCTTTGATTAATGATAAATTTTACAAAGAACATTCTACGCAGTATTCTACCGATTCGCTTCCGAGCGTCACAAAATAACTCATTCCACTGAAACCAATTCAATGACTTGCTAATGAAGATACGCAGCTGGCACGTTTAAACTTATTTCCAAAACAGTCGATGTTAATTTGAATAAAGCTTTAGTGGTAAACGTATGCATACTTGTATTGTAACAGACAATTCGTTACTTCAGCGTAAGTTAGCTCTAGACAATGACAAACATTCCCCTCTAGCCGGATTTGTACCACGCTTTGCCTCAATGACAATTCCCAACGCTCGATTGTTGTCTAGTTATTGTTCTGTGTCCAAAGTATTCAGTGCATGTATACCAGTCAAGCATACTGTAGGTGTGCAAGTTGCTATAACTGAATCAACGCTAGTGTACATTTTTCGATGCGCACACAACACATTTTTAATATAAACGTGTTGACCATGTAAACACACTATTTAGGTTGCACCTGAACGAAGTAATTTCCCGAGTCATATATAATTTAGTTTGGATATAGGCTCTTTTCTGAGATGGATAGAAAATTAAAGTGAATAAGTAAACAAAATATTATTAAAATTTGACAGCGTTTATATATATACATTGCAACATGATAAAACAACAAAAGAATGGATCCAAATTGTTTGTATAATTGATTATTGATTAACACTACTTAACTTTACAGAAAGGAAATCTTTTGTAAATTCGTTACATTTGTATCGTTTCCTCATAGATTTTAATGCAACCGCTTCATGATTGTTTCTGGGTGCTAATGATGTGGTTCCATGATAATATGCAGATGTGTAATGTAGACCTTAATATCTCTAGAAACCCGCCTACTTTCATTCCATGTTATGTTAAGTCGTTGAGAATGTATTTCAATCTAGCTCACACACAGTATCATAAAATATATGCCGTTTGATTCATAGATTCATGACTAAATATGTGAGAACCCAAATTGGTATACGAACAGAAATCATACACATAATAGAGATCTATGTTGTTTATAAGGCAAAGTGATAAAAAAAACTAAATTTTCTTAGTACAGGCTAATAAGGCACATTTAGAAATTTCTCTTGAATAATTCACATTTAGAACACAACAGCTCCATAAAATATTTCTTATATGAATTATTTTATGATTAATTAAAAGCTACCTCTTTTAGGTCAGTAGATATTTTAAAGACGCGAATTAGTGACGCTATTTATTGACTTACGATCGCGAATATAAAACTCAAGCTCATGCTCTAGTACAAAGCTTTTAAGCTAGATGCAGCTGAATATAATAAGTAAGTATTTTAATATTACAACTATGAAGGTACATGCTGTAGTAATATGCTGCTGATTGTCTTATATTCGACAATTTATATGGCTTCATGCATCAGGGACATGTATGTGTGTGGGTAGCACTAACTAGGAAACTCCATACACCAATAACTTCATCAGACGGCCAATATACAGCGTCAATGACAAATGCATCATGCAAAGGAACGAATGAATAAAAAATGAGCCACAATTTCAAACGTGACTCGTTTTGAACCTTGAAAATGAAATAAGTAATCTATCTATTTTTGTTAAGCCTTTTGATTATCTATAATTTCAGATCACTAGTTACTTATTTTATCAGTCTACTTGTAACAATTAAGCTGGAGTCTTGTGATTTGTAAACGTATTGGACCTATTGCAGACACCAGCTCTCACAATTGTATAGCCTAATAGGTAACGATTCATTGTAGTTGACAATGTAACCTTATAAAAAAATATATGAAATTTTAAAAAGAATATACTGCTATACCTACTAATATTATAAACGCAAAAATCTGTTAATATAATATGTTTGTCTGTAACCTTTCAGAATATAAGCATAGACTTAAGCAACCTTTTGTCATAATCACGCGATTTGACTCGCATTGGAATTCAAGTAGGAAAACCGACGGTAAGTGTCGATTTAAAGCGACGAAATCATTAAAAAAGTAGTTGCATTACAATGAAAAAGAGTTTTGTTGGGTTGTTTGGTTTGTTGTGTAATTTGTGATGATATCTTGTTTATCACGATTAAATTCTATTGGAATCTATACAAAGCAACCAGTAACAATGGGAATATAATGCCATTTCCATAAATTAGAAATCATGGTTATAGTGATTCTCTGGTCAACATTCAACCGTTTGTCAGTGGTCTGTACCTTATTGGCAATCAATTTCAATTGTTTAATAATGGCAACAGTGTCTTAAATTGTTTAGAAGTAATTGTTTTTGTCTGATCCGCGGTACTTTTCAGCACTTTATCGTGTTAGCGCTGATATAGCAGCAATATGGCCGACATGAACGCGAACCGTTGACGACATGACAAAAACAGTTCTGTAATAAAATATTTAATATAAATGAGCCTATTTATGTACTGTATAGTAATGTAAATGAATATCGGTTTTATTTATCTAATAAAATTTAATAAAAATAATTTCTTTGCTGTTAAAATGTGGGTGGAAAATTTTCTATACAAAAATATAGTAAATTATATTTTCTGTATTTCTTGTATCTTATGAATGTTGGTGAATAAAAGTAATAGAGTAGTCTTCAATATGTTTCGCTAGAAAAACTTTTATGTGTTGATTCCAAAGCAATATGCAGATGCAGACGCTAGTTTCTCCTTTAACCGTAAACCGATGAAGGCGTAAACTAAAAAACAGAATCATCAATTATTAATTTGTATTAGTCATACGTGAAACTGTACACCGGCCTTAATACGGACAAAAGTGAACAACTTCCAGTCACTTTTGTGTGTTAACTATTCTCCGGAGATCAGGAACTAATGATTCGCTTGAACTGTATTCAAGGCAAATTTCAGTAACAATAACTAGAACTGTATCCGTGGTTCCGTAGCAAACTCTTCTCTGTGGATTTTAATATTCAAAACGTTTCTTAATTTTTTTTTCAATTGCATTTTCGAGCATTTCAGTGCCTTTTGTTACGTTTAAGTAGACTGAACTACCTATTCCAGTTCTGCTTTCACAAAGAAAGTCGTACCCTAAGAGTGTATTCATGTACAACGCGCAAAAATGCGTTTCACGTAAAATGAAAGAATTTATCGTCACTGTCACGGAAACTTTGGAACTTAAGGCCTAAATTATATTGTGCGCAACATGGGTTTCGACACTGAACGAATTGAACTGTTGCTTTAATCTGTTGGGGCCGTAGTGAAATCTGTCGAGAACCGGGTCGATATCATGCAATTGTAAGCGCATCACTCCATCCGTTCTGATTGACAATCGGCGTGACGTATCGACGGCGTCACACTTTCCGACCGCGACCAATAGTCGAATTAATAACAACTGTGCCGAGCGAAATAGGAAACAAAATTGAAATGTTTCCCATTGAGTGTGAACACGTAGCGAGCGTCGGGCGATGTCGCCGTTTCACAATTAGATCCGGAAGAATCTTACCTGCGTTTTAACCACCAGCCGTCACTAATGTTCGCCGCTGCGATTGTTGAGCAAATCGACAAAAAATTTGTTTAAATAAAAGCTTTTCTCCGTCAAATAACAGTACAATGATTGCATAGAAACTACTTTTCGGTCTTCGTATTAACTGTAAACAAACAAAAACCGCATACCAATATAAGAAAATAAACGTTCTACCTGGTTTAAACTTCCATAAATATTCGAACAAGCATTCTTGTTTGTGAATGGTAAGCACATACTTGGCTTCATTTGACAATAATGCAATAATTTTTGTAGCATCGCGCGTCGTGAACAAATGAATGCTCTCGTTGCGTTTCCGGCACAAATGCACCAGTTGATTGAACAATACCGAAGCTGTTTTATATGAAATCATGCGAAAACGGCACAATGATTTATTATACAAAACACTCCCACGTATGGTAACGTGCGGGTCGTAAAAAGTGGGATGAGCATTCAATTGTATCGGTTTGTTCGAGTTTAGTGATCTCCTGAACGCGATGTACGGAGAAAAATCTAGAGAACGCCAGGGTTGGATTCAGACCAGACAAATGCAATGTTTCATTAAAGATTTAATTTGAAATTCATCCAATGATGTAGTTTGACTTTTGAGGCTTAGCAGGTAGCACTACTTCTAAAATATCACAATCTGTAAACTACGTAGATAAATAATACTTATTTCTAAATCAACTTTGTTCATGGTAATCTTCAAGTCATACTAGCAAACCTAAACGCATTGCAAATTTGAAATAGATTCTCTGCAATATCGGGATTGCATTGATGTTGCAAAAACAATTTGAAGAATGTTGAATTGTTGATCGCCAACCCTGCATCTGCTACAGTCCGATACGGTTCTTATTAACGGCAATTATTTGTTTACGCAACTCGTACGTGCTAACGTCGAGAAGCCTGTAAATTATACTTATCTCTTTATTACTTCAGTCAAGGTCATCGATGTGTTGTATAAACGCTTTTCTAAACAAACCGAAGTTAATCGCTGTTTGGAAATGATTGACGTGTATTGTAATTTTCATTCGTAGTTGGAACATGCCATTTACGTGTCGCTGTGACGTTGATATAATCAACAAAATTGGTTTTTATATTGTATTTTTACGATTTGTTTCTAAAACACAGTTCGATGTTACAATTTGTTTGTAACTTTATAATGATTTATTTTACGTTCTTTTTTCGAAATGAGTTAATCGCTCGTATTCAAATAGTAATTAATGAAATATTCTAAGAATAAAAATTACTTACTTAAATCTAGGCTAATTAATGTACGGGGTAAACATAAGCGCAACTAGGTAGTATGTACCAATAAAATTCATTTCTTGATAATTGCGATATGCATACCCAATTTTTTTCTTCATATGCTGCATTTTTAGGTATTGCTGCAGAATATAATTTAATAAGAAAATGACAGAGGTACAGTAAAAATAATAATTAAGGTAACGTAACATCAAGGAATCATCTGACATTAAGACCTAGTACCTATTTACATATTTTTTTGAGCTATGCGTAGGTACTGTATAGGCTCCGTAAAAGGAAAGTGTGTAAACAAACGTTTTTAAATATTTAAATATGTGTACGTATTTACCAATTATGATAAAATTCTTACTTATACGCTACTTTGATGAATATATAATTACTTATCATCTAAGACTATTTCAGAGCTTCATTCATAACGTCTTAATGGATCTTTAAATGTGTTTATGATCCATCATCAATGTTTTTAACGTCATATATGGAGTTATTAGCATAAAAGCAGTAAAAAAATTAACGTAATTTAATTTAAAGTTTTTAACCTCTGACGCAAAAACGACGGGTTTTTATAAGTTTAATGTGTCTGTTTGTGTCTATCTGTGGCAACGTAGCTCCTGAACGGAGGAACTGAGATGCAATTGTCCGGGGTTTTTTTATATGCATTAAGAGCTATTGTTGAATATCAGTTAACCAAATAAAATTATGTAAAAAAAACTACACACAATCACTATCAATAGGTTAAGATAACATTAATCATTACTTAGTGAGATGATTTATTAAAATAAATAAGGGTTTCATTGCTTTTCGTTGTAAAGGTATTATTTTTCATGTCGTTAACGAGGTAGGTATTTTATTCCACAATGCTTAATTGAACTTGGTTCTGAAAGTGACGAATTAATTTATTTCGTGTGTAATTCGGTAAATTTGTTATATGATGATGATTTAATATGTACATTATTAAGAGCCCAGTTTGCAATTCAAATTTTATTAATTTTATTTAAAACACTTGTCAGAATTTCTATATTTAGAGTGTCAGTGTCAAATGTATTCCTCTCATTAAAGTTATCTGAGCATTGGAAAACCATCCTTTACTAACCAATTATATTATATGGGAGATAGCCAAATAAAGTATATACTTTACCAATACGTAGTTATTTTTTTGTCTAAGTAGAAATTTAAAAAATCCATACCGTCATTTAGGTAGATGAAAACTAGATTGTTTACCATAAGACTTTTATCTAATTCAGCATGCATATTTCATTGCTCAATTATAATAATAATATAAATTATTATGATAATGAAAATAGTTGATTTAAATTCTGATAAGCCTCCATTACTTTCATTTTACTTTATGCCATGATATAAAAAATATAGATATTTTATACGATTATAGATACAAGTTGTAAAATCATAGGATTTAGGAAATATAGCTATCATTTATAACTATATTTTCTAAAACTTTCAATATTAATTGTAATGTTTTAATTGCTTTTGCGATATACCTACTTATGATTGATTGCTATGTGAAAAAATATTCTTATGTTTTTTTAATTCAATTTTAAAACTGGATATGGATATGTGCCTAGTCTATAGAAGTAGGCTCGCCTGTATTACATGGAAAGATAGAAAGAAATAAAGAAAACTACATTTATTCGTAAAAAGACACCCGAGCACACAAAAAAAAAACAAAATATATTACAATAAGAAGGTACTTAATTACTATGGTACTCAATTACTACATGGGACCTAAATATATCGGTAACTGTCAATGTGCGTTATTATACCTCTGCCTAACCCTTTGGGAAATACAGGCGTGATGGTATTTTATGTGTTAAATAAATTATGTTAAAGATAAGGGAATAGAAGTTAAAATAAATCTTATGATTATTGGAAACTTTAACAAGCATCAAAATAAAATTAAAATGTTGTCAATCAGGTAATACTTAATCTTCACTTACCCGCTAAAAATAATATTGCAATCGCAGCTCCTTTAGTAGGTATCCGTATGGTGTAAATAATGGTCCATGCAAAATTATCAATAACACATTCACTTTATTGTAAGAACTTTATTGTTCGATGTAGGATTAAGTTGCCGGCATTTTCACGCGAGAGAAACACAACAGGCGCGCGGCGGCGCGGTTAGACATGTGAAATCAGCTGTGGCTTCGTCGCGGCCAGTCGCAGCTAACGGAACGTCCTCCCCCCTCCTCCTTGCCGCATTCTACAGATAAGCGGCAGATAAGATAATCGCATGTTTATTTACGGATTATCTTTTTACGAAATTGCATACAGGTGAGAAACGATGACGGATACACCAAAACTTTATACATTCTGAACTGACGCTACCGATACCTTTATCAAATTCAATGGAATAAATAAGAAATTCGTGTTAAGTGCGTGACTCCATTACGAAATAACGTTTGATCCGAATTAAAAGGTTCGTTCACGTCAATATCGGTTGTTATCTTATTTTTATAGAAAACTTACGTCACGCAAACGCATTTCATTGATTAGTTTTCAATCTTCATACCGATAATCCATTAAAAAACAATAAAGTATTAAACATTCTGACAAAATGTAACATCACGCTTGTATACCCGAAGGATTAGGGCAGAGGTGTACTTACTGGTCGTAGTAATTGCGGTTTTTAGTCGGTATGAGTCCGAATTACCCTGTCGCTTTCCCAGGTAACTGACGATCTTTGAGGATCATCTAGTGTTACTGGAATATCCTAGCAACAATGGGCTCAGCAGGCGTGATTGCGGCCACTGGACTTGATAAGGCGCTAGGTGATGACAAAGAAAGTACATGGTAGAAGAATTGTTGCGAAAGGAACATTCAATCTCAGGCAGGATTCTCACCTGCGTCGTTCCGTTTCCATACACCGGACACTTTAGCCAAATAAGCTATCGGCTAAGCTTTCTTTCGCTAAAATTTAAACCATTAAGCATGCAATAATGTCCAGTACCTACAATAAAATATAACCAATAATATGGCTTGTTTATTACCCTCCCGTAATAGGCGCTACCGCGACGTTTCCGCATCGAATTACTTCTGCTAATTATTGCTGGTGTAAGTCACCGGAGAAAATTATACTGTGAAGTTTCTTAACACTTATTGTCTCCGACTTTCCCCGCTTCAATTGCACACTGGAATCTTAAAACAGTTTTGTTAACAATTGTACACTGAACTCTTAACACCGTAAGTTCATTTTTTTTTTAATAAATTGTTGGTGAAACTACCTACGTCATTGGTACAATCGTCGCAAGAATCGCAATTGATCTAGGACACCTGAAATTTTCAGGACTTTGGACTTTCGATTGCAAAGTCGAGCAGTGTTATTGCATTATTCTATGGAATGCTCAGGAGCAGCACGAAGGTTTTGTAGCCTATTGCTCATTCCGTATGACCTAAAACATACATCAATTTTCACTAACGTCAGGTTTCGCACGTATTGTATTAACTGAAATCACGTTATTTGCTGGTTTAGCAAAAAAATAAGGTGAACGTATACGATGGTATGTTGGTTAATTTATTACGTATCTCGCATTGGATCATCTACATGAAATCCAATGCAACACAATTAAAACTATTACGAAAACTAACACACATATATAAAGTGATATAACAGTTACAGATAGCATCTAATAACTTCCCATCTATTAATTTCTATATGCAATATCCCTATATTGAAATGTTAGTAGGCAGGTCCAAAACCTAGTTTATTGAGTTCAATATGTTATGTTGTTAACACGCACATAAATTAATATTACTCGCATAAGGATTAAATACTAAATTGAATATAACTTGTTTAATGATTACTTTGCTTTTTGTGTTATTGGGGTTTTCTATGTAATTCTCAATAGCGGTTTATGGTTTGGATTTATGACCGATTAACTCTTGAATTTATTAGAAAAATATTATATATTATATAACTATTAGGTATTAGAGACATACCTTCCTACTTATGCAATCAAGACATGCACTGTGTTTATTATATTTTAAAGTTCTAGAGCCTAGGTATCTAACTTGAAAAAAGCAATCCTTATCCTGCACACGTTTTTAATTTTCATACAATTCGTTTAAACAACGTGGAAAATATGTGCGAGAAAACTTGTTCACAACAAGAAATTTTATTTCGACATGTTTTGCTTTCACCAGAAAAGCCATAAGGATATAAATACATACATACAAATACAGGGTACATTTTAATTCCAAGGCTCTTATACTATTGCGGAAACCAATTAAAATATATTTAACTAGATACCTATGTTGCAATACACAGCCTGCATTCAACAATCTCACAGCAGGCGACCTGCAGTTTCACTGGCCTGCTAAGGCTAAGGCTGCCCCAATTTATTTTATTAACAGAAAGCCTCGAAAGGACTGCCTCATTAGTCTATTTGGGACCTCTCCCAATCGCGACTGCTACGATAGAGGTCTTAGGGTTCGATCCCGAGGTAGAGCAAACTTTTATTGAAATTCTCAGTAGCAGCTCGGAGTCTGGATTTGTGCCCGATGGATTGCAATAGGCTCGCCCCCTATTACATGGGACCTAATCATACCGGCGATTGTGGGCCTCTGCCTAACCCTTCGGGGAATACAGGCGTGATGGTATGTAGATATGTTTATGTTAACAGAAAGGTTCTTATATACTTTATTTAATTAATTCATCGATCTATGTGGGAATCTGTTCACATTTACGCAAGAACAATACGACAAGCGAACCAAGTAGTTGCATGTAAAATAAGTTCAGTACTTTCCAAATACAGCGGCTATACAGTTCCTCTCACTAAGCTATTGTCAAGAATGACTGGTCTTCACTATTCCAATTAGTTGTTACAAATCGATTCAGCATTCGATTAAATAATAGTCGATTGTTAACTCTATCAGGTTTAGACGAATTGCCTGAACTATGTGATTCAGGTTTATGAGGGTTTATGATCATTGTTGAAATGTTTTGTTACGAAACTGCATCTGTAAATGTTATTTTGTTGCGGCTTTTGAATATTTTTCGCGAATTTGATCACCTTTATTGACACGGATACCTATCAACTTTATTATTATTATATGTATATCGCCGGTTCTTCTTCACAGGAAGCAACAAATGGAATGAAACCGTGCTACTAAACATTAATATTGTATATGGTTTGTATGAAAATAAAACATAAACTAACATAGACTAAATAAATTGCCTTCTTACCTAAATACTATTTTAGATAGCTTTTCCTTTCAAAGTTGTTTTTGCGTAACTAAATGTTGCTTCAGTTATATTTAGACTAATAAGGTACACTGAAAGTCTATAAATGGTAAGGTTGATGTTCTTATAGCATTATCCGAGATGAATGGCGGCAGACTGCTGATATCTCTGGGCGAATTTGAGAGCCCATTACAGCAGATATATAAAGTATAACTACGCCATATCAGTGGCACTTTGATATTATCTTTCCTTTGCTGTCGTGAGGCAAACGTCGGTAAAATTTACCAGATATGCAGTGTGCCACTAACTGCCATACCTTTTTGGATACCACCTTATCATATACTAACGGAATCCAGACGCAGTGATTCATTCTACTAGTATCCTTATGCGGTTTGTAAATAAGATAAAATGACAATAAAATACGGAATCGGATTTGTCATGCGTGCTTGAGAGCCGTATTTTTAGGATCAGGTACCTACCTACAGAATTTCTAAATTTGTAAAGGAAATTTCTCTTTTGCATTAAAACAAGCCTTTGCATTTCATCTAACTGTTGTTGTTGACAATAAATGTTCTAAATTGTTTTTCGTTTTGAATACCTTCAGTACTGGAAGTGTTGCAATACGCCAACGAGTCATTTACATAGCTGATGACATCATTTTAGGTATTTTGCCAGTAGGGCGTGAATCACTAAGTCGGAATTTTAATATAATCTCGATTTCATTTAGCTACAATGACCGAACAACAGAGCTCGTTTGCATAATTATTTGTACATTTTAATCTGAATCTCACGGATTTTTAGTACAGAACAACAAAAAGAGTACTAAAATGGTTTTTGTTGCGTCGCCCGCGGCTGAGATGGTATCTGAGTAGTCACCTTGATCTTTGCACGAAACTGCACTGAACATGCCGCTTGACCTCCGCACCGTCTCTTTTCTGTTCAGCCATGTGTACAATACTTCTCTAGGGTACAAGTACTATTGATTTTTTAGTATTAAACCTTGGATTATTTATAAAAAACCAGTCATGGTCTTCCCAGCCGAGGCTATCACATATTTGTATACTTAAGGTCTACTTTTTATAGTTAATAGGAAATAATGTACAGATTCTTTCAATACGACTATTACCGTACATATAGTCATCACGCCTATATCTACCAATCGTCAATTGTGTGTTCCAGAGTTATTTGTTTAGGGTCTTACTGTACTTTTGTCGTTCCGCCCTGTTGGTGATGTCCCCGTGACACAAAGAATCGCACCCTAGTGCGAAAGGAAACTATCACTCGATTTCACAGCACACCTTTTTCCATGGTATTTCTAGGGCATAACATTGGCGGTTGTTGCTATATCCGTATGAAAATTGAGCCGAAGGTAACAATTTTATAGAAACTCTGAACTAGAAACTGGTAGACAATATAAAAGCAGTGTTCAATTTTCACCGCAAACAACTTATTTTATCTGCACGACAAGTTAAAGATAGCCCGTTAGGCATTATTGAACTGTTAGATATTACTCGAACTGTTGCTTATAAACTGTAGAATATGGCATAAACGAGGTACTTAACTATGTATTTATTTTTATGGCTAATCAACGGATTAGTGTCCATATCTCATTTGATTCTGTATAAAAGAAATACATAATCGTTAATGAAGTCATTATAATTTCAGTAGCCGGTAGCAGCGTATAGGCGACTATCAAGAATTAATTGCCAATCATTTTTAATATAATGCACTCAGCGTGTTCTGATATTCGAAGTAGGTATATATATATATACCTTCGAATATCGGTGTTACCGAAAACTTGGGTTGCGGAAGCTTCGTGTAAAATACTGCTATTCAACGGTATCGGGGTTAGACTGAAAGCCAAGCTCCACATAATTGGAAAAGGCTAGGGGGACGATTTTCGTTCCTTCCTTCCAATGGAATTTATTGTTTTTTTATATTAATTTATGTAAAATTTAATATGTTATCCTCGGTGTGACGAATAGTAATAGTTATTTTTAAACACATTTCATTTTTTTTTCCAACAAATCTTTTGAAAGGAAAATGTTTGTGGTATTCTTGTTATTTGTTTGTTACAGTTGCAGATAGTACACAGCAACGCAGACGATCGTTGTTTGGCATACTTTATAGTTAGAATGTAATGATTCAATTGAAATGCAATTCTCTCCTAGATTTTGCATTGATGAATAGAATAGTTAACTTTGGGAGAATGATTGCAGTGAAAGGAGTTTAATATGTTACAAACAAAATTATTTTTTATTCATATGAATTATTTTTAACATAACATAACATACCATCACGCCTGTATTCCCCGAAGGGTTAGGCAGAGGTGCACTTAATGTACACCCACAGTTCGCCGGTATGTTTGGGTCCCATGTAATAGGGGGCGAGCCTATTGCCATTCACCGGGCACAAATCCAGACTCCGAGCTGCTACTGAGAATTTCATAGAAAAACTCAATAACACTTTGCTCGACCTGGGGATCGAACCCAAGACCTCTAGCGTAGCAGTCGCGATTGGGACCACTAGACCAACGAGGCAGTCATTCATCAGAATTATTTTTAAATATATTAAAAATTAAATTCTTATATTTTTATTTTCTGTTTATCCAGCAGCATGGTTTTAATTGCATCTTGAGAGTTTATCTTTCTTACCTGCCTAATAATAATTATAAAATATCACTAATTTGTGTATTCTGTGATCCAACATTAACCTAATTTCGACTCGGAATTGATACTTTATTTGTAGTTCACATTCAACAGCTATCGGCCAATCGTTTTTAATTAATTGCTCTTGTGTAAATAAGTAACTATATAGCAGTTTTAAACTTTTGTAGGTTTTAGAATACTCAAGTAATTTTTTTATGGAACACTTAGCTTAGTAGTGATCTCCATTTAAATTTGATAAGTACCTACATAATTAATACAAAAATTATAAACTAGAAATTTAGAAGGGGGCTTTAAAACGATATAAGGTAGTAAATGTATCTAAATATAAGTAGGTACCTATTCTAAAATACCTAGGTATTGGTAAATAAAATTTATTAATTATCACTAGGTTTATTAGAATATATTAACAAGTTTAAAGTTTTTGTTGAACTTACCATGCAATACAAGTTTTTCGAGAATCAGACCTTTGACTTCGGATTTTATGAAAGTAGTCTTATCTTATATAATAAATAATAAGACAGATAAAAAAGAAATTGAATAAGAACCTATCATAATTTACAGCTACCCACCTCGTGGTTATTAACGTTACTACACTTCCATAGAATATAGACTATTAGTGAAGAGATTTACGATCCCGACAAAAAAGGTTATATCTTGTATCAATTACTATTTTAATCATAAGTTAAACGGTATTGCGTGAGTGATGTATTTTCTTTCGAAATCAATCGTGCGAGAAGTTGCTGCAAATAATTAGTTTTTACCTTTTAATTATTGGGAAATGATATCTACTCATATTTAACCTTAATAACACTGGAAAGTCTTCGGTGAACGTTCGATTAGTTTTGGTGGCCAGTTTGCGAACTTCCCAAGCCAGCCGTCCGCAGACCACAGCTCACGGAAGGCGTGGTCTGTGTTCCTATTACTCTAGAAACCCATATTTAACATAATTAGGCATGATCATTAACCGATTATATTGTCCCACTGCTGGGTCTCCTCATGGTATGCGAGGGATTAGCTAACCATGCTAACCTTATGGGGGTTGGCAGATTTCACACGCCGTCAAGAAAATCTCTCAGGCATGGAGGTTCTTTATCGATGTTTTAGAGGACCCACCTCTAAATTTTCACTCGCCTAGCCTTTGAATTCGAGATCTTTGACTTGGCAGTCCAATGGTCATATAAATCAGCATCACTAAGCATAAGGCATTTTTTGCAATATTTTCTATAATAGAAAGAAAGTAAACATTTATTCACTGTTACATGCTAAAATTGTAGCGTCATAATATATATAGATACTCCAACGAGATGGACAAACGTTCTGGCAAAGGTCGCTGGGAGTCGTTGGATGCAGACGCCTTAGAACAAGTCATTGTTGAAGTGCACGGAGGAGGCCTTCGTTCAGCAGTGGACCTTATTTGGCTGATAAGACGATGATGGTATTCGAATTCAGAATGCTTCATTTGATGTAAATCCATTGTCATTTTTTTTATCAAAATTGTTGGTTAACACGTTTTTACTTACTTGTGTCCACATATAGTCCAAGTCGTTGTTTATTGAAAGTGAATGGAAAGGAAGTCCTAAGTATGCTCTGCTTCTTGACTGTTAGTACCTAATGATGCCGTTACGAACGACACGCAAGTCTCACATATAAGCACCTATTTGTGGCCACAGAACAAATCACCATCATTTGTCACACACGGCTGTCGGTGAGCGAATTTCTCTACGATTATATCATTGTTCCAGTGGCCATGCACTTTTATACAGTTTAGGATACAATTTATTTCTGGCAATTAATCTGCCTCATTAAACTAGTCTGCGTTATTACTACTGGTAGGCTAGAGGTGATTTGGTGACTTGGGTTGATGCCCAGGTTGAGCAATGTCACTAAGTTTATCTATAAAATTCTCAGTAATAGCTCAGAGTTTTGATTTGTGCTCAGAAATCCGGGTTACGGACCTTAGCATACTATAATATAGTCTTTATATAGTCAACTTATGATGTAACAGTAGTCCTCCTCTGCCTAACCCTGCAGAAATAAAGGCGTGTTGGTATAATATATTTACCCCCGACGCAAAAACGACGGGGTGTTATAAGTTTCATGTGTCTGTGTGTCTGTGGCATCGTAGCTCCCGAACGGATGGACCGATTTGGATTTAGTTTTTTTGTTTGAAAGGGGAATTAGTCGGGAGTGTTTTTAGCTATGTTTTATGAAAATCGGTCGAGATATAAAGTAGTTGTCGGGGGTTTTTTAAATGTATTATTTTTTATTGACAATGTTATAGTTATCTTAATTTCCGTCTATTACGTAATTTATTTCAGTAGAGTTAAATCCTTAAGCCATTTACGTCGTAATCGAAAAACGTACACAATGGAGACAGTCTGGTTAAACCTAAATTTAATGTTATAGCGGGAAATAAAAACATGAATAAGTACATCCATCATATTTATAAATCACTTTTCAGCAGTACATAATGTTGTCGGTAGAAGCGCTCGAAATTGTGTGCAAATAGAAATAATAAAATGTGACATTTGAAAAAGCAGAATCATGCTTTTACTTAGTTCATACTTTTTTTACTTACAAATCTATGAAGCAACATTTTACAGCAGTAGAAAATCGGGATTCGGGTGATGCAAGAATCGTAGCAAATGCCTTTCTGTAGTTTCTGCCTACCCCTATGGGGAAAACGCGTGAGTGTATGTATTTATGTATGTATATAGGTATAAAAAAATGTCCCAGCCCCGAACCAACGCAACAAGTTATAAATTAAAATTGGATATCCTAGGGAAGTAATCAATTTAAATATTTCCAGTGTATTTGCATGACCACATTGAATCAACTGAAGCGTGTGAATCGACTCTGTTGCATACATACTTACTTACTCATATTTCTACCGTTTCTAAACACTACGAATACCGAATATTATTATTCAAAATTAATGTTACGAAAAAAGTTTTGAAACAAATACTTAGGCAAAATAGCCTTGTGTAGGGATTACGAACAGACACGCATCTTGAGTGATGCCTAGGTGTAAATTTCATAACCAAACTGTTGAAACTGGTATGTTAATAACACACTATAAACAATCTATATTAGTAGTAACACCATGTGTAATGTATCAGTATTCATCAACAAAAGGCGCTAATTGATAGATTCATCGATTAGTACGTCATTATCAGAGCTACTAACACGGTAAATTCTGAAATGATTTGTTGCCAATTATCTAATACGAGGCAACCGTACACGTGAAATCATTATATACTTATTATATGTCCAGCCAGCCTGACTGTGGAGAACTAGAGGCGCTACTTATATCAGAGTTAGGAAAAGTCTAAATATGTATGAGTATCTCTACAAATGTACAAATTATAAGGTACGCGAGTACACCCCTAGAAGTATTTTCTGATCAAAAAGGGGCCATAACATTACTCATTGTAAAATTGATGCATGCGTCTGCTCAGTGGCTAAGAATACTGCACTCCATCTCTTCAAGTGCACGTAAGTACATTATAATCTGTACCTGCATAAAGGTGCAAAAGTCCATTATAAGTAGTTAATTTTCTACTGTCGTTTATATCGCAGGAAAAAAAACAACTAATAAAACGTTATATTTGCCCTTAATAAAGCAAAGTCTGGTAAAGCCACCGGTCCGGACGGTGTCAACGTTGAACTTCTTAAGCTCCTAGAACCAGAGCAAGTTGGGATACTAGTCCGACTCTTTAATCTTGTCTACGATTCAGGTGTCGTTCCTCACGATTGGGTCAAGTCAACTTTCATAGCTCTTCCAAAAAAGCGTAACGCAAAAAAGTGCCAGGACTACCGCACCATAAGCTTGATGAGCCATGTCCTGAAACTGTTTCTAGCCATAATTCATTATCGTATCAGAGCGAAATGTGATGAACAGCTGGGAGACAGCCAATTTTGATTCCGAGCAGGAATGAGTACAATGGAGGCACAGTTTGCTTTGAACGTACTGGTTCAGAAATGTCGGGACATGCAACAGGATGTGTATATATGTTTCATTGATTACGAAAAAGCTTTTGACCGTGTTAAACACGAGGTACTTATGCATATCTTAAATAGCATTAATTTGGACTCAAGGGACATACGTATAATACAGAACTTGTACTGGCGGCAAACTGCTAGTGTAAGAGTTGATAGAGGTGTGACTGGCTCAGTTGAAATACAGCGAGGAGTGCGTCAAGGGTGCATTTTGTCTCCGCTGCTATTTAATCTTTACTCGGAGAGTATAATGAACGAATCGTTGGAGGGTGTTGAAGAAGGAGTTCCATTAATGGGCGTCTGATTAACAATCTGCGTTACGCTGATGACACTGTCCTTATTGCATCAACAGAACAAGGCCTTCAGAAAATATTAGACCGAGTATTTGAGAGTAGTAGACGGGTGGGGCTCAAAATGAATGCATCTAAGACCAAATGTATGGTAATATCAAAAATACCAAAGCAGTGCAGCCTGGCAGTGGGAAGTGTAAACCTAGAAAGAGTACCGGTATCGTGGATCGTGGGTGACTGACTCTTGGGAGTGTGACACAGAGATACGCGTCCGGATAGAGACTGCAAGAACCTCATTCATGAAGATGAATAAAGTTCTTACAACAAAAAGACTATCTATCACGTGTGTGTTACGTTTGGCCAGTCCTACTGTATGGTTGTGAGTCTTGGACCATCAAAGAAGACCTCCGCAAGAGACTAGAAGCATTTGAAATGTGGGCGTATCGCCGTATGCTCCGCATAAGCTGGACAGATAAGGTCTCAAATAGCCAAGTCCTCAAACAAATGAGACGAGAGAAGCCCGAACTTGTACGTACCATCAAACAGAGAAAAGTTGCGTACCTTGGACATGTTTTAAGACATGAGCGTTACCAACTGCTGCAGACAATAATGATGGGAAAAGTTCCGGGCAAAAGAAGTGTTGGAAGAAGGAAATTATCCTGGCTCCGCAACATCCGACAATGGACTGGGATATGGAAAGTGGAAGATCTGTTCAGACTGGCTCTGAACAAAGAAAAATTTAAAAGGATGACTGCCGACTTTCAGTAGTGGAGAGGCACCCGAAGAAGAAGGAAAAAAATACCGTTTGTATAAGCGGCTCCATTGAGGCACAAAGCAGTTTACATAAAAAAGCCATGTAGCTATTTGTGTAAATTTTATTCATGCGTAAATGTTACAAACACATTCTCTAATAACGCCCGTATAATTAAAGAAATAAATTGATATATTCTTAAAACCAACGTTATCTTTATCGTCATTAATCTCCAAGGTGTTAATGCTTTACGAAGTAGAACATAGTTAAGTAATAAACACATAATAAACAGTAGCTGAACAAGTAAGGTGGCACAAGATAAGCTCTCGTATCCACTATCAACCAGAGGCTGTGGGAAATTGGAAACGACAGAGAGATGCGTGACTGCTTCGACTATTGTTTTATCTGGGTAGGTCGACATGGCCTGGGGTTCTGCAACTTCATAAAAGTGTTAGGATTTTGATGAGCTTGACTGTGAAAGTATTTATTTCGGAAAAAGGCTTTTGTACCGACTAAAACCTCACGATTGCTGTACTCTACAAATTTAAAATTTAAAAAACCCCCGACAATTGCATTATGTCTCGACCGATTGTCATCAAACATAGCTAAGAGCACTCGCGACTAATTCACCTTTCAAACAAAAAAAAACTAAATCAAAATCGGTGCATCCGCTCGGGAGCTACGATGCCACAGACAGACACACACACAGACACGTCAAACTTACAACACCCCATCGTTTTTGCGTCGGGGGTTAAAAAGGGGGGAAATCTTTGGCCGCAAGCACTGGTACCCCTCCAGATGCTTTTAGCAACTATTGTTAGCTTGAGACATGCCGACTCTTTTTGGTTTGGGCTAAATACGAGATACCTTTGGGATGGACTTGTGGATGTGTACAGTCTCGGTATCAATCAGTAAAGTATGTATTAATGAACAGTTTCAGAGAAAATGACTCGTAACTGTGTCATAGAGTTGAAGAAGACGAAGACGCAAGCATAATAATTATAAATACAAATTTAATCTACTATTGTTATAAAAACTGCCGGCCTCAAACCTCCTAAGATAGATATTCCAAGGTATGTTATGCAAGTTGTAAACTCATTGAAAGACTACGATTTTAAAATTGAAGTAAACTGGAGTAATTATTATGCACCGCCGTGCTTACTTAACCGAAATTAATTACACGCGCATGTTGCATATTAATAGGAACAGTACTTTATGGTAAGCGGTGCATCTGGTTTGGTATCTCGCAACACTTGTAGGTAATCCAGAAACTATCGATGGTTGTAATTTATGGTCGCGTTGAAAAGTTTGAGTGCCTTATGGAGCGCAAAGAGTACTGGTTTAATTATCGCGTAACAGATTCAAACTGACGGTAATGAGAGTGACTAAAAACGGGTATGAGCGATGATTTAATGTTTTTACGCCCATAATGTGAACTTGCTCTTATAAGAGCTGTTAACCAGACTATTGTTGCGTGTAATTAATATTTTTTCTTAACAGTTTCCTTTGCATTTGGATCCATCTGATACAAACATAATATGCCCGTGTTGTAATTTCTTGGCAACATTTAATTATATGTATGGCTTTCGAGGTGTTTCTCATATATTAATTAGCTAACCATGTGTAAAGAAATGTCGTGTTCATGTAGAAACATCACGCAATTACCTATGCATAATGAATCCTTTTTTATAGAAAAAAAATATTACCTTGGTATTTACATTGCAAATATAAATAATCAACATGGCCCGAATTTATTTGAGATTTCAATTAAAAAACAGGTATTTTATGCGTTGCAAATAAACGATTTATATATTTCTTAATTTGTGATTCCTTTTAAACCTTTTTTGCGTTTTCATTAGATAGGGACCTAAATTACATATTAGTTGTAGTTGTTTGGCAGTAGGCTAGCATGGTGGACTAAATCGTAAATCTTAAATAACCCTCTTGTTCCGTGCCCAGCAGTGGGACCTTGTAACGGGTTCATGATGATGATTTCTCATCATTACCTGATTATCAAGTCATAGAGAGATAGAGTCATAGTCACACTCACTCATAGATACAAATTGCCAAGTAAACTATCTGAAATACAGCTGTTCAAAAATTTTACATAACTTTGGAAATGTTATGAACACAAATATGGAGTTATGAAGAAACTCAATTTAAATTAAGGAACATAATAAACACCGTTTGTATAATTCCATAAATTGATTTTCTACCTCGAGTTTCTCCATAGCCTCAAATATGCGAAACAAATATTCAAGTCCAAGGAGTCTTGTTTTAATTTTTAAAAACGATATAACAAAGTTTGTACGGTCAGTGTCGCCATCCTATCCTAAATACGATAGAAAATGGAACTACTTATTCATTCACTCGTAAACAGAGTTCACTGCAGAATGGAACGGTATCTCACATTCATAAGTTCAAAATAGGTATTTATGGCAAAATATATTTAAGAAAAATAGTAAAGCGATGACGTAGATTGGCAGCTTTTCTTTGGGAATTTATCCCGCCATCTGTCGATCGGTTACAGGCTTACTTGTAAGGGTGGCATTAAATTGGCACGAGTTATTGATGTTTCCTGTTTCTGTTCCTAGATGTCTGGTCAGTAATTTTCAGGAAGAGTGTAATTACTTTACCTTTAGGAAATAAAGGTGTGAATAAATGTTACATTGTAAATTGCAAAGATACAAAATTAGGGTAGGTTTTATTAAGGTAATAGTACTTACTGTGCTGCCGAGTTCATCTGGGTTGAGACGACCGCATTGCCAGATATTCTTCCGCTTAGCACTAATGTGCTAAAATGACCATATCGTGTAGTTATTTTCGCTCACTATGGATTCGCCCCACGGATTTGGTTACTATACTCTGCTTTTAGGTATCAACATGAAACATGTATGTACTAGATTTTTGAGTTTGACCTCCAGCAATAAAACAATGTTTTTTAGCTTCTGTAACTCTTAATCTATAATCTACAGACATCGAACTGTTACAATTTTATGTACTTAATAGATATTTTCATGGTTAAATTACCGTAATGATGCACGTAAGAATAATATAAGAAATAATATTTTCAGTTTACTGGAGCTGGAGCCCGTCCTCTTAGCAGCGCGACCAGCTGAAACGCGCAGTAATTTGCACTAGTATGCTTATTAACACATAAATCATCCTGCCACTGTTATTTGTTTAACCTAACGTAAGCAAATTATTGGTAAATAACGAGGCATCGTCATTAATGGCTTGTATTAAGTTCAGAAACTGATTGATAGTAATTTAGTGATGTCTCATTTGAGCGCTACTTTTTGCCGTCATTTATAACGTATAGGATCTCATCATTATTAACTAGTGATGCTTCACAACTTACCTGTATTGGGTGACTATCTGTGCCCCGCGGTGCTACCCGCATTGATCTCGTTTTGCCAAGCCTGTGGGAAATTCCACAATTCCTCGGATTCCCGAAAATCTACACTTAATAAGCAACGTAACTACATGCCAAATTTCAACTTACTATGCTTTTTATTTTTAGCTCTCATTCTCAATTTATACTGCTTATGAACGAAATACCACTAACTCAATAAAGTTAGTGGTATAATAACTTTGTTTTTATACATACTTTACACCTATTATATTTTAAGGTTAAAAAGTATTTTTGCATGCAAACAGTCCTCTCTATATTTTTGGCTCAGCTTCAAGCTTTACTAAACCACCCGTTTTTTTTTATAAATCTTGAATATGTTTATTAAATTCGTGAAAATTAAATCCGAAAAGCTTGAATGCATTGTAATCTTTTATGGTTGTCTTTATTACCTACTTAAATTGTAAAGTCAATCAAGTCAAGTAGAAAACAAGTAAGTATGAACAAACTGAAAATAGATTCTGTAATTTTATTATTAGGTATTACATTGATGAATCTTATTTGATTAGGTATTCATTGACATGTATATCGTTACCAACATCAACTTTCTTATACTGTGTGATGTTAATACCTACTATATTAACTGAAAGTCCATTTTCTAAAGAGATCTACTTACTTACTTTGAAATAACCTTGTGGGGAAAGTCAACTTATGTTATATTCATTTACAGTTTTTACATTCAATTTGAACATAAGCAATGACCTATTATTTTCATGTTACACCTGAATGTAAAGGCACCTACCATAAATATTAAAAGTAAAGGTTGAATATTCTTTAGGCCCTTATCATCAGGAATCCACGAAGAGAGTAGACCTCCTAAATGGTAATATTCAAGCAAGTTTGCAGCTGCCCTTTCATTCTTTTTTTAATTAAAGTAACATTTCAAAGAGCAAGTGATTGTATATATGAGACTTTTATTGCAAGTATATACTTTTTGAAAAACAATTCGTGAGAATCATTTGGAATTAAATGTAGTCTGTAGTTTGATCAAATGTCTGACAGAAGCCTTCCCGAATACAAACAGTCAGAATTCGAAATACACGGCAAACAGAAATGTAACATAAAATGTGGTGACAGTAGTGTAGTAGTAGTAGGTCATTATCCTAAAGGCAAGGTACGGTGGCCAGTACATCAAAATACCACAAAATGGCAAATTTTGTCAGTTGATTTTGAACTTTATCTTTAACAACTTAAGGTTTAAAATCATTTGGAGAAATTTGTCAGTTTTGTATACCTTGACCTGCTGGCAACTGTACCATAGTTTGAAAAATATCTGCTTAGTAAATAATACCCTTTAACTATACATACATCCCCGTCATAAACGGTAATCATGTTGACTTTCTTATAGAACTTTCATGTTGTCTTTCAGAATTGCTAAGACTATTTTCCTTGCAGTAAAAATGGATTAATATCATACTGGTTTTCTCCCACTTTTGGGGCAAGTTCTGCGGTACTGTCTCAAGCCAATATTGAAATCATAAAAACTCATGTGATGGTACGAGAAGTATTCCGGATTCTGATAGTATGCGCATTTGGCTGCTCCGCGACCGAGGACCTGAAAAGGGCGAAATTAAACTGGTGATATAGACCTCTTTGAAGATTACGTACTGAGTTGTGTGTTCCTCTATTTTAAGAGTAAAAGATGCATACCTCTCCTGTTGTGCACCGAAAAACCCCTGTTGGTATATTTGGTAGAGTCTCAAAGCATGGGCATACGTTGTTTGTCGATAGCTTATGACCCAACTTGCGGGACTGGAACAGAAAGTGGAAGGTCAAAACTAAATTAAATTATAGCCAATTAAATCCGTTATCCTAAATCACTTTTCGGGGATTGACAGGAGATCTCCATGTTTTAATATATAGGATAACAAGTAGCACTATACTCTTGGACAGAGACTTTATGTGTGTCAAATTTCATGTGATTGGGCTACAAATATACCTATATCCAAATATTCAAATTTGTACCTATCTTTTAGATAAATAAGCAGTGTGTAATTATGTAGAGCCAAATTTTTCAATAGAGTCTCAGTGCTGTGACATATTATGCATTGCACATTCATAAATACTACGAACTAATATGGGAGCAATTTATGGAGTAATTTCAGATGATTTTGCTGATATTTAGCTGTTACCTAGATGGATGGTTGGTGACACCAAGAGGAACAAACTTTAATTAATGATAATAATCACCAGCATGTAAGCATCGATTTGATCGATCGATCGGATTCAGTACAAATTCAGTTTGTTTATAGTAGTGCCAGTCTTAATGATAGGACATGTACTAATTAAATTTAAGACTAAGTACTACAAGAATATGTCAATCTGTGCTACCACTTCAATTCAATTTCAATCTTTCTTCTAATTTCATTGCAATCTTATTTTAGGGATCGTAATTGGAAGTACTTACATCATACATAGTCGGAGCTCCCGGATTGTCGCTGTCTCCAGAACTGGGGCCCAGGAGGCATGGCTTATCGTCCTTTTCTTCCTTGGTACCTGAACACTTACTTTCGCCAGAACGCGATCCACATTCATCAGCGAAATTAGTCGCGCGCTGGAGTACGTAAAAAGCAGGTCTAAAATTATGAGAAATCGTAGAGCGAACAATCTTGGATATCGATGACATTGCTATCAGTTTTCGGTCAGGCGTGCTTGTAATTTTACTTCATTTTTTTACCACTTTCACCAAAAATATGTACATTATTGGGAAGTGATTTTAAAAATTACAAATTAATTATTTGTTTCACATTTTTGTATTTGATTATTTTCATTTAGTGTAAAATTTCTATCATAGTAACTTTGACATATTTCAGAGTGCTGTCTAATTCTGTCCGTGATTAAAAAATAAATAAGTCTGCCAGCGTTTGGCGTCATCAGATACCTAATATAAATAACAAAAAAAAATACAATTATTTATTCGTAGTAAGTTACAGGAAGCTGGTACCTACCAGACTTTAAAAAGCCGCAAGCTAGTGAGCGAGTTATACAATGCACTTTAGCTCCGTGCAAACTATTTTAATTTTTTTCAATAGTCTACAGTCAGCTAAAAGCGATAAAATAAAGTACCGTACTTTGAATAAATACTTGTTTAGATTGACACTGTGAAAACTGTCTCCAATTGCATGACATGTGTGTGTACCGGTCGTGCCTGGTCGTGCACTTATTGTAGTCAAACTGTCAAGTTGTGCGTGTTAAGGGATGCCTGCTCTAAATTATTAGATAGATAACTTACCTTTTCTCCATTAGAAAGAACTAACAAATACTACTTTGTGCATGGCATCATGGGTTTCATTTATTTTATGTAGGCGATTTTGTGTAAGTAGCTAGTAGTAATAGTGCCTGATGTCATGTCTACATGCTAGCATGAATGGGGCCGCATGACCGGGGAAGTACTTACTACCCTCCCACAGAATATCGAAGTCAAGTAGCAGTATCTATGCATACTGTTGCGTTTTGTACGGTGAGTGAACACGCTCAGTCCCTGAAGGGGAGGCCTTTGCCCAGCAGTGGGACATAAAAGGGGATACATTAATTTTTTTTTGGCGAAACGGCCTTTGGCACCAATCTCCAAAATCAAAATCAAATCAAATTCTTTTTTTAGGTTTTTCGCAAATTATTGGCCTAGTTAGGTACATGGCAATAAAAATCGCGACGGTAACAATAATTAATTACCAATTTAGTCTTAAAACTTTTGCTTTAAAATGTTATCGTAAGAAATTATGGTGTTAATTATCATTTTTGTCCGAATCCTCTATTTTACAGTTTGTTCGAAATAAGTAAGCCGATCGGAAGTTATCTGCAAGTGGTTTAGAAGTGGTAAATTTTAATAGAAAGAGTCGGTGTAAAGATAATTAGAGTCGTTTATTTTTCACATTTCTAATTATTTTGTTTACTGATTTCGATATTTATGTATTAAAACACTTAATTAAACGATTTTATCACCGCGGTAGTTCGGAACGGCTAACTTCCGATCGGCTTACTTATTTCGAACAAACTGTACACCAAAATCTTTTACGATAACGATTTTTAAGCAAAAATATTAATACTCAATTTATTTATTTATTTATTTTACTTTAATTAAAACGGTACAAACCAATTACAATAATTAAAGGAAACAATACAATATAATAATAATAATCATACATCTCGCTCACAAAAACTCAAACACTCTAACAATATGTCCTGCCATCCATCCGCAAACAAGTCACACTGTGGATTGACCGTCAGGAGAGCATTGAGTCCGGTTAGGGTGCGCGGTATGGGGGAGTTGACGCGGGCCACGGTACGACATGATGGCACAGCGAACAGCGTATGCCTTCGATTGCGTCGAAAATTGTTAGGGGTATAAAATCGACACAACTCTTGAAGCAGTTCCGGTGCATCAACTTTTCCACGGAGAATTTTGCACATAAATGTAAGTTGATGCTTTTCCCGTCTGACTTCTAGTGAATTATACCCGAGGCTACCCAGAAGAAATTTAGTTGGGTACATGAATGGATAGTAGCCATGAATCCGCTTATATAGATACCTAAGGAAGGCTTTTTGCACTTTCTCAAGGAGCAATACATACGTGCTTTCATAAGGGTTCCACACACACATAGAACTTTCGAGCTTGCAGCGCACCAATGCTCCAAAAATCAGTCGTATAACGGACTGTTTTTGGAAGTCGTTTGAGTTTCTGAGAATAAATCCCAAACGCCGAAAAGACTCTTTCGCCAGCGCAATGATGTGGTCATGGAATGTTAATTTCGAATCGAATATGACTCCCAGATCTTTTGTAGTGGACGAACGGGTTAAGCTGTTACCATCAATTTTATAATCGAAATATGTTGGGTGCCGCACTCGACTGAAAGTCATTGCGTAGCATTTGCTGGCGTTAAATTCCATCTCGTTCGCATTACTCCACTGATAAACTGCATCAACGTCCTGCTGCAAGGCTATACAGTCAGCGTCTGACTTTACCTCGATGAAAAGTTTTAAATCATCAGCATATAGCAGGCATTGCGCACGTTTAAGGACAGTGGGTAGGTCATTGACCATCAGTAGAAATAGGAGGGGCCCAAGTATAGATCCTTGACTAACTCCGGAACGCGTTTGATAAGGTCTAGACTCATATATGCCAAGTTTGACATACTGCTGACGATCTCGCAGATAGTCTGCTAGAAGTCGGAGAAAGGCTGGGGCGAAGCCTAAGGTGCTAAGTTTTGTCAACAATATGTCATTATTGACTCGGTCGAACGCCTTCCGAAAGTCAATTCAAGTGTGAATAAAAGTTATTGTTAGTGTTGCAATTTCTGCTGCCATGTACCTGAATGTGTTATAGCTGAACAATTTGCGAAAAGCCAAGAATAAGCCTTTAGGCGACAAATGGATTTTTTTTTTACAATATAGCACGACTAAGTTTGAATCGATAATATACAGTCATCTCTTTTGGGTAGGGTACAAACTTTACTCGAAAATGAAATAAAATAATAATAATAATAAAAGAACTTGTTTACACCATGAGTGACTTTAGGGGGAGACTAAAAAGACAGCTATCAGCCAATTCCATTCGGCAAATGATGCAGCAAACACACCTTGTACTTTTAAAACTGTAATTTCAATAAAATCATCAGAAAAGCGCCTGAAGAAATGTATATCATTTTAAGCCAAGCATTATTTAACAGCTCTTACAATTATTTATGTAGGCGTTTAGTTTCTTAGTTTCACTTAAGTTAATTTTATGTTTTGCCTAAAAATTAAAAGTGATTTGAATACAGAACCAAAATGATATTATTATTATTAATAACTAAATGAAAGTTAGTTCTGAATAAATAATGCTATTGTATGTAAAATAGTCAATTGGCAAACTTAGTTACAAAATAATAATGACAATGAAAGATATAAGCTGATAAAGTTAACTTTTAAAATAAAAATGGGATAGGTATAGTATGCTATAATATTAAGATAATATTATAGAATACACAGAGAAATAATAATGTTATTTAAAAAACTACATATCCACAACACGGTTAGCGTTGCTACGAGCCGATAGCTGGCGCTATTTATAAGTGATGGGTTCTTCATGAAACACTGGAATCTTATGTGTTCTACTAGTTATCTTCAAGGGCTGGTAGATGGCGGTTGGTGTCTCGCTGTGGACCGGATCGGTTGGACTAACGATGGCTATCCATTACGGTGCTGTGGCAATTGCTACGGAGAACCCATTTCACCATGTTAGTTTTTTCTACTTAGAACAGCGTTATTGTATAGAAGCCTATATGCATGTATGTAGGTATGTATATAATGTATGACTGCATTTACTTTAGAGATTTTTAGATGAACCTAAGATATTTCAAATTTAGACAGCACTACGTAGGTCAGCTAGTTACAAATGAAAACTATATTAAAATTAAAACATTTAATGCTTTTAGCTTATTTTGCACTTTTTCTTAAGCTTTCAGAAAATCAGTGAGCGTAGTAGGACAAAACGCGTTCAGCAAAGCTTCATCACCAACATGGGTAAGCCAGCTGCCGGGCCGCCGCTCGCCATTGCGCCTCCCTGACTCGGCGCAGAGCAACCTGTACAACATTCACGCGTCAAAAGTTTCATTCTTTCACGAGGTTGCGGTGTACCCTTGGACACCGCGGATTGTCCAGAGGATCCTGCCACACTAATGAAGCCGCCACCGCCGCCAGACAGCGGATTACGGCCCGGCTGAACTGAAGCAGGAGTTTCAAAACAGTCTGCTTTACATGGAAGATCCCATACGCAAGGCGGCGGTGGCTGCCAATGTACGCAACCCGGTCTAGTACACGGTTCTTCTTTAGGAACAGTTTTCACTACGTCGCGAGGACGCCCGCCAGGTCCTGCGACCTTTTTTTCGCTAGATGCCAAGTCTTTAGTTTCAAAACTTTTCAGTATTTTTTCGACCATTTTCTCGTCAAACGCAATTATGGAAGACTGCATATTTTGAGAACTAGACCCAGACCCACAATTGCACGAGCACGCGCCGGACAAACGCGGAGGGTTTCGTGGAGTATTTACAGGAACCGTGACCCCATTACATATGCATGCATGAGGTTTTGCGCTAGTTGATTGGCTAGTTTGGGTAGCTTGTGAAGGGACAAGAAATGTATTTGGGCACTTACAGCAATTACCGCTCTTGTCCACAGCAACGTCGGGGAGGATACCCTTCAGTTCGCAGACGATAAATCTTTTTCCACTGCCAGATCCAGTATCTGCTGGTCTGCCCTTGCTACCACCACCTTGATTGTGCGTGTGAGCTGCCAGTGCAGCAGGGTCGGCGAGGCCGCGAGCGCGCGCCAACTGACTCGGCGCACACAACGGGTCGGGTAAGACAAGACATGCAGGCTCGCCGCCGCATCCCGTGCGGCGACAATCGTGCTGGAGCCCATTTCGCTTTATACAATGACAACTGTAGTACATGATGCCACCACGTAACTCACGACTCTTGGTTCGCTTCAGCTGATTTTCCTTTTCACCCTTTTTTTCTCCGCCGTCCTCCACCACTCTATTGCCTCCATCTAAAGGTTTACCCTTCTGCAAAATAAAATGATCATGTTATTCAAATGCCACTTAAGAAGATTGATCTGTCCGCCGTGAGTGATTAAATGTTAATTTACCGAAACTCTAGAGACAAGAAGACGACGCGAAAAAACCTTCTACCACTGCGATATTAGGTCGAAGTCGCTGAAGCGAGTGACGTAGGTCTTGCCGGGTGGTGGGCGTCGCACACACGGCGGACAGCACGGCGGACATGGCCTGGGGCAGCAGCAGTCTGCCCGGCACAGGTACCGTATAGAGCCCTGCTGGAAGAACTGGCAATCTTGCAGTCCATTGCGCTTGAACGCAGATCGCGGAAGACACTGTAGCTGAACATCGACACGACCATTAGATTTCTTACTAAGCTATTACCGATTTTATTTAACATACTTTCAGCGCGCATTAACTTACCGGGGGACCACAGTCTTCATATTTGTAGCATACCATAGGGCCACACGGAGAACACCTGTAAATTAATTAATAGTAGTTCAATGTAAAATATTATTACTCGGGTACTAACTACGGTACTAAGTAATAATAATATTAAAATCATGACGCAGAAATGAGGTAAAAACATACAACTAACTTACATTTTGAGAAATTGAGTATACGGCCCTCTTATTAGATTTTAGTCAGCGGGGAGGAGGAATTTTTTTAGGGTTTTATAAATTTTTTGGGTTGTATTTCTTTGTTACATAGAAAATACTACAGAGAATTTAGACAATATTTTATAGAAATTTACAAAATTGTTTTATTATAAAAAGTACATCTAGACTAGTTGAAGTGAAACAGTCTTCTGTCAATATATTTTTTCTTTTGTTGAGTTTCTGTTTTTTCGTTCATTTTTTGAATTATTTGCTTGTGCCAGGATATCAAATATCAAATCAGCCAATGGTTTGTAGAAAACCTCAAAGAGGAAACGTACGAGCTCAACAAATTTATCAAGCCATTATAGGCCATTATGTAGGTACGGAGGCCAAGATTAGTGATTGTTCTCGCAACAATTCCAGTCTTGGGATCAAAAGATAAGGGATAAATCGAAAATCCATCATTCCGCATAATGCGTGCGATTTATAAAAAATCTCCAATTATGTCGCGTGATAATGTCCAGTTCATTTGAATATGCTTGAGTTCGCGAACCAATACCAAAACTGTATAATATCCCAGTATAAACATATTCAGTCAAATTGTTTCGATTTTAATGGTATTTTCAATTTCCATGTTTGGAATGATCGAGGCAAAGACAATCAACTGTTATATTGTCAAAAATTGGACGACTTGTTCCACTTGTTTCTGATTTCCCATGTGTCATTGGTAGATAGATCGACGCTGATCGAGAATAATTATCAAGCTGTGATACTGGAACCGAGACAAAAGTCACCAAGGGCGTATTTTGCAGATACTACTTAATTCTTCAGCATGTGGATTCGCACAATGTGTAAGGCAGGCAACTCGCGCTGGTTCGCAGACTGGGGCTGGCAGCACCGAGCATAATGGGCTATTTTGGCAACCAGTCCTCCGACAGTCGTACTGCAGACCATTCCTTCGAAGACAGAAACAATCGGTGGAGAGGACACCCCCTCGTAATTCACGACTCTTACAGAGACGAAGAGACTTTCCAATATTCAAATAAGAGTTCAGAATTCGCTTTTGATTATTCATTGTAGATTTTTCGGATTTCTTTCCACCAGGAGCAGAATCCTTTGCTTCCAATTCGGAACAGTCAATATTTGCTTTAGCATAACTAATTATCTTGTTTAAACCATTTTTGTCGAAAACGTAAAGTATAGTATCTTTATTAGCATTGTTTTTTATCGATGAAGGAAGCGGACATTCTTTAGAACTTACTCGTTTTATGTTACAAGATTTCGTATCTTGGTAGGATACATTTTTTTTATTAATAATTTTAGTGCCGTCCTTGCGAATCATCTCACTTTTGGTTGATCCTTTTCCGTTTATAGGCTTTTTATTGATGCAACACGGAAAGATGATACCAAGCTTCTTAGGGTCATCTGGCGGTGGTGGCAAATCACCTAACTCAAAACAAGAGATTTCACCATCGTATTCTATGCATATAACTTTGGGTTTCGAATTTTCATAGTCTTCACAAAAATCCAGCTTCATCTTTCTCTTTGATACAGCCGGAAAGAGGCTTGACTGTATTTATTGATTGTATACTGATTAATTGATTACTTGTTTGTTATCGTAAATTTTATTTATTTCAGCTGTCTTACAAAACATTAGAGAGTATTTTGAGGGGTAAACGTATAAAGTTTAAACCCAGGTGATTTATTTAGGAATGGAAGAGAAAAAAAATGGTTTTGTGTTTGTCATATTTGATTTACAAAAATACCTACTTAAAAATATAATACAAAACTTCATAACCATCTAGTTTACAACATAATATTATATACGAACTACTCGTATTTTTATTTTTTCTGTGCGAACTCTATGCTGGTATAAAGAGATACTGGCAACAAATAAAACTTGGTACTTAAAAATAAAATTCAAAACTTCGTTCATTTTTCATTATTCAAAAAATTTGCGAGGTGTTCTGTAGAAGACCTTTTCTTCATGAGGTTAGTACAATCAAATCGCTTGAGTGATACACACATGTAAAAAAGACCCAAAAAAACCTTAATCTTAAAAACTTAAAAAATAGTGACTTTCCACACTGTGGTCAATCCTGACTATTTTAGGCCTTTTTAAAAGTACTCTTTACAACCCATAGAAAATGTAAGTAAATAGGAAAACCCTCTCCCCCCCCATTACCATTGTTGGTAGGAAAGCCTAGTAGTGTCCCAATTTTACATCCTCCTTTATTACAGGTGTTGCGGACCTTGCGGGGGCTGCTGCGGCGGTGGTTGCGGTGGATGCTGTTGCCCATGCATCACCATCTACACGTGCTGCACCAAGATTTGCTAGTGGTAACGAGTGACGCCCACCGGCGTAGACAAGCCATGGTGTTTGCGCCGAGTTGGCGCACCCGATGCCTTCGATGTTTGTCTTCGGAAGTACACTCCGTGCCGTTTTGTGGAAATAAACTACTATAAATAAGCGTACTATTATTGTTTCATTATGGTTGTGCCATAGTGTGTGGTGGCTGCTTGCCGTAGTGTGTGTGTGTGGTGGCTGCTTGCCGTAGTGTGTGTGTGGTGGCTGCTTGCCGTAGTGTGTGTGTGGTGGCTGCTTGCCGTAGTGTGTGTGTGGTGGCTGCTTGCCGTAGTGTGTGTGTGGTGGCTGCTTGCCGTAGTGTGTGTGTGGTGGCTGCTTGCCGTAGTGTGTGTGTGTGGTGGCTGCTTGCCGTAGTGTGTGTGTGTGTGTGTGTGGTGGCTGCTTGCCGTAGTGTGTGTGTGTGTGGTGGCTGCTTGCCGTAGTGTGTGTGTGTGTGTGGTGGCTGCTTGCCGTAGTGTGTGTGTGTGTGTGGTGGCTGCTTGCCGTAGTGTGTGTGTGTGTGTGCCGTAGTGTGTGTGTGTGTGTGGTGGCTGCTTGCCGTAGTGTGTGTGTGTGTGGTGGCTGCTTGCCGTAGTGTGTGTGTGTGTGGTGGCTGCTTGCCGTAGTGTGTGTGTGTGTGGTGGCTGCTTGCCGTAGTGTGTGTGTGTGTGTGGTGGCTGCTTTCCGTAGTGTGTGTGTGTGTGTGTGTGTGGTGGCTGCTTGCCGTAGTGTATGCCCTCAGAGAGGTGGTACGAGCCCTATACCGTTACCTCAGAGGGACGAGCCCTATAGGGACGAGCCCTATACTGGTTACCTCAGAGGTGCGAGCCCTATACTGGTTACCTCAGAGGTACGAGCCCTATACCGTTACCTCAGAGGTACGAGCCCTATACCGTTACCACAGAGGGACGAGCCCTATACTGGTTACCACAGAGGGACGAGCCCTATACCGTTACCACAGAGGGACGAGCCCTATACTGGTTACCTCAGAGGTACGAGCCCTATACCGTTACCTCAGAGGTACGAGCCCTATACCGTTACCACAGAGGGACGAGCCCTATACTGGTTACCACAGAGGGACGAGCCCTATACCGTTACCACAGAGGGACGAGCCCTATACTGGTTACCTCAGAGGTACGAGCCCTATACCGTTACCACAGAGGGACGAGCCCTATAGGGACGAGCCCTATACTGGTTACCTCAGAGGGACGAGCCCTATACACTGTTGTTACCTCAGAGGGACGAGCCCTATACACTGTTACCTCAGAGGGACGAGCCCTATACACTGTTACCTCAGAGGGACGAGCCCTATACCAACCTCAGAGGGACGAGCCCTATACACTGTTACCTCAGAGGGACGAGCCCTATACACTGTTACCTCAGAGGGACGAGCCCTATACACTGTGTTACCTCAGAGGGACGAGCCCCTGTTTACCTCGAAAGAATCCTACAGTTACCTCGGAGTGGGTCCACACACTTCCCTACTTTTAATTGAACCAATAAAGTTGGACCAACAGCGAATTGGACTAACCGCCGAATAAGGTGAATTGGACATGGATGTAACAGTGGCGGCCAGCCTTGAGACTGTGCTCCTGGTGCCTAGGGGGGGGAGGGAGTGCGCTGGTCGCGCGGAAACAACTAATATGGCAGACAAAGACAAATAACAGCATAAATTAACCGAAACTTTATTACAATTCCACTGATAAACTGCACAATGTGTCGACAGTAATACTAGGACGCTACTAGTTACGGCGCGCCGGCAAGGCTGTGAGTAGACGTCATGGCACAGCTTTTCCAGAGCGCTCGTTGCAAACAGCCCTTGCACTATCTTTACACTCAACATATCTTCGTACAACGCGTGTGGATCGTTATTTTCGGACAGCAGCAGCAACTGCTTCCACCGCAGCAACCACCACAGCAACCACCACAGCAAGGACCGCATCCGCCGCAACCGCCACAAGGACCGCATCCGCCGCAACCGCCACAAGGACCGCATCCGCCGCAACCGCCACACGGGCCGCATCCACCGCATCCGCCACACCTGCGAATATAAGTATAGGTAACTGTATTACTGTGGAACATACTTTTCTTTAAAAGATCTGGTCACCTTTCAAACACGAAATAAAGAGACCGCTGAAGAAGATGTTCTAATAGATTAAATATATTAGTTAGAACTTACATTTTCACGATTTGTTGGATATTATTGCAAAATAAAACAGCTTACGCTTCACCGGCGGTGTATTTTTCAATCGATAAAATATCTTCTTATCAAAAATTATAGAATATTTAAATCCTAAAAGATTTGTTCAATATTTTATCTTAACTTTATTAGATCTAAGTACTATTTTTATTAGGACTTTGTACGTTTTTATACTTTTTTTCGATAATTTTGTTATATTATGTTTACTTCACAATAGATTTTCACAAACTGGTTTCGTTTTGACATTCGCCATGGTGTTTGACTTTTAAGCGTTCTAGAAATTTTCATGTGTCACATAAGATTTGAAATGGTTTCGGCCAGTATTTATTGAACAGGTCATAGCACTGACCTCCGTATACAATATGCACTTTATTGACAATAATATTGTGTGTGTGCGGCCCGTATTGCGGTATTGATCAATATTATTGTGGATTTCCAGAAATTCTGATATTGTCACGTCAATATCGGGGGGAGGCAGGGTTATTGTCAATAATATTGACGCGTGCGGGCGCGCGGCAATATTTTAGTTGATTAACTGATTTCAAGGCAGACGGACGTCCGTATTTTGTGTTCAATATGGAGAACGAAAACGGTATCCATAGCGAAAATAGTGTTGTTAATACTAATTTTACACAAAACCAGTATTTATCAGTTTTTATTAAAACTTGGAAAACCTATCCAGAATTATGGAACACAGCCAGCGTAGAATATCGCGATAAAATTAAGAAAAATAACGCGCTTGATAAATTGCGTGATATTTATAAAAAAATAAAACCAAATAGCACGAGGGAAGATGTAAAAAAAAAATTGAATTCTTTGCGAACCAATTTTCGAAAAGAATTAAAGAAGATCCACAAATCGAAATCGTCGGGAAAGGGAACCGATGAGGTTTACGTCCCATCTTCCTGGACGTATTATGAATTGCTGTTTTTATCAAATGATGAACAACCGGTAAAAAAAACTACGGAGGTTAGTATTTTATTTTAACAAGTTTATCTAAACTACAAAAAAACATAGATTAGGTATTTAAACTACAAAAGTACTGACAATAGTTATCTCTTATTATTTTAGCATTTACAGCTGCATTCTTATTCAGAGTAGACTGTAGATTTGTTATAGAGACTGATGATGATTCTATTTCTTGGTTTAAATAAAGGGAACCATTTTCTTTAATTAAAAATTTGTGTAAGTAACAACAGGCTAAAGTCAGTTTTGTTGCTTTGTCGGGTTCCAGATTTATAGCCTTTTGAAAAATACCAAAACGTTTAGCCAAGATACCAAAAGCACACTCAACCGTTGAGCGAGCCCTTGATAATTTTTTATTGAATATTAGCTCATTAGAGTTGCAGTTTTTTTGTGAGTATGGTTTCATCAAATTTGGGCCCAAAGCAAAAGCTTCATCAGCCACAAATACGTAAGGAAATAAATTTGTCATATTTGAAAGACTAATTGAATTAGGCAAGTTAAGTAGACCTTGTTCATAAAACTGCCAAAATTTTGAATAGAACAGGACCCCACCATCAGATATCCGACCATTGATACCAACATCAACCATCATAAATTCTTTATGAGCATTTACTAAAGCCAATAAAATAATACTATGGAATCCCTTATAATTAAAGTAACGTGACCCTGAATTTTTTGGCATGATAATCCAAATGTTGGCATTCCAATTATGGCAATATATGTTTGCCATCCAGTGATCATAAGCATGTAGGGAATCCATGAATGCGTCCAAAATCATGGGCACTTCTCTCCACTCTTGCTGTTTTGAAGGAGTCTAAAACAAACAAAAGTTGATGAAATGTGTGGTTAACATTTTATTTTATTTTTCTTTTTATATTATTACAGGAAGACAAAAAAAATGATAGAGACCAACACAGGTATTCGATTAGCTCAATGGATCCACCACCAACTCCAGCATCAGGAACGAACAAGAGAAAAAAGGATAATGACCAGCAGAATCTTTTACAGAGGACTTTATCATTTTTGGAGAAGGGTAGTTGTGAAGATCAAGAAGAATATCATCTGGCCAAAGTATGGGCTGCTAAACTGGCAAAACTGGAGTCAACGCAAAAGCTTTTCGCCGAAAAGGCAATAAACGATATCTTATTCGAGGCACAACTTGGAAAATTGAACAAAACTCCGTAAAAGTTAATGACCATATACTTCATCGCCTTTGCTGCCTAGAGAGTCACTAGATCATTCCAGACTAAACTATATCCGATCACCAAGTCAATCACCAAGAACACAAGATTCTATTCTGAGATACAGCTTAACCCCTTCGCCACATTCTATATATCCCAATGAACATGTAAATAATTCTATTACTATGAGACCTCCTCAAGCTTTGCCGAAGCCGACAATTCACCATCAACCAATGGTAACCGTGTTCCATCTCAAATAATATTAAGGCCTCCACTGACACCATTGCAACAGTATGACTATGTTCCACAAGACGCAATATCTCACGAAAATATTACAATTGAAGCCGACGTACATGCTGAGTATACCCCAAAAGAAGATTTTTCTACATTTTTTCAGTCCTTTAAATAGGTTAAGTTGATTTGAATGTATTAATAAACACTATATGATTATAATTTGTATTTGTTTTACTTCAAATCAAAATGAGTTCAATACAAAGAGCAGCAAAATATACATGCATAGCATTGGTAGTATATTACCTATCTAATGATTACCGATTACATAGCTTAGGTTAAATTAATGTAGCTAAAATTACTACTTACTTTTAAAAAATCTCGCAGGACGTAAATTGACGTGTTACAAGTGTCCAAAACTACTGTGCTTATAGCTCTTGGGGATATTAAAGTGGAATACTTCAGGTCTTCAAAACTTCTGCCAGTTGCCAAAAAGCGTAAAGTAACTGCTAACTTCTCCTCTGGTGTTAGCGATTTTCGCATGGGTGTATCTTTTTTCTTCAAGTAAGGTGATACTAAAGATAATAATTTTTGAAAACTGATATCTCTCATTCTCATATAATTTTTGAAATCATATTCTTCTGTAACTCGTAGTTCATTTATTAGATTAAAATGATTTAAATCCGCTTTTTTTTTCATCCAGTCTTTAATCCATCGTTTCTTTCTTGATTGCCTTTTTTTAGTAGATAAAATTAATGCCATACTCAATGCAACGACTTTTTCTTTCTATCCATTTTAAAAAACGTGTACACACGAATCGAGCTGCGGAGCTGCTGATCGACTAAATTAGATTTTACCACAAAATATTGACAATAATATTGCGTAGTGTGCGGGACCATATATTGAGGAATATTATTGACAATCTTGTATTGACAATATTATTGCGTGTGTGCGGCTAGCCATAGAGATCTGCATGTTACGTTGAAACGACCACAGTCATGTGAAACATTTTATAGTCGGGTAAGTACCTACCGAGATAAAGGCACTTGGGTGAGGTGAAGTCACACGAGATGACGTCTCGTGCGGGTAACTTCACGTGAGGTGTAGTCATCCGACTTGGACGAGATAAAGTCACAACAGGAGAGATGAAATATGGTAAGAAAAGGTCACGTGAGTGAGACGAAGATGTTGTGGGATGAGGTGAAGTCACGAGAGGTGTGATCAAGTGAGGTGAGGTAAATTAGGAAGAGGTGCGGTGAATTAGGACAAGGTGTGATCAAGTTAGGTGAGGTGAATTACGACGAGTAGTAGTGAAGTCACTTTAGTTGAGTCTGTTGAGTGAAGATGAAGTGAGGTCTTGTGACTTGCGGTCACGCGAGGGGCGTTCAGATACTGCTGAAATAACATGGCTTCGCTGACTACGCGAGAAGAGATCAGATGTAGTGATATAAGGTCACATAATATATACCTAGTCACGTGAGGTGAGGTGAAGTCACGGTAGTTGTGTTTATGTACCTACAGTTTGTTCGAAATAAGTAAGCCGATTGGAAGTAAGCCGTTCCGAACTACCGCGGTGATAAAATCGTTTAATTAAGTGTTTTAATACATAAATATCGAAATTAGTAAACAAAATAACTAGAAATATGACACATATACGACTCTTATTATCTTTACACCGACTCTTTCTATTAAAATTTACCACTTCTAAACCACTTGCAGACAACTTCCGATCGGCTTACTTATTTCGAACAAACTGTAAAAGCATGCGTTATTGCCTGTCTCGCTGAAATGATTAAGAAAAAACATAGCAGGTCAGACAGTGGGGTTTTTAGTCACCATCAGTCCGACATACCTACCCTAAAGATTTTTCCATACTATAAAAAGGCACAAGTACACTCTAACATAACATACTATCGCGCCTGTGCTAACCGAAAGGTTAGGAAGAGGTTTAAGAATGTACACCCACTTCGCCGGTATGTTTAGGTCCCATGTAATATGGAGTGACCCTATTGCCATTAACCGGGCTCCGAGCTGCTACTGAAAATTTAATAGAAAAACTCAATAACACTTTGCTCAAGCTGGGAATCGAAACCATAACCTCTAGCGTAGCAGACGCGCTTAGGACCACTAGACTAATGAGGCCGTCAGTATTATTATATTGAAGAAAATTAAAACATTATTGTATTGGTGCTTTCACATCGTAAGTATAAAATTTCCATTAGAAAGTGGTAAAAGCTTTAGTAATCAAATTGTTACCATTCTTCAATTACATTTTCTTTTTCTTCTTTCAACAAAGAAAGAGGAAAAAATTACACATTGTAAAATTGTGACATCTATCAAAACTAATTGGAAAAAATTTCATGTGAAAATATAAAAAAGTAACTTTTTTTATAAAATATTATAATTAATTATTTAAATACCAATAACAAGAATGTGCAGCCCAATTCAATGCCTTCCAAGTTACAAAGAACCTCCAACATACATTCCCTGTATTCCTGTCGGGGTAAGTTACCATGTTATAATGTAGAAAACATATTACGTAAAAAATACTGTTATGCAGAGGTGTCCTAATGTACACGGTAACAGCTATAACCCACTTATAGCTGTTACCTGACCCACCCTAGGTGGGACGGCGGGGTCTCGGTGGGTCAGGTAACAGTTATAACCCACTGTACACATACACGTCACCGGTATTTTTCGGTCCCATGTTTGCTGATTACCATTAACCAGGCACAATCCAAACTCCGAGCTGCTTATGAGAATTTAATAGAAAAACCCAATCCAATTACCCCTAGTACACCCTTGCTCCCTTCGGGGAATTTAAGCGTGATGGGATGTTAGTCTCAATGATATATTATAATAATGTCATTGACTAATCATATTCAAACCAGTACCTACCCATCACCGTCAGAAGGCCTACGTTCAAAACTAGCTCGGTTAGGTGCTGCTTAGCATGCACCAAACAGAACGACTATTATATTTTACCCGGATCTGACGTAGTTTATTATCTTTGTAATTTGTATAAATTGTTTTTTGCCAATAATCTAATCTAATCTAATTTTTGCAAGTTCTGTTTATTTAATAAAACCGTTCCAGTATAGGTTAACAAAAAAAAAGGTTTGTACAAATAGGCAGTGAACATCTTCAAACAAAACGATTTATGAATTATTTTCTCAGGGTCCATCATGTCTGCCGTGTGGTATGGATCCGGTGACGGTGCGCCGTCCCCTCATAGTACATGACAGCACATTTGACTACAGACCCACGAGCTGGCCTGGCATGGTACTCAACAACCAGGACAAGAAAGTGCGGTATCAGCTCATCAATTATGAACGGCCGGTATGTATAAACAAAATGAGATTTAATGTGCAAAATACTTACCTATTGATCATGATGTGTGGATTGGTGATTTGTTTTGGAAGCAGTATTATTTTTATGTAACCTTTTTGGTGTCTTACAGCTGGGTCTCCTTTAACTCAGTCCAGGATTTTCTATTCTGCGCTTCGTCATGTCAAGTTCACATGAACCGGTCAAAATTATCATAGAAGTCTAACTATAAATAAATAAGTACATTTTAGTAAATGAAATAAAAAATCTTAAGATAATAGCTACGAAATCACTCAGTGAAACAATCGTGGTACATACAATGGGTATAACAATAAATTTTAAGCTAAAAAATTTCAAATTGGAGGCAGGAAGTATAAATTCCTCATACGGTAAGGAATAGGGCTTAGGAAATAGCTGAATTATTCCCATAGGATTGGGAAAAATCGAGATCTCACGGAGTAGGTAGAGCTAGTTTATTCTAGAGCATGAGCGTCAAAAGAAATATTTTAAGTCTGTAAATAATTAGTTCGTCTGTTTTGTTTAACAGGCCTACTTTTCCTTTCGCCACATTTCAAGGTCAAATAAAGTTCTGTAATATCAATCAACACTTCTTGATAAAAAATGGTACGTTATATATATTTTTTTATTTCCAGGTTAAATCGCACTATCCATCGTGCGCTCCTTCTTACAACACCTGTTAAATAAATCAGGTAAAAAATATAAACAGCATCATTCTATTAACTTCGTAGTAATTATTTTGTGGGGTTGTTATATTAACGACTACATCCTCCATGTTATTACAATAGGTAGGTATCTATACTACAGGTACAAAATAAAATAAATAAATTTAATCGACTCAATTTGAAAATAGAACTGTCATTTTAATATTTGTGAACTGTCATCTCGACATTTGAATTAATTTCATTATCATATTTTTGGAGGATCAAAATTATTCTGAGTTTTTTTAAGTAGATAAAGTAAATAATATATAAATCCAGAAAAATGTGCGACCGTATGGGTGTTATTAATCAACTGCAAACAGTTATGTCTGCGATTCAGTAAGGATCTTTCTTAGAACTTCTTCGGCCTTTGTAATACAACCAACTCATCTATGTATGGAGAAACTGTAAAGTATTTCTTTGAGAAATCAGACTCTTACGAATACTTATAATGTATTTTCAGTAGCATTCATTAATTTGTCTAACAAGTAGGTATCAGAACACGCAGGACACATTATGATTTGCCCATCTTGTAAGTAATCGCACCATATTTGTACGATCCATTTAGAGTCTACTATAATATCTCTATTACTTTATGAATACTTATTGATACTTTCACAGCAACTTATACTAACTTATTTTTAACAGTACACTTCTTCTTGCGTAGTGTTTGGTAATAGAGCCGAAGTTTTGACGATCACAAAAAATGATAATGCTTTCTATGGGTAAAATATTTTTCAGAATTTTAAGGGGAATTTTGAATTTCCCTTGTCTTCAGTCATCATCATCAGACTAAATCGGACTAATATTTTGAACAATTATGTACAAAACGAAACTTCTTTAGTATTAGCATTGACATAATATAACGGACGGACAACCTCTTAACATTGGAGCGTACCTCTGAATTTGGCCAAAATGCATTTTATCTCCAGGGGGCGTTGCTGTGCAGGTATTATTAGTATTAATACATGCAACAAAATAACCTGGTGTTGTCCTGTTCCAGGGGTTGTGGTGGCTGCCGACCTCCATGCTGCCGCCCATGCCGGCCGCACTGCTGCGGAGGGTCCCTCGTCACAGTATACAGTCAAGTAGCACATATCCAGTGACGCGCCACCGCACTAAAGCTCCCTTACAAAGTCACATAACTTTCATTTTCAATAACAACAACCAGCAGGCGTGGTTTTAGGAACTTGCACAACATATGGCAACATTAACATAAACGTTATTCACACTGTTAACACTCCCTTCATTAACTTTGTCTATTGGACGGCCTTCAATAGTATCGATTCGGCCCTTGAGGGACAATAAATTCAAGACGAAAATGTTTTTTTCATTATTATTCAAAATGAAAATGTACAGGCTTTTAATTGTTACAACATAAATTAATTACAATTATCATAAATAGATATCTATATTATTATTAGGATTGGATATCGGTACACGTAAATTCTAAATTTAGCCAATAAAATTAAAAACTTAGGTTTTAATTTTTCTTCGTGGCACCTTGTTACCTAATCTTATATTTAGATACACAGCAGACTTACGCATGAAGTGCTAAAGTGGCTATTTTAATGTTACTAACTAGGCCTACTTTCAAATAAGCGCTAACAGTAAACGCTAAACAGTACGATTTGTCTGTATTTTTTAAAACGGCGTGAACAATCTTAGGCGCACTTTAGGCGGAAAACTGATCTAGAAGCTGCTTTCAAAATACAAACACTCAGGCTGCATTTTAACGTTGAAATAACCGCTGCGCTGCTATTAAAACCGAACAAATTAAATATGTATTTTTATGAAATAACTGTAATTCGGAATTGGTAAAAAGGGGCCTTCCATAACGTTTATAAAATTGCAAGTGTCAATAAATTCTCAGACATTGCCACAGTTTTGTTGTACTGGTACCTATTTCTATGAATAGATTAGGGCGACAGTTATTTATTATTGAGAATACGGGCAGCTGAGCCGAAACCACCTTGAAAAGCGGTACTGATGATACTTATCACGTGATTAAGTAGGATATTATCAATTCTAAATTTTTTGTGTCGTGAGCACTCCAAAATTACACTTATCTACGGGCAGATTAATATTAATATTTCGAGGCAATTATGGCAAAATAAACTGACATTATTTTTTGTTTTCACAGATGCCGTGTTAGCGGTAGGCCAGCCGCCGAAACCTGTGGCAGCCTTTGACAAAGCAGTCATAGCCATCGGCCATCATTGAAGCCGTGGCTCTAACTGAAATTTAAATTTAAACAACAAATGCATTCGTCTAGTGAAAGTTCTGTAAAGTCTTGTGGTAATTGAAACCGGTTGTTATTACGTAAAAGTGTCAATAAAAATTGTTATATCAACTTTCTTGTTTCATTATATATGTTACAGGAGCATGATGAATCTGTAAATGTTATTTCATATTTCATCTTTATCATCATATCCAAAGGATATCCAATGCTGATTAGAAGCCTCTATTATTGTCTTTATACATCCATATCATACAATCTCCTGTCCTCTAAATCAATCAATCCTCAAACTCTAAATGTATCCGAACCTGGTTACAAGCCACGCTTCCCATTCGTTTAGATGGCCTCGCACAAAATTTACCGGCGTTCATATGCTCGGTCAACGGTACTGAAAAGTTAGAAATATCTTAGGACGATGGTACCGTTTTTTTTTACCGTCCTAATAATGATTTACCCTTGATCCTATCTTCCCACCATCGTCCCACTCTGTGGGACTCGCTGCGTTGCAGTTAGGCGCTGAAACTACTTCTGATTCGTCAGGCGATACTGCGGAGCGTGCTCATCTATAGCTTTGGGTGAATAGGAATCAGGTCTCTGGCTTCACACACTAAGACAGGAAAACGAGTGCCGAGCCGAAAAACTGTCTTCGCCTCACTCCTTGTGTTGCTCCGCATCACACATGGCTGGTGATATCATGGCCTGTCGTGTTGCAGGAGTGCAGGCCGCATAGCGCCTAGCGATATGCCAGCATTAGCAATATTCTTCGTCATACGGTTGCCACCGCTTTAGTAACAGCTGTTTTGAACCGAATGGTTTGGTACGTAACGATGGGATGAGATTAGATGATATGTCCCTTGTCTTGGAAAATAGGTAGGCCTTTGGTGTGGGATGCAACATGTGTTGATACCCTTGCTCCATCCCATCTTCCAAGCTCAGCCGGCTGCGCTGGCGCTGTTAATGGCGTGAGCAGGCATATTATAAATGAATTTTTCAAATATAAATTATTATTAATTGCGGCGTATTATAAATGAATTTTTCAAATATTATTTCAAAAATATTTGAAAAATTCATTTATAATAAATTATATAACTATCTCGAAAATAACAACTTACTCTGCGCAGAACAAAAAGGGTTTAGAAAAAATAAAAGCATCAATTTAGCTATTTATGAATTTTATGAAAAAATAATTACAAATGTCGATAAAAGAACCCCAACTTGTGCTATATACTGTGATATGACGCAGGCATTTGACTATGTAGATCACCATATACTATTGAGAAAACTTGAATCTTATGGAGTTCGTGGAAACGTTTTAAATTTATTAAAATCATATCTCTCTAACAGATCACAAGTGACTACAATTTCCAGAATAAATACATGTACAAAACAGGACGAAACATTTCAATCTAAATCACGAACAGTCACATATGGCGTACCACAGGGCAGTATCTTAGGCCCGCTTTTGTTTATAATGTATGAACCGGCAACCACATGATCGCAAGTCCGACGCTTATAAATGATTTGCCTAAATGCACTAGTCATCCAATGACCTTATTCGCAGACGACAGTGCTGTATCCATCCAGTGCACAAGGCCAGAACAATATCAAGATGACATTAATGACTGTCTTTCTTCAATCATTCGCTGGTTAGACAACAATAATTTAAAAATTAATCTCTTAAAAACGCAAGTCATGCATTACAGTCAAAGGCCTCAACTACATGACCTCATTAATGTCTGCTATCATAATCATAGTATAAATGAAGTAGTATCAACCAAATTTTTGGGCTTGCATATTGATAGACAGTTGAATTGGAAAGATCATGTTGCTGAACTATGCAAAAAGATAAGCAGTTGTGCCTTTGCCCTTTATAAATTATCCGCGTTAGTTAATATTGATACTATACTTGTAGCCTATCATGGTCTAGCTGCCTCAAATTTGCGTTATGGCATAATTTTCTGGGGGAATTCGACTAACAGTGGAATGGTTTTCAAGGCACAAAAGCGTTGCATAAGATCCATGTTTGGTCTTCAACCTACAGATAGTTGCAAACCATACTTCATCAAATACAACCTACTGACACTTCCGTCTCTATACATACTAGAAGTTGCAATCTTTGTACACTAGAACCCTCAATTATTTCCATGCATATCAGACATTGTCAGGCGAAATCGGCGTAATAATAATAGGTTATGTATGCACAGTGCAAAAACTAGTTTGATGACTAAAAGTCTACTATGCATAGCTCCAAAAATATTTAATAAAATACCTCATCTCATAAAGCTTCACAATACAGAACTATTTAAAAATAAATTGAAATCTATTTTGTTAAAAAAGTGCTATTACAATATCCAGGATTTTTTAAATGATAATAATGTTGAATAGAATACTCGACAGTTTTCTTGCTGCAATTGATCTACATTATCTTAGAATAACTTAGACGATGACATTTTATATTCTCATGTATTGTTCATATATATATTGTATAATTAATATCATTTTATCTTAGACATTTGTAACTTATTATATGGAATTTTAATCTTTTTTTTTTTATTTACCACTTGTTGACAGCTGGACATGTTTCATTTGATTTTGCTAGTTTTCGATTGTATAATTAATATAATTTTATTTGATGACATTTGTAACTTATGGAATTTTAATCTTATTTTATTTTACCACTTGTTATCAGCTTGACATGTTTCATTTGATTTTGCTAATTTTAGTGTCACTGTTTGATTACCTATGTCCATTGATTCATACGCCTAGCAGGCAGATTTTGGTGATTCATTTTATATTAACCATACGACCATGTTATACCCAAAATGCAATGAATAATAAATGATTTGATTTGATTTGATTTGATTTGATTTGATTTGAGACTCTCAAACGGCGCAAGTATTACCTGTAAGGTAACTATATATTTGAGCTGTTTGGGTTTGAAACCGATTTGAATCACAGGTATCTGCATCGGGTCGGTGTTATAGACCCGTGTTATAGACGGTGGGCGCTGGCCATATGGGCCTATTTTTTTTTTGGTATCGGTATTATTATAAGCGGTAATGTTTAGGCGTCAGTGTTATGGTCGTCAATCTTCTAGACATCGATATTACGGGCGTCGGTCTTATTATAGAGTCGGTCTTATAGACGTTGTTCTCTTTGGCGTCATGGGTTTATTAATAGGCGTCGGTTTTATGAGGTAAACTGTCGGCCGGAGCGAAAGATCCAATGTGTGTTACGCCGTAACCTCGAGGCAGTTGCGTGGTGAATGGTGGCGGAATGCGACACAGGTAGCCGAAACACCCCTGTCTCGAGAGCACCTGTGTTAGCTGTAAACTGAGAACGCCAAGCCGCCTCTCCAACCAGTACTCGATGCCTTATCGCAACTATCGTGTTAAATAGTAAGAAGATAAGTTGACAAGTTCAATTGTTAATTTGGCCGCTAGTGTATACGTGCCTGTGATTTCTGTAGTTTCCTCTAGTGCCACATTGAAAAAAAAAACGGATCGAACCAACTAGATTTCTTCACAAAATCTATGATGTTACCTAAAAATCTCGTAGGTCTGGTAAAGCTTTATAAATAAGGGTGCATTTCAGTCACCGCTCTCATTTGGTTTACTAACCCACCTTTGAACAAAATCTACAAGTGTAAATTTATAAAAAAAACATCAACATGCCGATGTATGGAGCTTCCTGTGGCCCTCCTCCTGCCATGTGTGGGCCCTGCTCACCAATGGTTTGTGAAACAAAGTGCCCGCCGAATCCAAGATGTTACGCAGTCAACCCTTGTATCAACATATACAGTTGCAACACGCAGATCATGTAAACTTAAGTGAAGAAACCCGAAAAACTTTATAGTGATAATAGTGATGTGAACAAAATAAATTCATTAGGCTACTGTATTCGACTTTTATTCCACCCGGTACGTAAGTAAGTTCCTGAGAATCAGTCTGATAAAATATGTGATTGGGTTTAATAGTTGGTAAGTACCTAGTACGAGCAATCGGACTCTGTGGCGTTCAGTTAAAGAGGCCTACGTCCAGCAGTGGACGAATACGTGCTGATGATGATGATGATGAAGTACCTAGTGTACCCTACCCTAAATATATAGTACAACGAGTGGGCCCTTAGCTGTTATTTATATAAATTTTTATTTTGTATATTCATCATCATCATCATATCAGCCTATTGCCGTCTACTGCTGAACGCCCTAGCCCTAGCCCTTATACATATGATCATTTAGGAAAGTTTCGTCAATGTAGTCGCTAGATTTCTTTATAATCAAGAGATTAAATACAAACTATGTTTGAATACATAATTTTTATTTCAAAATAATCACCAACATCACTGTAATATTTCAATTCGCTACTACATTGCACATACAATACTTCATATTTAAAAAAATATTCGCTACCGCAGAGGTACGCATACTGGTCTCCAACAACAAGATTGAGGGCCCTGAAAATGAGCAAAACAGAACATTGGTACTCATACAGCTTAGTATGGTTAAGCTGGAAGAATAAGTAAAAGGCTAAAAAATATACTATACCTGTCTCACATAATTTTCAACTTGATAGCGTATGTTAGGAGAGGTTCTCGTAAAACATTCTCCAGGCAATCCCGTCTTCCTGGTATGGAAAACACTGTCATGAACTATTAATGGCCGACGTCGCGTCACCGGGTCAAGTTCGCAGTCTGGACAACAGCTTCGGCATACGGGCAGGCATGGGTACGGGGCAGGGGGGGCCCGAGGACAGATAGGCCGCTGTTTAGGCAGGATAGGCGGAGGACACTGTGGGTTGCAGCACGGCAGCACCGGCTGGTAGCACGGTGTTGGTTCCGGACAAGGACAGACCTGGAAGTAATTAAATAATAACAAATTAGTAGATTATTTGCAAGTTTTATTGGTTGCTGAATTTTACACAGACTAACTAATAGGTAGCTTTTGTCTCTGCAAATGTTCGTGCTTACAGTCCGAAAACATTATAGTAAAATATCACTACGCCTGTATTCCCGAAGGGTTAGGCAGAGGTGTACTTAATGTACAACCAAAGTCACCAGTTGATGAAACTGAGAATGAGAGTTTTATAGAAAATCCCACAGTAGATTCATGTCTGTGGAAAATCCCAATAACACTGCTCAACCTGGAAATCAAACCCAAGACCTCTAGTGTACCAGTCGCGCTTAGTACCACTAGATTAATGAGGCAATTAAGGTTACAGTAATCATCATCCACAGCCTGACTTCACCCACTGCTGGATATAGGCCTCCCTAAGTTTGTTGTCCACAACGATCCCGTGCCGATAACAGTACCTAATAGATATAGTATAATAAAAAAAAAATACCGGTGGCGGATCACAAGGCGGTGGAGGTGGGCAGCATGGCAGTACTGGAGGGCAGCAGACTGGCGGAGGTGGTGGCGGCGGAGGGGGCTCTGGAGGGGGGCACCGCCGAGGTCTGCAAGGAGGCAGTATAGGCACTATAGGTGGCACGCAGTCCGGGATCACAGGCGCCGGGCATTGCCGGAACACTGGGCAGCATCTGCACGGCGGACACGGCGTGCACGGCACGGGCGGCGGACAGCATGGCTGGCAACACGGGCACGGCGGCGGACACGAGTACCTACATGGCCCCGTACCACACGGCAAAATTGGTGGACAGGTTGGGCAAAAACAACATGAGCACATGTTTTTTTTTAAGTTTTAATTTTATCACTTAAAATTTTCCCTTTTTGTGATTTTTAATTTTAGTTCATTTTTTGGTGCGTCAAATTTTACTGATACTTTAGCTTTTTTTGAAGTTGAAAATGAAAACAGCCAGTGAGGATGACATAAGATAAAATGTGCTAATTGGCGCTACTGTTGCTGGCTCATTGAACTGCAGTAATATTTTATTCTACAAACAGCTAACTATAGCTTTGAGGTATTTATTGCTGGGCGTAGCTACAAATTATATTCGCATCATGGTACATAACTTATAAGACTCTGTGTGACCCTAGCGATTTATTGAAGCCCTGGTCTTTACATCAGGCATATGGGATAAGTATTATTCCTCTTAGTAGATTCACCTCCTTGCCCAGAAGTCTCCGTTCTTGTGTCATTAGCGTGTAAAGTACAATTGCAAACTACTGTACCCTAAAGGCAATTGACAAAACTTTAGGTTCTCGTTGAGATGAAGAGTGCATTTACAAATAATACAAACGATGCTCAGAATACACTACACTACGCTATTCAAGCTACACTCTAAACCAACGAGCCTCCGAACCTCTCCGAACGAATCATCTCCTGTAATATATTACCTACTTGGCACGCTTGGCACCTTATTTGGAACTCTTTAGTCCTTTCTATACCTTCTTCTGGATAAGGCTGTAGATTAAATAAAAAAATAAACAAAATATTTTTCATCAAGCACTGTCATCAACTGTCATGAAATAAATAGCTTTTTACTTAAATTTCTAGTAGTTTTGTATTAAAATTTATTCTTAAAAATAAAAAGTGTAAAATTAAAATGAGTGCTCCGTTCTATAGCTACGATCCTTGCGTGTGCACGGGACAGCCCTGTGGAGCTTGCTACCCGTACACCACGAAGCCCTGCGCTGCTTCGTGCAATGATCTGAGGCCTTGTTCAGTTTGCCCGGGCGGTGGCTGCTCCCCCTGCCCAGCCCCAGTCCGGCCATGCCCTAACCCATGCCCGGCGCCGCCAGTCCTGCCATGTCTGCCACCCTGTCCTCCATGTGATAAGGTATCGTCGCCTAGAAATCCTCGACAAACAATTATTAATATTCTCCTTGCAATCTGTCACACAAACAACCTTGAGTATTGACTTTAGTCAAATCTTTTCACGGCTACAATATTTGGCTTGCTGACAAAATTTTTACTTTAACACTTTAGAAATATTATTTCTAGACTAGACTTTAATAAATAGATTTTATTTCTAGCCAATGACTCCGGTGCCGGGGCCTGTGCCGCTTTGTGAGACGGTGGCGATTCCTTGCTGCCGGCCGAACCGCTGCAAGCCGTGCCCTTGTTACTGCTGCACAGAACCGGGGATATGCTGCCCCAAGAGGTGCAGCTACCCAGGAGTGCCCGTCTGCGGCGGTTGTTGCTGCGGACCCTGCATGCCAGTTTGGTAGTGGAGTGATAAAAATCTGAGTTGTACCTATGTTTTTGTTGAGTAAGAATACACGTTTTAGATAAGCTAGTCACCTATGTTTTATTTCTACTGCAAAGATACCTACTACTTTATACCTTTCTCACAATCGACCAAAGAATACCTATAAGATCAAGTACTTGTAAGTTCATTAAGCACTCATAGAAACGCAATCAATCTCGCTTTAGCCTCTAGTTAAGTGGTCTATCACCTGCTTACGACTTCTTCTTGCTAATTGTTTATTTAATCAAATATATGGGTATTGGGTATCTATATATTAGCAATGTTTAATTCTTCAGGAGTCTAGTGATGAAGTATATTTCCAGATGGCAGTTGCACGAATTGTTAGAAAGCACAACTTTCTTGGGATTCTTCTCTCTCAATGTAACTGGTATGAAACATACAGAATAAAAAATAAATTCAAAATTCTTCTTTCAAAACCTTTGACATTAATAATAATTGTCATATCATAACATCATTTGTATGAAAATCTTCTAAATTAGAAAAAATCATAAAAATTGTGAAAATTATAAAAAATTGGAAAACATTATAAGAATAAACACTAAAAAGGATCAGTAAGTATTTTTTCCGAGTCGACTCCGCTTATTTATTATAACGTCATTATATGATCATCCTCTCTTCGTCCACTGCTACATTTGAGCCATGATGTCACTTGTAAACCTATGTCCGATTTATATAGCCCCATAGCTAACGAGACATTCTAGGACAAAGATAACAGCACGACTGTAGGTACTCCTTAAATGCAGATGTGTAAATATTTTGCACCCAAAGTTCACCTGAGACTATTGCCTTATAAGCCGCAATCCTAAGTCAGCCATCTGACCCATGAGCATGAGTCCAAGCAGCTACTGAAAACAAAGTTATACCTAAAACCTCATGTCTGCTAAAACACTCAAATCTACTTGATCTAGATACAGAATATGTAGACTACTGGCCGCATTTTTATCTCTGCAAGTATTATAATTTAGGTGCACAAACATAAATTGACCAAGATTTGTTGTTTAACGTGTAATAAAAGATTATAAAGAAAAGTTATCCATCCACTGTGGGTTTATGGCAGTACTCCTCTGCCTAACCCCCTTATTAACCCTAGCACCGGTTTTGTTGGTTGAATAGGTATTGAAATGAAAATTATATAACAGAATAGAGGTAGATATGTACATAATCAGTTCACAGAAACTCACTTATTGACTTCCACCTGCGAGAACATCCCATTCTTAAGATTCCTGTATCTATTTAACTATTTACGCAATCATTACTGCATTCCTATTTAATGAGGCTGTCATTAGTGCATACCTATTTAGTGAGGCAAAAGGTAAACGCTATAAGTACCTACTTAAAAACAATCTTTAATAAATGTCCTAAACTGTAAATTGATCATCTTATAAATTAATTTCCAGATAACCGACGACCTTTGCAAGTCGCAAAGCTACCCACACAGAGTTACGATTCACAAGTATGTCGGTGCTTCCCCGAGGGTACGAATGCTGCCGTCCAGCGCCTAGGTACGGCTGCGTTCGAGGAGAATACAGCATCTACTACAAGAGGCCACGCTGCGGACAACCGAGGCCTCAGCCTTTCCAGAGGGAGTGTGCCTGCTACTGGGGAGGACCTAGCAACGCGCCTTGTGAAAGGTAAACATCAGAAAAAAAGAACCGCTTTTTTCGAACTAGCACAGGCTATATTTTATATTATAGCCAACCTACTCCAGTGGTTGTTCTTGAGCTGGCTTGATAAATAATTAATTATTGATAATTTGAATTAGAAAATTACAAAAAAGCTGCTATTACAGACAGTATAATAAAAACCGTACCTACTGCAACGCACCCACATAATTTGGTTTATACAATACTCTGACAAACTGGTACTGATGATGATTTTTAGCGCGGCAGACATAGGTAGTCATAGTGCCACTTGAAATTTTCCCAATTTCCAGTTGCAGTAGGTAACTGATATTATAATAAGCAGATGCTCTTTCCATTGAAAACATTTTTAATGGTCGGTCAAAGATTTACGGGCATGCAAAATCTTGAAACTGAAGAACGTAAGAACGTTTCTGTAGCACCAGTCACATAGTAATGGTCCGTTGAGGATTAAATAGGTTAATAGTTGTTAACGAGTTGGTCCTCTACTTTAATATATCTACTGTTTATTCAAAATACATTTTACTAAAAGATATCCGGTCCGCCGCCGATTCAAGTATCGATGAAGCAGTCAAAAAATCTACTATTTAGTCTTTAAAGTCTGTGTGTTCCGGGAATGGCAAAGATTTTTACGGCAAAAAAAATATGTTAATAGACGGCCTTAAGCCAGGCTAGGCTGAAAATACGAGATGAATACTAGACAAGACAGTCGCTTTATAACAAAATGATTCTATTGTTACCAGACCGTGCTGCTACGACTACCCCTGCAAGGCACACTGCTTCAACCACGGTGCGTGCACGAGGCCGAGCGGCCGGTACGCGCGCACTGTGTGGTACCCCGGCGAGTGCTGCCCATGCGTGCCCCCCTGCCAAGCCTTCACGTGCCCCAACCCACCCTACCACCCCTGCTGCTACCACACGTGCAACAAACACGTCTAAAGTGTAACAACATTCCATATTGACATCCTTGAAAGCTTTAAAACAAGGGACACAAACATTGATCGTGAAGAGACATTAGAAGTTGACTCTGGTTTTAATGTTTTGTATACAACGAACGAGATTTTGTCGTGAGATCGTTTTGGGTTCGTGTCGATTTCTTGAAATTAGAAGCAAGAGTTTGCGGGTTCATTGCTTGCATTAAAGATAATATATTTGTTTGCCGATTTTAAAGATCTAGGTACAACAAACATTATATTTGAACTACCCTTGGTATAATACAAATCCGTCGCGAAACAAGGGTAAATAATTGTTATTTTTGTTAGTACGTGATAATGCAGTCGTGATGTCATATTTGTGAATCGTAAACTGTATTGTTCAATAAATGACATTAACAGTATCCCAGCCTTTGACTTATTTCTTCTTCTGCTAGGTAATAATCAAACCCTTCAGCCAACTCACATATCGGTGACGAGTTTCCAAAAAATCTATATGAGTAAACTAGTTCCGATACGTGATAATTGTTAAATCAGTGCAATTACTACTTCTTTACACGCTAACAAACTTTAATGTCCAGGTAATTGCCTGTTTCGCCGAAACACAATGACATTGATATTGATTTACGAGTATGCAGAACATAATAAAGGTACTTCAGTAACTGTTTATAAAACTTCTAATGTTATTCTGGCATCCGTGGCGATCCTCCCACGTCTTCGCAACACGCTGAGCTTCCGACATTAGTGGTTTTTGCGCGCTTTTCGCGATCACTTGCCTTTGCCGGGTTTGACTACAGTACTCCGCCATTTCAGAGCATTATTAACAGGCTACGTGAAATATTTTTGAAGTGTTTTTTTTTTATTTTCTAATCACGAATGTTTGCCTCAAGATGTCAGTTGTGCTTGCTCTTCTAATTTGTAGCGTTATTGGTAAGTATTTTTTTTCAATTTTTTTCGCTTTTTATCCTACTAAAAAATGTATATATTTTTTAAATTTATGTCCAGTTCTTTCAATGATTCTTTACTTATTTTTTTGTAAAGTACCTACTAGACTGTCATTGTTAAAAATATATGCTTAGGTTCTTCTTCTACTTTTGTACTTTGTATTACTGAAGCGGAAAATCAATTTTTTACCTGAAAGCACTAAAACTATATAGATGGAAAATTACCTTATCGACAAATAATAAATTTATTTAAAAACCGCAATCATAATATTTATATTGAGTGATTCATATTATATCAGTCAACCATTACAGTCAGTTGCCATAACTTTGATTACTATAAATAACGAGTTAAATATAATATTGATTGGCCTAAAGTAAATATTATTCACCTCAACCCTAATTTGTAAAATATACACCAAACGGTAAACGAATTGGATCATTGCCACCATTAACAGTTCCATGATGGAACTACTTATGATTTTTTTAATCACTGTTGCTTTTTTCTATCACCAGTTCCAAAAGGTATTTGTGAAATTTTTTAGGGGTGTTAAAACACTACAGGTAGAAACACTTTGAGCTTATAAAGATAGAATTAGACGGTTTTCGTATAATCATTAGCAAAAATGTCTATATTTCATTACATATTGTCTCTTTGTTTTTAAACAGTAGTCATGCTCACAAATACCTCAATGATGCAATGTAAAGAATGCGTCACAATAAATGAACCAAAAGGGACGGGAATTAAATTATTTGTTTAATATATAGTATTTGGAATACGTACCTATGAGTTTAAAATTATTAAATAGAAAATAGACATCGCCTATTAATTTAATACTACATATTATTATTATAATAATGATTACGAGCATAAATGCGAAAGTAACTCTGTCTGTTTATTTCAACCAATTTTAATATAAAGATGTATTTGACCCTATATTGAACCCCTCAAGACTTTCATCTAAAAAAGTACTTTGTGGTGCCAGAAAAATCGCGGGCAACAACTGTTCTAACTAATTCACTTAGTGACGCAGTGAATCTTGAGACTACAAATAGTTACACTACTCACTGATCAAGTTCAGGGAGAAATGAATTCATTTAGCATCATAATTATCACTAGAGATAATAAATGTAGGTCGACACATGTGCACCTACAAAATTTTAAAATGTCTGTCGAGTCAGAATAGTCGTCTTTGTAAAATAACATACCATACCATCACGCCTGTATTCCCCGAAGGGTTAGGCAGAGGTGTACTTAATGTACACAGTTCGCCGGTATGTTTAGGTCACTCACAGACTCCGAGCTGCTATTGAGAATTTCATAGAAAAACCCAATAACACTTTGCTCGACCTGGGGATCGAACCCAGGACCTCTAGCGTAGCAGTCGCGCTTAGGACCACTAGACTAATGAGGCAGTCTATCTAATATGAGTCTGTTTGTAAAATATTTGCCAAATTAATGATTTTGATAATTGTTGTCTGTCTGTATGTCCACTTATAACTCACGATCTGTTGGACGGATTTCTATAAAATTTGGTGTACAGGGAGATTATAACTGTGATTATAAAATTTAGAGGTATACCTACTTGTATCTGACTATGAACACAAACAAGAAGATTTTTCTATATTATTCACTGAACAGGTAAAACCTCTTTTACCTGTTCTGTGATAATTATTCATATAACATACCATCACGCCTGTATTCCCCGAAGGGTTAGGCAGAGGTTTACTTAATGTACATCCACAATTCGCCGGTATGTTTAGGTCCCATGTAATAGGGGGCGAGCCTATTGCCATTCACCGAGCACAAATCCAGACTCCGAGCTGCTACTGAGAATTTCATAGAAAAACCCAATAACACTTTGCTCGACCTTTGCTTGGGATCGAACCCAAGATCTCTAAGGTAGCAGTCGCGATTGGGACCACCGGACTAACGAGGCAGCCTTCAGTATTATTCATATAATGCGATCAAAACTATGCGCTTCAGCTGGTTAACAATATTCAGTGTACTTTTCGTATTAACATTGGACCTACTTAATAACTGCGTAGTTTTATGATAAAATACTAAAGGATGTTTTAAAATTGACAAACAAGATCAAAATCATGTCTGTCTAATACTTATAGAACGAAAACTTTTAATAAAAAATCTTCCTTCGGAAAGCGAACTGCTTTAAAAAAAAACTGTAGTCATATCACTATCGATGATAGTGGAATGACAGGAGTCACACCTGTGTGTCACGGACAGACGAATGTCGCAGCGAGAAGACGCGATTATTTCAAAGATCGCTTAGCGTTTTGCGTTCGAGAGCAGATTGTATCAACGTAATTACGGATTTCGTCTGGTCCTACCTTCCCTCTTCTGCCACTGTTTTCTTAAAGAAAAAGTGATAGGTACTTACTATGCAGCGTCGGTCGTTTTTCAATGCTTACTGAGCCACTCATAATGTAATGTATGAAAAATGTTATGTATTTATTTATTTATTTTATTTATTTATTTATAGGCTTACCAACTAAATACACACACAGCATTACATAATTATCTTTTACATTATTGATCTCGAGTATATTTAAATTAAAGGTAAACACAGCATTATTTTTATGGTACGTTGGTCAATTTTATGAGGAAAAACAAGAATCTTGTATCTTGTATGTATCTACCTAGAATTCAAAAAGGATTCACAAAAAAATCTGACTAATCGGATGACATGGCAGAGCATATAGGTAGGTATGGGCTGATTATGTTTAAATATTCATATTATCTTAATATAGTAGTTACTTAAATGATAGAAAATTACATACAATAGTAGTTACAATATAACTTGATGCGAAGTGCTACTTGCCATATATCGTCAATTAATATAAAGTGCAAAACAAACAACGTCAACACAATCTTACTTTTAGATCATCGACTATTATTTTATAGAATGACATCATTTCAAAGAGATGAAGTATGGGAGAAACATTTATAAAGCGATTTATAAGCAAAATTGAATGTGCTTTAGCAACATTTGAATGCAATTGCGTATATTAATATTTCAATAGCTTAATGATATGTATGCTCATGCATGTATTTGTAGAAATTCGTTTCTTATTTGATATGGTAGGTAGTTCCACATAAGTTATTCTTAGTATCATAACAAGAGGATTGTTTAATTGTGGTGTGCACTGCTAGTACAATTTTTCTTCTGCCACTGTCAGTAATTTTGTGATAAAAGTTCACTGACCATTATAAACGTAAGTTCTATTCTATTAGGTATAATTATTTTGAAGATGTCATTTCATATCCATGTATTTGTTATTTAGCCTTTTTCAGCATACCTAAGTTAGGTGAAAATAGTAAAGGTATTATTGCTTCTGCCTCATTAGTCTGAGGTCCTAAGCGCGACTGCTACGCTAGAAGTCCTGGGTTTGATTACCAGGTCAACCAAACTGTAATTGGGTTTTTCTATGAAATTCTCGGTAGCAGCTTGGAGTCTGAATTTGTGCCCGGTTAATAGCAATAACCTCGCCCCTGATTATATAGGATACAATACCGGCGAGCTGTGGGTGTACATTAGTACACCTGTGCCTAATAGTTCAGGGAATACAGGCTTGATGGTACCTTTGGGATATTAATTTTTGCTTTTTCAATCCTTCCTTTCAAACCTTTTCATTAATGTCGCTAAGTTTTGGAAGTTCGGAGGAAGAATATGAAGAAGGATTACCCACGACTAAGAATATTCAAAGAAGTTACGAAGTTGTCAGTTATAGCTGTTACCTGACCCACTTTGACACCGTCTAAGGTGGGTCAGGTAACAGCTATAACTGACTGTACATTGAGTAATTATGACGTTGGCGTCATCATTCCAAACCTTTGCTACTTATTATTAGCCAGCAATTTAAAAGTTGACTTCGTACGAAGATTATTTGTCGTTGCGTCTATACCGCGATGTTATTACTAGCTACCAATTAAAGTTACTCTCTGATTGGTGTCTATTGACGTATCATTCTGATGTCCATAATTTACAACTTTTTAGACAGCTTCGAATTGAATCCTATTTAAAGAGAGTGAGTATAAGATTGCAATATGGGTGGTCAATAACGTCTGACCTATAAGCTCTCTATGAGTAATTTATTGCAAGCAGTCTGCTTGCAGTGTGAATTGCAGTGCCTGCTTAGATTGTTTTACGGTCTGATGCATATTTCTGATGTCATTCTAATTTATATCACATCACAGCCTACAGCTGGGCAATGTTCTCCTGTGGGCATTAAAGTCGATTTTTAGAAAATACATCAAATGTTGTCGCCCGCATCCATTGATAAAGTTTGTTTAGTTCATGGTGTTTTAAAGAGTAATAAAAGCTAGGGGCTTTTGTAGATACCTACTAGAACTTAAAGTAGCATTTGGTTTTTTTAATAAAGCTTCATTTTAACAATTCCATAATAAAACGTTCTCAAGAAAATTCAACCTAATATTTTACATACCATCACGCCTGTATTCCCCGAAGGGTTAGGCAGAGGTGTAGATTAATGTACACCCACAGTTCGCCGGTATGTTTGGGTCCCATGTAATAGGGGGCGAGCCTATTGCCATTCACCGGGCACAAATCCAGACTCCGAGCTGCTACTGAGAATTTCATAGAAAACTCAATAACACTTTGCTCGACCTGGGGATCGAACCCAAGACCTCTAGCGTAGCAGTCGCGATTGGGACCACTAGACCAACGAGGCAGTCCCGAATATTTTATCCCGTAAATTTATAGGTTATAACCGGAGAAATTCAAGAGGTTCCTTTATGTATCTCCCAATAATATCCGCATACTCTACCTCTTTCAAATTCGTTTATTTTGTGAACATAGAGTACAGAGAGTTCTTCAGCTGGTTTTATTTGTGCCTTCAGGCACAATTATCCCAGTTTACCCCACACTTTTACAAGAACGTAGAGGGAAAGAAAGTTAGGCAGCCCTATGGCCTGTATTTTGCCAGAAAACCCTATTACTGATAAAAAATGGGCAGATCAGTTGACTAATAATTTTCATGGTCCCATAAAAAAGTTAAAGTACTTAAATAGAGCCGATCAACAAAAACAAAATTAAAATTGGTTCAAAAATAAGGAAGTTATAAATAAGCATTTTTATTTTATGCTAGACAGAGAGCGCACTTTATCGGCTTGTGACGTCACAATGTGATATGCCATACCTACAGTTTCCATACCAAAACTATTTTGCGGGAAAGGGACAGAGCATCCCCTCTCATTCCCTGCCAAAAACTTTAAATGATTATATCTTAGAACTTTATTGTCGATTGAAATACCTTTTTCAGTACCTACATATACGTCATATATTTTATTTTATTTTAAAATAGGCCTGTTGTTTTTAATATATTCAACCCCAGTCAACTACCCAATTATATCAGGAATTCAGCGAAAATGGATCGAAACCACTTTTGGACTAAATATGCTCCCTCCCATCGTAATTCATTAGGAATGATGAGGTGGTTTATTCCTAGCCAAGTCATAACGAACACGTTATTTCAGCGGGTTCATAATATCAAACAAAATCACATTCCAACCTGCAAATGCATTGGAATTTTGGGGCCGATGCCAGAAACTCCATAATCTCTTTTGATCATGGATTTCGAACGTGAGATGATTCTATAAGTAGATAAGGAGTTATCCTCTCTTTTCTCGAAGCTGAAATTATTTTACAATTGAACATTTTTAAAATAAATTATTTACTACTGTGCTATGTTTCGGTATATTATTGCGTTTAGGTAATTATGTAACAATAGGTAATAAGTATATAATTTCCGTTTAAACAAATAACGATGACGTAACGATAGTTATAGTGTTAAACAAACTGCATTTTAGTGATTAAGTTTATTTGTAAATGGTTACCTAAGTACTAAATTAGATACATACCTTTGTATTTACCGTGAAATTACGGAGCTTAATAGACGCGTACATCGAAATAACACAATCGTTATTTTGTCTAAAGTATATAAATGGAGTATCTACCTATAGGTATTATTAAACACCAAAAAACATTATTTTAAAGTAAAGCACTCTAACATCTTTGGAATAACAATAAATACTATGTTCCTTTTCAAAATCAGGAGAACACGAAATCTTAGCTGCCCTAGTCTCAATAGTTAGTAGGTTCGTCTTGATACGCGATTATAAACTTCGAAGATTCGAATATTTCAAAGATTTTTGTTTGTAAATAATAAAGATAAAAAAAAAAATTACGATTATTTTTCTAGGAACACTGAAAGCCCGCCAACCGGACATAGATATCAACAGGTTAGTGGATCGACATAAACTATTTGGCACCACTTTACGGGACATCTTTGTCACAGTTTTTTACTGTTTAATGTTTTCCGTAAATTTGATGGATGCGCAAATAATTACTTATGGCACCTAGCATCATTTTCCGTACACTCTTATCTCCATCCATCTCGCCGATATTCCCCGAAGGGTAAGACAGAGGTGTACCAAACTACTAATGTACACCCATATTTCGCAGGTATGGTTAGATCCCATGTATAGGGAACGAGCCTATTGCTGCTTTTGAAATTTTAATGGCAAAACTCAATAATATTTTCGACCTGGGAATCGAAATAAGGACCTCTAGCGTACTACTCTTATCATCAACTCATTCATGGTACCACTGGGTCATAATTGTGAAGGATTATTGTCAAAAGTAAAAAAAAAATGATAGCCCAGAAAGTATTGGTTTGGTCTCCGGAATTAAAAAACATGTTTTAAACGTTGTTCCCATTTATGCATAAATGGCTTTGTTTCAAAAAATCGATAAGTAACTGTCGGAGCATTGTATCAAGAAAAGCAAAGGGATCTCTGAAATAGCCATCATACGTCAATTCTATTCCTATAGCATACCTACTTGAGACCGGCTGGTTCAGTAATACCACATACCTAAACAGATTACAAGCTCCAATTCTTGTTTTGAAAATCAACCACTTCACGCGTAGCTAAATATTTAAATTTTTTGGCAGAATTCTTGACGACCAGTAAACTTTTACTTTACATTAATGATTAGGAAACTCGCACTTCGCATGTCTGTGATAACTGCGTTCATCTTAATTTAAATATGTATTGATTTTCAGAATAAAACTTTTACCGAAAGAGGGATTTCACAGCCGACCGACAAATTATCACACTCGGCGTTCGATAATAGACCACAACAGGAGATATGATTATGACTATAATAGCGGCCGGGTCGCCAAGCTACGGCCGCCGCTGCACCTTCAGCACGATACCGCGTCACTTACCGAAACGAAGACGGGTAAAGTCTACCAGCCACGAGAAGACCCACGGCTCTTCTATCAGTCTGATGCATATCTTCAAGAAATTAATAGGAAGAACTTGAATAATGAAGTGTCGTCCATTTATTTGGAGCGAGGAGTAGTGCGCGCGAGCGAAGCAAATCGTAGAAGATCGTTGCCAATTCGTTTAAGAGATAATGAGTTAAACAGCGTCGTTGAAGGTTAGGTATTCTAATTACATATTCACATTATTTAAGAAATTTCATTTAAATGTTAAAGGTGCAGTGATAGCCTAGTGATATGACCACTGGACTGCCAAGTCAAAGGTCTCGAGTTCGAATCCAAGGCACGCACCTCTGACTTTTCGAAGTTATGTGCGTATTAATAATTAATTATCACGCGCTTAAACGGTGAAGGAAAACATCGTGAGGAAACCTGCATGCCTGAGAGATTTTCTTGAGGGCGTGTGAAGTCTGCCAACCCGCAGTAGGCTAGCGTGGCGGACTATAGCCTAATCCCTCTCGTAAAAAGAGGAGACCCGTGCCCAGCAGTGGGACAATGTAATGGGTTGATGATGATGATGATGATGATGATGATTTAAATGTTCCATGTAAATAATAAAAATTATATGCTTTCAGATAATATTTGCGTGCGGTGTCCTCCTGACAGAACATTGATTACGAAGCCTGGCTTGGATCGTGCAGTATTACAATATCCTCGTATAATGTCATGTTCAGGAAGAAAAGCTCCGAGACTAGTACGTTTCGTTCATATGTATGGACCTAAATTTGGTTCTTTACTGAAAGAGGGCTCCCATATGGTCGTCGGTCGCATAACGCACAAAGACAACGTGAGTTTATTTTCGTACGTACTTAAGTGCAAAAATATTTAAATAAATTTTCACATCTTTCAACAAGAATGTGTTTCACGTTCCAGATTCTCCAAACATGTAAAATGCAAATTCACGTTTTGGTACAGTCTTGTTCTGTACCAAAGTATTTGGTGTCCCATTGCGGAGCTGATAATAAAGCGTGCAATTTTACATGCCGAGACCCTAAAGCCGAATTACGTGGACAGAGAGCACTGACATGTGGTGACGACATGAGGTGGTCGGGACACTTGCCCGTTTGTAACAGTAAGTCAATAATTTTTTGCATAATAATAATGGCAAGAAAACAAAGGGCAGTACGTATGAACAGCTTTGCTATGCACACTGACGACGAGTCACAACAGCAAGGCCGTGGGACGTTTAGATGCTCTTTTATCACCATGATTCACTCTTCGTGCACTTCGCATATTGCAACCATTATTATGAATGCTTGTGTGTGCAATCTCCATATTAAACTGAGCCAAAATACGATTGAGGAAGTAGACAAACGTTCAATTTATACGACAAAGGAATATTTTGTAATTGTTATGGTTCTGAATGTGAAGGAAACGCCAGAGTATAGAATAACAAAACATTATTTTATTATTGTTTCTGGAGTGCAAAATTCAATAGAGTTAATATATTAGTCAAAATACTTAGTTGCTGATATTATCACACAAAGTTGTTGAAATCTCTGATTCTTGATCTGATTTCACAACTCAGAATGTGAGCAAGTATAGTTATTATCTTAACTAATATTATAAAGAGGAAAGATTTGATTGTTTGTTTGCATTGAATAAGGCTCTGAAACTACTGGACCATTTTGAAAAATTCTTTCACCAATAGAAAGCTACCTTATTCCTGAGTGACATATAAATTGCATGATACATATTTACCAAAAAAGTACTTCCTGTTCTTACAGCCCGCACCTGGTGTTATCCTCCGCCGCCTCCAGAGCATGGCAGAATTAGTTGCAAAGGAGTGACGTCACCAAATAGCGGAGGTCTCAACGAGGGGTCCAGTTGCCGTGTGAGGTGCGCGCGAGGCTGGAGATGGAGCTCCCGGTCTTTAGCCGTATGCAGGCGCGGTTCTTGGACCTACGATTTATCTTGTCTACCGAAACGTACCAACTAAGTAGGTACATATTCTGAAAGGAAAGCGTCGCCTTATAAGTACTTACTAGATTTTGTTCTTGTTGTTCTCTTTCAACAAAATATCGAATGCTATAAGTACGTTATCTATATCTATTTTATATACATACCTACCTAGACAGTAAGGATTAGGAGAACTGTACAGCGCTATGCTTGAAAATAGTGGTTTTGTTTAAATTATTTAAAATCAATAAAAATATTAATAAAAAAAACATAACGACCTTGTTGCATCATTTTAGAAATTTAGACGATTAAGAGGAGTGTCCCTCGCGAACGCAACAATGTTGCACAGTTGTCGCTGTCTCTATCCCTCGCGATGCGAACGCGTGCCCGAGAGGACAAACAACAATACATTTGCAACATTTTCACGCGTATTTCTTATGTTCCGAATTTTGGAGATTACTCCTATAATATTGTTAATACGTAAAAAAAAATCTTGTAAAATTATATTCACTATATTATCTGGGTTTCTTTCGAATAGAATGTTTCTGTATTGATACATTGTCGAGAAATACTAGCATAAAGTTGGGCCGTCTTTCAACGAAAATTGCCAATCTTCAAGCTCGGGTAACCTTTTAACCGTATATTGAAATGAAATTATTTACTACAGGAACACGAATTTTAATGATAAGATTGTTACTGCAAAATTTCAATGACTTTCATTGTTTAAATTTCAAGCAAGGGCCAAACTACGTTTGTATGGAGCGCGAAGCGGATACTATCCTCTTAAGTACAACAATACAGCATCCCACCATAATAAGCGTGGAATCAAACCGCTTTCATCACAGAAGAGAGGCCCTGCGCTCGTTGTACTCGTGACTGGGGCGCGTATCATGTAGGTAGGGCACTGGGTTACTGTTTATTTTGAAGCGTAATATATAGTTTGTTCGAAATAACTAAGCCTAAATTACCGTTGCAATGTACCGTTGTTGCGAAAAACCAAAAAAAAATGCGCCCAAGGCTGACGTTTTAGCCTTAATGTCGTATGTAGATGACTGTATAAAAAATCAGTGAAAACTTAAAATGATTAGCCTAAATCTAGTAAGTAATAAATGTAATCTAGGACTAAGTAATAACCAGAAATCGAAATAAAGCTATTTTGGCCTATATTCCAACTAGTAACTAACTTTTTAGTTTATTTTATTACCATAGTCATGGCAATAGTCTTAAAGATCGTTTAGAAATTTCAATCCTATCGAAAACTTTTCTACACCTTTTCATTACCTTTTCAATCCACAAAAGTTAGATTTTATAAAAGTGCAAACTTTTCTTTTTACAAAAGTTTATTTAAATTTAACATTATTGTAAGTATTCCATATTTATTTTTATCCTACAAAATTGTACACTATCTCTAATCGAATAATTCTTGTTTCCGAACGAAGCATATTTAAAAATAGAACCAGTGTGACATTTGCGGCCGTTATATGTTTTGAGTTTCTTTCGCCTGGACTAAATTGTTGAAAGAAAAAAAGCACTATTTTAATTAATCGCGGTGACTTGTAGCTTAAAATGTTAGATTTGTTAGACTAAAGTAGCATCGGCTTTTATTTATCACTAAAACCTATAAAGTTTATAACGATGGGAAGCAACACAAGTAAGCCTAATATTGAGGCACCAACTGTAGCTGTGCAAAAACATGAATTAGACATTTGTGATAACCCTGATCCTCGATCTCCAACACCAGAAATTACACGGACTCCATTACAGGTGAGTTTAAACGATTCCAAATTTTGTAATACAGCGTAAGACGCAATACGTATTCCCTCCATTTTTTTTTGAGTTGTGTTAAAATCTGACCTCCTCCTTGGATCTTTTTATCCCTTCTGTAATTATCATTTTGTCTTTCAGAACAAATCTAGTGGGAAACACAATATAACTAAAAATGTTGATCTGAGGAAGACTTTCGAAAACGCAAATGGTGAAGAAAAACTCATTCATAATAATCCTATTCTTTCGGCGGTCATAAAAAACCACTTACAGTCATACGATCCACGTTCCCCAACGCAGGAGTTTGACCGGACACCTATTATTATTACAGCAAAGGCCGATGAAGTCCCTCATGATAAGCAATTATTAAGAATTCAAAATGATAACTGTGCAAGTCCTGTGTTAAAGCCTGATAATGAGGATACTTATGATAGTTGTGCTGAGGCATGTGAAAAAAGTCCAGATTTGGTTGTATCTAGAAACTTGTGCGAAGGATTCTATAATATTTCTTTAGATGACACTTTGAAAGAACATGAGGAACCATTAGGATCATCCACAGCTTCTAATGATGCTATAGAAAATAATATATCCAAGGAAGTTGAACAAAAACCCATGTTTTTGGAAACAAACTTTGAATATGTTGAAAGTGATGACAAATTTGAAGACAGTGAAGAAATAATTGCTAGTATTGACGACTCTAATAAAATAAATGACAATGAGGATGATGTTCCAGTATTTAAAATCCTTGATGATGATCCTCGGTCCCCATCAATTGGTATTGAGAGGACTCCTATTGTTGTAGCAAAAATTGAGGATTTAAGTGATGCAAATGTTGAAACTATGTCAGACGATACATTAATTAAAGTTTTACAGAACACTAATGCAGAACTACGCCAAACTGGCAGTAAACCTGACAAAAATGTAGATGGGCTACTCATATATGAAGATGAAGCAGTCAATCTTAATGATACACCTAAAAAGTCCAAATCTGCTAGTAACAGTGGATCTAGAACTCCATTGTCATGTATGAAGAATAAGGCTGATACTGGACATACAAGATCTAAATCAGCCAATACATTGTATGACCCCAAAAACCAGAAAAATGTATTGTCCAAAATTCCGAAAAGAGTGTCACACATTCCAAGATTGAAATGTTTATCTCAACAGTCTAACGTAATTCCTGCAGGAAGTAGTGTTTCACTGAAGAATATTTCTAAAACTGCAGCCGTAGGCGGTGACTGTGAGAATACACCACCACATTCACATCGTGATCGTTGGGATAAAGATAGCAGCATTGTACTTTGAAATTAATTAATGATAACCTATGACAGCAAGGTTGCTGTAGAATATTGTCAAAACTAAAATTATTTTATAATTTACTATTACTATACCATTATGTTTATTGTGAGTTGTGATATGTAACTTTAGACTACATTGCTCAGAATAAATAATTTTCTCAAATTGATATCATGTGTACTTGTTTGAAATAAATTAGCAATTAATGTCTACTCTAAGTATTTCTTGACTCTCAATAAAACAAATATAACCTGTGTTGTTATGTTTTTTCCTAGTAATAATTGCAATTATAGACAAAATAAATTTGTATGAAACATTCGTAGTATTATTACTATATCACACAGTCGAATATAGCTTCTCCCCATTGATGCATAGTTTACCTATAGAATTTTTCATTGCAAGCCTTCCAGATGCAAAAAGATTTAAGAACGGGGTGTAACCTCAGATCAAATTAAAAGTTAAGATGGAACTTGCGAAGAAGTTAGGCCGGCTAAAACTACGCCATGCCGTGTACAACGCACAATTACACGCACACATGTATTAGTTGGCTACGCCTTATCATGTCATCATCATCCTTACGCGTTAGTCGAGCTTTCGATAGCTCGACTGACAAGTTTTTCTTTTTTAATAAAATCTTACTAGCAATGTGGGTCACACATTACTAGTATTCTTGTTAACCCCTCGTGCTAAGCTAAATGCTTGTGTTACGAGTGGGTTCACGTCGGTAGTGCAATGGGTGGGGTTCGAACCGGCAACCATATGATCGCAAGTCCGACGCCCTAGCCATTAGGCTACCGACGCTTAATAAGAGGCGTAGTTTCGGTATACGTGTGTGCATGTAATTGTGTGTTGTACACGGCATGGCGTAGTTTTAGCCGGCCTCACTTCTTTGTTCGCAAAGTTCCATCTTAACTTTTTATTTGATCTAAGGGTGTAACCAGATAAAATAGAAACAAATTATTAATTTTATCAATTTATTATCTATACTGACAACATACAGTTCACGCAAAACGCAACATTTTTAACAGTTGCAAAATAAAAGATAAATAAAGATTATGCAAATCACAATAATTTCATGTTTAAAGCAGTACAGCATTGCTATTTAGCTTCTTGGAATGGTTAAATGAACACCAAAAATTGAGGTTTTATAATTAGGTATACAAAAATAAGCCCCTAATAATTGCTCCAGCTAGAATGTGACACATCGTTAAGTCCTTAGTATAATATATATTTTTATAAACTGTCGGGAATCAGGCTTAAGTACATTTAAAGAGAAAATATCTAAATATATATATATATCAACTTTGTTACTTATGAACAAACTAGCTTTCCGCCCGCGTGGTTTCTCGGCTTTTCTGCATTTATTTTTTTCCGTTTTTGCAACATTTTTCATTTATGCTCCGCTCCTATTGGTCTTAGTGTGATGATATATAGCCTTCCTCGATAAATGGGCTATCTAACACTGAAAGAATTTTTCAAATCGGACCCGTAGTTCCTGAGATTAGCGCATTCAAGCAAACAAACAAACTCTTCAGCTTTATAATACAATATTATATTATATATATATATAGTATAGATTAACGGCATCGTTTTCTTCAGAACCCTCGAAGTACAGCTATAAGCAAATATAATTGATTATAAATAATTGTAAACTCAACAACAAGAAATAATAATACTTACAGATAGAGATGCGTTTATATATGCCCACGCATAAAAAATATGGCGATGAAGATGGGTTTGTGCCGAGAGGTACTTATATTTTTGGGCAAAATACCTCGGCATAAACCCATCTCTACTAATAGGTATACTAAATTAAAGGTATGGACAAATTCATAACTGGCTTGGCCGATTTTGATGAATTAGGTGTGTTAAGCAAGTCCTTGGATCTCAGCCTTGGAAGGTTTAGATTCACAATTTGACCCTGGCGCTGCAGGGCGATCAAGCAGGACAACGGGTCGGGTCCGCTTTTTTTTTTCAAGGAAACCTATGAGTATGTTATTTGAGAATTAAGTAAGTAATAACAGAGTATTAAATGAAGGGGTACAGTTTTTTCGAAATAAGTTAGCCGATCGGAAGTTGTCTGCAAGTGGTTTAGAAGTGGTAAATTTTAATAGAAAGAGTCGGTGCATAGATAATTAGAGTCGTCTAAGTTTCACATTTATAATTATTTTGTTTACTAATATCGATATTTATGTATGAAAACACTTAATTAAACGATTTTATCACCGTGGTCGTTTGGAACGGCTAACTTCCGATCGGCTTACTTTTTTCGAACAAACTGTACTGCAGACAATGACATTTAAACAGCAACTAAGAACAAAACACATTTTCACTTTCATATTCTAAGAAAATTACACCTACTATTATAAAATTGCACACAGCACTCCTTGCAAGATTTTATAAGCTGAAATCTCTCCTCAATTTGGCACAAAAAATGTTAGGTGTGGGAGAACAAAACACAAACTTATGATGGACACCCAATAATAAAATATAAAAACATTTGCCTACATACATTTCAATGAAATGTATAATGGTGTATTGTTATATTTTTCGTAAGGAATGTCTCAGAAAGGCCATTAACGTAGCATTTGATCAGTATCGGCGCTAGTTTTGAGTTTGATTTATAATCGCCAGAGCTGAATGTACGACAATCTCCACTAAATTCAAAATATGGCAAGTTTCAGTGAAAGTGGAGATTCAATTGACTGTAATAAATTTGATGCGTATATACCTACTGTCGACATCAAGCCATTAAACATTATTAATTTTTACTACGTTAAATAACATTTATTTAAACTACACATTGAACTACTTATTATTATTATGTTAAAAGCTTATACTAAGTCCAATTTTATTGTAAGTTATAAATGCATAAAGTTGAAAACCTTTTTCAAAATACATAAAATTTAAAGAAATCTTTACAAATATAAGGACTCAATTCAAGATAATGTTTTTATAAACATTTAATATGGATAGATGAACAGATATAGTTTTTCTTTGAAATTGATATTCTTTCAAAATATTATGTCTAAAGCTTTGGATAATGGCGCGCTATGGGAACGAAAACCACGACGACTGAGCCCCCTACTCCACGCGGTAATATTTCCATGACACACTACAATACAAAGTTGTCGGATGTGCTGTGTATAAAGTTGGAATTATATTATGCAGTCAGTATTCCTATACGCTATGCATGGCATACACAGGACGCCATCCATCAACACTTTAAGGGTCCAAGCACACTACACCGACACGGACATGTTAGCAGTAGTCTTAACACATAGCCAGCCAAGTTGTATATACGTTTTCCTGCTGGATCTAGTCATGCGGTCAGAAATGCACAATCTATTGTTTTTCTACCTTATTCGCCGCAGACACTGTTTGTGGTTCTGGTTGTCGCGTGATGTGTGAGGTCCCTTAATACTTCACATGATTGACAATTTAAACGAAAACAGACAAGAGGCTTTAAGATGCTTCGTATTGAGCGACCGGTAATGAATATTATGCATTTTATTCATCAGTAAATACTCAGCAAATGCAAAAATACAAACTGCTGTATGCAGCCGTTTTCTAACATTTAAACATCTAACTACCCAACAACAATCACTATAAGCAATTTATAAACGCTCAATATTGGTTTGAATCCCATTAAATTTACCATTTTATGGTTTTACAATACTGTGTACTTAACATTTAATAGGAGGTAGTTTTATATAGATTTGTTTTCAAAAACCTGTTACATATAGTTATATGACTATGCTTATTGGGGCCATATTTAAGTGCTATTCACACAACTAACATCAATGTCACAACATTTAAACAAAAGGATAACATGTATGCACAATTGCACATTTGTAATGTATCCCAAGGATAATATCATGCTTCATGCAGGTTTCAATTATCTCCATCATTTTTGTTCTCCTTGACATCTGTTGAGAAGAATGTTAGTGAAGTTATAATTATTGTTATAAAACACACTTGGACAATTAAATACACTAATTAGTCAAATGAGTTATTTGATAACATACTTTAAGTTATTATGTAAATATAATTATAATGGCTACTATGTACTAACCAATCCATTGTAAATTTACTACAGTTCAATGGTATAATATTTTATAGTGGTACCATTTTGTTGATATGTTTCTGCATCTACAGTATTTTATATAGGGTGACTAGTATAAAATACTTACAACTTTCTCATAGAAAAATAAAAGAATCATAGTCCAACATCTTTGTTAGGTAGTCAAAATGAGTCACCTTACACAATAGGCTCGCCTCATATAACATGGAACCTAAGTATAATGGTGAAACAAATCCAGTTTACACTGATCTCGCACTATGTGCGCTTCCCATAAAATAACAGGACAGCGTAAACTGCTTAGATACAGCTTGAAGTTGTGCAAACATAAGTACATCTCTGCCTAACATTACAGGGAATACAGGCGCGATGGTAAGTTTTGCCAGTTACCCTATAGTCTTGTAATGATCCAAATTGTTGAATATAATATTACTTTTTATAATATAAAATATGAGGCTAAATGATGCTATTTTGTAATAATGAAGTAAGTACACACTTCCTAGTAAAGTAAAAAATATTTCATTTTTATACATTACTTTGATAAAATGTTGTTTTCGTTATATTAGAACCTAGAAGTAAAAAAAAAATAGGAGCCATTAGTCAAAAAAAACATTACTCTATATAAATACTGATTGGATGATATCAACTGTTCATGTACTTGTCCCACTCGCAAAACAAACACACAGCAAAGAAAACAACATAATTTAAGAAAAACAAATAAAACAGAAAAACATGCTGAGTCATAGTGTTATTATTAGTTCTATTTATGAAACAGCACCATACACACCTCTCTCTTTTTCCTCCACATTTTGTTCTATAAAGTCACGCAGCTCTGAGTATGCCTTGTCCAAGTTGTCATTAAGGATAATTATGTGGAAGTTCCCTGGCTCCTGACCTGAAATCATTGAATCAAACATGTTACATTTTTAAACATCATTGTAAACATCTACTATATTATCAGACTTGTTGCAAAACAGTGTTCTCAAATAACAAATAATACATATAAATGTAATGTAAGATAGTTGAAATGAAATGATATTTATTTCTGTAAATAGATCTTTTAAGACACTTTTACAAGTCGTTTAAAAAAAAATAAAATAACTAGATGGCGTCGACGTTTCCTATCTGACGACCTCTGAGAAGAAACATTGAAACAAACTCAGAGAATCATGGTCTCTTTTAAAGTCCAGACAATAGTTATATTATATATATGCGAGTTCAATGTAGGGCAAAATCTGAACAGGCCTTTTGAAGAAAGAACCATACCAGCTTACCTGTCCTGTAGTTAAATAACAAATTCTCATTATATTCAATAAGAACTCTGGTCAACCTTATAATAATGGTGGTGAAATGCTGTTAGGCCTAAACCCTCTGTCCATATTAGTGTTGTAAAAGCGAAAATAAATGTTTGTAAAATTTTCACCTAAAGCACTGAACCAATATTTATAAACTTTCATAGCTTAAAGATAGATTATACTTTGGAGGAGGAACTTTATCTTGTGAAACTGCAGACGAAGCTAGTAATCCAATAAAAAAACAATATTTCATGTTTTACATAATTTATAGTTAATATTCTTCTTATAAGATATAACAATAGCAATAAGCTGTGCTCACCATATATCATTTCTTTGCAAGCTGTCTCCAACCTTTTTCTCAAGGCTTCTTCCTGTTCAGTGTTGCGTGCACGCAGCCGCCTCTCCAACTCCTCAATAGAAGGCGGCATCACAAACACAAGCAGAGGATTCAGATCAGTTTGTTTCACTTGTTTTACTCCCTCCATCTCAATGTCTAATACACAGATCCTGCCAGTGCGGCGTACATGATCTACTGCTTCTTTACTGGAAGTTTGAAAATATTTATTTGAGACAATGTAACAGAACAATACTGGTAAAATTGTTTTAAGTATAGCATTCTGTGTTATCCAATAAATTATAGAAAGCATTATAGCATTAAAGGAATTGGTTGAATTACCTCAGAAAATGCAATAAACAAACCATATATTTTTAAAATAGGAACACCTCGTTTTTGGCAATATGCCAATGTGTCCAAAACAACAAGCACATGGCAAAGTAAGATTCTTGAAAACAAATTTACTCGCCTTGTTCCATACATATTCCCACTGAATGTTGCTGTTTCAATGAACTCTCCTTTTTCTATAGCAAGGGTCATGTCATTTTTGTTTGTAAAGTGGTAGTGGACACCATTTATTTCTCCTGGACGTGGGCCTCTCGTAGTATGCGACACGCTAAACCCAAACTTATCCGGGAACTCTTTGAGAAGACGCTTCAACAAAGAACTTTTGCCGGATCCCGACGGGCCACACAACACCAAAGGACGAGGACCTTTCTGCACCATTCTGGAGAAAACTACGGAAAAATTACAAACTAAGTAAAACGGCACATAGGTTAATCTTAAACGAATACGCAAACTTATCTTACATCTTGAAATAATCGTCGTGAGTTAAGATATTAAATCTGTGTAAAAAATTATGAAGAATCAACCCGCTTATACGGATGTATGTACATGTAGATGTACCGATAAAAACCCGTGGGCCGCGCTATTTGCTCCTTGAAAAACGCAGCGTAGCAAGCAAAAGACAGCAAAACAAGTGAGTGAGAGAACACAGAACTAAGATTTGAGAATTTCAACTCAACAAGAAATGAATGACAATCATGACAATGACATTCATGACAGACAATGACAAATTGACAACTGAAGTTTATTTTTTTTAATTTATTTAGACCCCGTTCCACTTGGCGTGCACTTGGCGGTCACAACGATCAAAACGCTCCTTTAGCCGTTCCACATGGCGACCGCGGTCGTTGTGGTCGCGGCGAAAACATCACTCATGACGTCATGACTTACGCCCACGCAACGCCCACGACGACCCATCTAAAAGGGTGGGTCCAAGTGATCGTTGAGAAAATCCTAAACACCGTTCTACTTTAGTTTACGACCGCAACGCTCACAAGCAAGTGCCATCGAAGGCCTCCCCCAAGCCCAACTGTTTTTTATAAATTCATATTAATATATTTTTTGCATTCCTTTGTACACAATATACAGATGATTATTTTTATAATAAAATTATGGTGGAATATAATATTATTATATCATTATTGGTTTTATTCTGAGACTCAAACTATTTACCCTATTTATGGTAGCTCCATTAAGTTGATCGTAATCTTTTCAATTTTGTCAGGCTGTCGCCTTGGGTACGAAATGAAATTGGCGCTCAAGGCAGCAAGTTTAGGCCTTAAGGCTTAAGGCCTAAACATGCTGCCTGGCTGCCTGGGTTGGGCGCGAAGTTCAAATTTTCATGGTTCAACCAACCTATTCAACGATAACGATTTTTAAGCAAAACTTTTGACTCTCAATTTTATTATGAATGAGTTACTGTCGCAATTTCTACTGTGTACTGTACGCTATGTATCTAGAATGCCGAAAAGTTTGCGAAAAACCACGAAAATCCAAGAGAAATTTGAATTCCGCGCCCAACTCCGACGCTTTAACCTTAAATGGACCTAAAATACGACAAATATTTGTAGGAATATCGAGAATATCTTCCAACTGCATACATAGACAAGTGGTCATCATTCCTACTCTTTGGAAGTTAGATTATAATTTTAGTCAATTTAGGAACTTTTAATATTAAATGAAATATATAATAACAGTTATGTATTTAAATTGAAAATGTATATTCATGTATCAAAGTTACAATAAGTACTCATTTACATTTTATCAAAAACAGTCCATAATTTATACATTACAATTTAAATAATTGCAAATCAACTGTCCGGAAATTGTTGCAGACCAATCCGACCGTAGATATGTTTTGACCAATCATAGCAAACCATAGTCAATTGTAAAATTGAATTTTTATCCGTTACTTTTGAGCGGAGTCAAGAAAGCTGGGCACAAATATACATTCGAATTTGAACAACAGTGGCTGCACAGCTGGATGTAATACAATTACTACAAATAAAGTGAGAATCGGCCCGAGATTGTTTGCTTACTTGTGTACGGGCTAAATCTGAAAACAGGCCGATATGGAGATACAGATGAGGAGACACCGCACGGTACATTTTAATAGCATCTTGATATGGATTGGATTATTCTGTATTTTGATGTAATAATGATGTATTTTTTATTGTAGGCCCAGATCCAGGACCAGGAAAACATTTACGCTCTAAAAGGCAAAGCTAACGTGGTGATTCCTACCAAGAAACAAGGATTGGCCGTACGCGGGGCTCTAGGGGATATCAATACTAACGTACAAACGCAGCGTGAGATTGTTGGGAAAGTAGCTGTCGCTGCAGCAGAGTTTGAAAAGAAAGCAACTCTGAATCGGGCCGCTGTTCGAAGGTAAGATTCTAAAATTACCCACATATATAATACTTTTGTTCAGGTGATGTTTTCTCTCACTACGAAACGTATTAAGTCCATACTGTTACGGACAATAATGCCTAAATACGTTTCGTAGTAGCTGTGTGTAAGACGTGAAGTCGTACCAAATTAGGATTTTTTTTGTGGTATGTAGGTAGAAGTATAAAATGTGTTTTTATTTTAGCAATTACAGTCATGTTCAATCGAAAGTGGACACTGGGCTGGCCGCCAAGGCAGCCGCGGTGCAGCCGGCGTCGAGGCCTCCGCTGCGGCGTGAGGAGAGTACAGCTGGTCTTGCTGCTAGAGCCGCTGCTCGCAACCGGGTGAGCATGCAACTGTTCATTATTATTTTTTCATTTAACCTATACTGCCCCACTGCTGGGCAAAGGTCTCCCCTATACCATTCCACGTGCTCCTGTCTATTGCTTTCTCCTGCCAGCAGCCATAAACGCATCCAGATCGTCTCGCCAGCGCTTGGTCGGGGTCACCATCTATAGAATGCATCTGGAATGGTGGGTCAGCATAGCCACAGAGTGGATCCTTAAGGAAAGTCGTCGACGCCGGCCAGACCCAGAAAGTGCTGGCTAGACTTGATTTCACATTGTTAAAATGTCAGTGTAAGAAGGTGTAAGGGAGTGATGTGGATTTATATAGAGCAGCACTTTGCCTTATGTCTCTCTGGCATTGGACATAAATTTGATTGTCTCTCCCTAAATTATGTTCATAATTTATTTAGGGAGAGAATAAAATTTATGTCCAGGTTGTTATTCTTAAACCTAGATCTTCTAGTTTATTTTTTAGGCTGATTGTTTAAGATTTTATTATTTAAATGGTTTGGTACACATTTCATTTGTATATTATAATGTAATGGTTGACATTCAAAAGATAGAGGTAGGTAACCACAATTAATATAACATTACTTTGGTACAAATATAATAGCACTGACTTTAAAGTTTCAGTAACTAATAACAATATTATTTCAGAGAACATCCATGTAATTTATGATATATGACTTACAATATTTTTTATAATCTTTATTTATGTTTATTAACTTAATGAACATAACATACCATCACGCCTGTATTCCCTGAAGGGTTAGGCAGTACTGTACTAATGTACACCCACATTTCGCCGGAATGTTTAGGTCCTATGTAATAGGGAGCGAGCCTATTGCCATTAACTGGGCAATAATCTAGACTGAGCTGCTGCTGAGAATTTCATAGAATAACCCAATAACACTTTGCTAGACCTGGGGAACTAACTTAATGAAATATATATTTTACTATGATGAGAAGTTCCATTAGTTACTGCTTGATAGCACCGTCACGCCTGTGTTATCTGAAAGGTTAGGCAGAGGTGTAATAATGTGCATCTACACATCAAGGATACTGAGAATTTTATTGATGGATGATTTTTTAATGATTTTGGTTTTTAATTATCATTTAATATTTTTTCGAGTAGTATGTTGTAATTGTAGGCTGAAAATTAACAGATTGATCTTTTCAAAGAAAAGTTATTAAGTTGTGGCAAAGATATTATGTGTAAATGTCTAGTAAACTTATGTTCCACATTTTGCAATGTCTTTAACAACTATGTACTTAAATTTTTAGGCTATCTTGAAAGATGCCCAGAACAAGCCAGCTGAACTGAAAGAATCCATTAACATTTACATTCAGACAAAGAAAGTTCATGAAACTAAGAAGACTTCAAAACTGCCGACACTGAAAGAAAACAAAGAACCAAAGGCATTAAAACCAATTCTTAAGGAATCTACAGAATCATTAGGAAAGCTAAAATTAGGAGAAAATTATGAAAAGACTTCTATAATTGACAAGAAAAAGGTTAAAAGCTATTCCGCTTTATTGAATGCTGACTTTAACGCTGACTTGAATGTTACTCCTCTCTTGCCTGATGACATTGAAGATATTGATGCAGGTGACAATAAGAGTCCATTGTTGATGTCGATTTATATTAAAGACATTTATAAATATTTGACTGAATTAGAAGAGAAGTACCCTATTGAGCCTGAACATTTGAGAAAACAGGTTTGTATTCTATAATTGTAGATTTGTTTTGTGAAGAATCTGGGAATTGAAAAACAAAATTTTGAGAGTTCAGTTCTGTCTGTTATGTTTTTTTTTTATCTTTTCAGACTGTAATCACTGGAAAGATGAGGGCAACTCTTATTGACTGGCTTGTTGAAGTTCAAAGACAGTTTTCGCTTGTGCTTGAGACATTCCATTTGACTGTTGGAATAATTGACCGATACTTACAGGTAAGAAACTTTGTACCGCGCATGACTACTCTGTGGAATCAATTACCAGCGGATGTATTTCCGATCCGGTACGACATGGCAATCTTCAAGAAGCGAGCCAATTCGTATCTAAAAGGCCGGCAACGCATTTGCAACGCCCCTGGTGTTGTAGGTGTCCATGGGCATTTGCAACGCCCCTGGTGTTGTAGGTGTCCATGGGAATTTGCAACGCCCCTGGTGTTGTAGGTGTCCATGGGCATTTGCAACGCCCCTGGTGTTGTAGGTGTCCATGGGCATTTGCAAAGCCCCTGGTGTTGTAGGTGTCCATGGGCATTTGCAACGCCCCTGGTGTTGTAGGTGTCCATGGGCATTTGCAAAGCCCCTGGTGTTGTAGGTGTCCATGGGCATTTGCAAAGCCCCTGGTGTTGTAGGTGTCCATGGGCATTTGCAACGCCCCTGGTGTTGTAGGTGTCCATGGGCATTTGCAACGCCCCTGGTGTTGTAGGTGTCCATGGGCGGCGATGATCACTTACCATCGGGTGACTCGCTTGCTCGTTTGCCTCCCTCTTCTATTTAAAAAAAAATAGAACATGAAGATATCATCAAAGCATAGGCATATCTGGGCTGGTAGTGTGCTCAAAATTATAGTTTATCTAATGTGGCATAGATATAAAAATAAGTTGGAGTTGGAACATGCTGAACAATGTGATCCAAATAAACTGTTGTAGGATGCAGCAAAATCTGTTTCCGTTTTTACCCCCGACGCGAAAACGACGGGGTGTTATAAGTTTAATGTGTCTGTGTGTGTGTCTGTCTGTGGCCTCGTAGCTCCCGACGGATAAAGTGATTGTTTTTTTTTCTTTCACAGATGAATTAGCTGTTCTTAGCTATGTTTGATAAAAATCCGTTAAGATATAACGCAATTAGTAGTTTTTATTACATGCCATGTAAATTTTAGATTGTTTTTAATGAACCTATTTATTGTTTATAGGTGGTACCAAACGTTCAGCGGAATCAACTGCAGCTAGTCGGCGTGACGGCGATGTTTATAGCGAGCAAGTACGAGGAGATCTACGCGCCTGACGTTGGTGACTTTGTATACGTGACCGACAATGCATATTCCAAAGCTGACGTGTTCCAGTGCGAGAGGGACATAATGTCTAAACTGGGCTTCTGCCTTGCTAGACCTATTCCACTCAGCTTTTTGAGAAGGTAAGTTCTGTCCTTTGTAACTATTTCGTTTTAGGGATTACCTGCTTTGTTGCCGGTTTTGGCCTCCATGCAGTTGCTCTTAGACTCTTAGTTCTTTCATTTGGGAGACAACAGATTTTAATGACCTTGACCTCGTAATTTATATCTTACGATATCATTGAGCAGGACTCTGATGAATCTTAGCAATATCTATACATATAATCAATTCACCTATTATTTTTTCTAGGTTTGTAAAAGCTGCTCATGGGACATCAAAAAATCACCACTTAGCCAAATACTTCGTCGATCTTTGCCTCGTTGAGTACACAATGTCGCACTACAGGCCCTCGGAGCTAGCAGCCGCTGCCATCTGCCTTTCCCTGCACCTTCTCTCAAGCAAAACACTCGAAGAGGTATGGACGCCTACACTCTCGTACTATTCGGGATACTCCCTCGAACACATTGACCCTATCATTAGAAAACTAGCAAGAATAGTCATAAATGTTGAAAATTCCAAATATAAGGCAGTATACAGCAAATATTTGGACACATCATTAGCCAAAGTATCCAGCCTCCCACAACTCAAAAGCGAAGTTATCTATGAGCTTGCAAAGATCCCATCGAGTTCTTAGGTATGTGCAGAACGATAGTGTTGTGTGCTGTGCTGATGTGAATAGTATGTGATGTCATGTGACGCATTGTGTATCGACAATTTTTATAGGTGTACTCTGACAATGGACTGAGTTTGATATAAGGTTTGTTTTAGGTACCTGGTTTGTTTGCTAGTTTTAATTTAGAAATAGTTTAATTTTTAGACGTAATTTTGTAACAATGAGACTAATTAAAATGTTATTGACATGGTAATATATTATGTGTATTTATGTACTCTATCCTTAGACTGTATCCCACTATCACTGAACAATAAATTTGTTTATATTTATATAATTTATGAAAACTGTTTGTAATTTTGCCAATGAATTGAAGAAACAGAACTCATAGTTTGATATTATTCCAACATTAATTTATTGAGATTTCTAAAATCTCGTTCCTATACTAGACTGCTCGACTGATGAAACACTTGGTGGTTTATTAAATAATTATAATACACCATGTTTTATTTGATACTGACATAGTTATAATAACCAAAAGTTGTAATATGGTGTAATAAATTCGTATGAATCACCATTTCTTTTGATCTGTTTTTAAACATACTAGAATAATATATTCTAAAAATTCACAGGTAGCAAAAGTATGATACTTGTATTTTCACAATGACAATAGACAATATTATTCAGCTTATTGCTAATGTGTTATAATAATTATTTGTATTTGATGTTTAAAAAGATAAGTTGCTATAATGTATTGTGATTGATAGAATATTTTGATTGAATGTAATTTGATAATCCTGTGATTAGAATATTATGATGTAATTGTTGATAATAAATCGATGTTTATAATAACATGGCTTTCTATAAAATTAACGCACTTACCTTCATCATAATTAGATATATTTACTTTTCTGTTTTCATCAAACTATTCTATTAACCAAGCCAATTAGGTTTTTACCTACTTACAAGACTATTTGAAAAAACTTTCATACTTCTCGACAATTTCGACAAACTACAAACCTGAAAAAAATTCTAACTATACCTACCTTAGGTAGGTAAGTTTGTTCTTTTTGTTTTTAAAAACGTTTGTAAAGCTAATATTAAGAACTTGAAAGATTCTTATGAAGTTTTAAATTAAATCGATGCTCTGATTTAATAGGAAATGAGAGCAAAGATTTCCTGAGTTAAATCTGATCTTTTGACGCCCGCGCCGCGGCAAAAGGAACAAAATTGACAGGTCTCATTAAAGTTGGACAGTTTTTAATGATGAGTAGAAGATATTAAAGATGATTCCTTCAGCGCCGATTGTGATTTTTTAAAGTTTACTTACTAAGAAGTTGGAAACTTGCACGCCTGAGAGATTTTTTCGGCGATGTGTGAAGCCTGCGAACCTGCAGTGGGCTAGCGTGATGGACTATAGCCTAATTCCTCTTATTCTGAGAGGTGATTCGTGCCCAGCTGTGGGACAGTATTATGGGTTGATGTGGATGACTAAGAAGTAAGGTACTTACGTACCTAAAATATTACTATTGTAAAATATCTTGTTCTGTTTTCTTCTTTAAAATGGACGGACTCTAGCGAAGAAACTTATAATTTGTGTAGCTGAAATAATACGTAACCTGTTTTTGTATTAATTTGTATTCTAAGGAGGTAGGTAAGCTCTCAATGGCTTGCTTATTCAATGTGGATCAAGAAGACAAAAAACTAGTGTGAAACACATTTTTTGATGTTAGTGCTGTGGTGTGTTTTCTGTGCTATGTCCAGTGTTGGCGGACAGCCGGCCGTGCTCGGACACAACGTTTTCCGCAGCGCAGCCCTCTCCGCAAATTCGAAGAATTTATTAACGCTTGGCGGTTAGCCGAATCGTTTTTGGTTCCCGTTTTTTCACTGACCATACTCCTGCTGCAGCGAGACTAGTGTAAAAAATCTGCACACTTTTTTTTATTTAAAACCGTTTTCCTTTTGCAAGCTTTCACGAGTCCGTTCGTGTGTTGGTAATAGCGTATGCAGATGATATTAGTTTTTATTAGTAAGATTTTATTATTTTCTTAATTAAAAACTCAATAAAACAAAGTTTGAAAGAAACAGCTTTGTGAACATGTTTGAAACTCGAAACACCACTAGGTACGAATTCATGTACAGTTATTAACAGAATTTATCGTAAAGGTAAGTGCCAATTGCTGCAAGCTCGTACTAAAAGCGTCATGGCCAATAAACAGCGCAGTTATCTAGCTGGTGGCGGATTGTTAATGCAATAGCCAGTCCATGTTGTTGCATTTTTGCAACAAGCGCGCGGCGAAATGTATGCACATAGTCGTTGTAATGCCGCAAAAGCCTGTCTCGTAAATATTTCGCGCACGCAATTTACAGCTTTGGGAATCCTCTTAACGGAATACAGGGGCAGTTAGTGAGCCGGGGGTATTTATAATTTCAACGACGACCACACTGAACCGCTATTGTTCTTTACATTACTCTTGGAATACGCATTTGTTGGCGTCGTTAAAATATTTTCTTTTTATAGCTCAACTTATTTAGTCATTATTACACATCATATCAATGGCGACGAAGTTGCTTCAGCTTACCGAGAAGTGTTTGGCAATGTGGAATGGAAGTTTCTACGCTGGTTATATTGTGTCCTCTAAAATGTCATGGCTCTGTCTCCACCCAATATCCAACTCCTAAACTAACAACGAAATTAAAAATATAAAAGTGCTAACTTCTTGAACTGTAGATATCAGCTTAAATATCCCGGCGTTAGTTTTGTCTGGCAACAAACTGTTTCATATTATTGTCGTGTTATACTTTTCTACTTAACGTCGAGTCGCAAGTGTGTCGGTGTCTCGGTGTCTCCCAAGTAACGGTGCTTCCGTTGTTTCGCCAACTTTTAACGAGTTTGTCGGACACGGCTGGAAGTGCGCGCAGTAGTGTCGCCACGAACGGAGTGCCGTTGAGACTTTACACCCACATTTGTTTCACTCTTTAACTAACATAATTTTCTTATATTTTTACCAAAATTATTTTGAACTAGCTTTCCGCCCACGGCTTCATCGTCGTGGTTTCTCGGTATGTATTATACATATAAACCGTCCTCAAGAACCACGCTATCCGTTGGTGAAAACAGCATGAAAATCGGTGCAGTAGTTTTTGAGTTTATCGCGAACAGACAGACAGACGCAGCGGAAGACTCTTTTTTATAATAATTAGTGATAGTGATAAATATTTACGTGGACACCCATTGAAACAGTGGAGAACATGATCTAAAGGAATCCCTTATAACACTTTCTGCCAAATTGTGTAGTCACTCAGTGGAACAAACTCCATGAAAATATTATTATCTTCATAAATAGATAAGACAATATCTCCAAATCTTAAAACACACAAGCATCGGCTTATTAAGCTGTTAGTGTGGTTATTCTAATATAATAACAATAATATACGTTGGAAAAATTTTATCTGTAAGAGATATGAAGAAAATGTATGAACTGCAATGTTTGGAGACATGGCTGGTAAGTCTAGTCTAGAAATACGTCATTAATACCATCTAGCTCAGACTATAAACAATAGGTTCAGAGAAAGTACATAACATACGTGACATAAGTAGATATGCGTCGTCGCTTCTACCTAGGCGGTGGGCATTTATCAGAATTTTTAAATATGGTTCAATAATAAAGGGTGCAGGACGTAGGACCATATTATTATATCTATTGAGTAACCATGACGGGTATTTTTCTCACATCGATGGTATCCATTTCACTGAGGGTATTATTATTAAAATCGACAACAATAGGTACTGTACATACAATGTATGGTATAGATATGCACATACTTACTACATCTCCCATTGAATGCCATAGGTTGGTGCGAATTACAAGTTTTGAGCGTGTATTAGATTTACATGATAATGTTCTATGAGAAATGAAATGTAATGATAGAATTGAAAATAAATGCAATTAGCGATTTGTGAACTGCAAGTTAGTACGACTTCCAAATTAGAAACTAAAAAGAAATCGTTACATCTGCAACCGTTATCTGGCTGAAAAAGTTGTGCAGAATCTATAGTGTGCCTAAAGAATTTGAGGACAAAGAACTATCGTGATATAAATTTAGCATTCAAACTTATCACCGATATGACCTCTGCACAATTGATTTGTGTTCACCTACAGTTGGTATATGCAAATCACCATTGTTCACCCTCGCTCAGAGCAGCTCACTTGGTGCGTTCACCGATCCCGTCGGACCATGGGTAGCACTTAAAACTGCCGTTAAAAGGGGCACCGTTCAAAAGCGGCGTATAAATAACGTGGCAAACAACATTTACGTTAGCGACGATATTTTACGATATTCTTTCATTTCCATTTGCAAATTCAATCGAAATGTGGTGCTTGTCTCAAAGTTATTTGCAGAATAGTTAAAAAAAGGGGGTTCGAATTTTGAGTCCTAAACTTTTTCGGTTTGCAGAGGCAGAATTTTTTTGGATCGATGTGATTAGTAACTTATCGGAAATCGATTAAAAATGAGTTGGTTGGTTAGTTGCCCACCAGTTTTTACCAAGTGTCAAGAATTTAGTTTTACAGTTTGTTCGAAATAACTAAGCCCGTCTCAAGTTGTACGCAAGTGGTTTAGCAGTGGTCAATTTTTATAGAAAGAATCGGTGTAAAAGACATAAAATTAGGGACATTAATATTTCGAACTATACTTTGTCCATTATGAGAACCGTTTTTTGACAGATGGAACTAGTGATTGCAGGAATGTAACTATGCGATTATCGACCCGATTATTGACACTTTGATTACTGTCTAGTAGTGATTATCGATTGTTAGGTTATCGAATCGAAAATTGTGCAATGACGACCAATAATAAATAAATATGTATAATATTCATCTGATTGTATTAATTTTTGTATAATATTCATTTTCCATACATTTCTTTTCAAAAATATTGTTTAATTTATATTTTATTGATATTAGAGTGGATGCCATTTTCCGATACCTACTGATTTATTGTCATTGTTCAAAATGATTGCAGCGAATACATTCGATTGCATCACTAGACACGGTAGAATGTGGTAGAATGTAACTAAATTTAATACGCTTAACAATAATCATTTTTTTTGAAAATCCGTTACATTAATGGTATTATAATGTCTGCAAGGAATCATAATTAAGATAATTGAATAACATAAGGTAGATAATACATTTATATTGTTACGCATTTCAAAGTTAACTTTTACGTAATCTGAAACAGCTACGTTCTAAGGCAGTCTAAGGCATCTGTCAAAAAACGGTTCACATAATGGACAAAGTATAAGTAACTATATCTACGTCCACTGATGGCCTACTGCTTACTACTGAAAAGTATTTGATTTTCGGGAATAAAAAATGAAGAAATTACTAGGTATTGCCTGCTAACCTGAGTATTTTTGTGGGAACATTTAGAAGTAGTATCAGGTATTACTTATTTAAAAAGTTGACAGTTTTACAATAGTCGGTATGTTACTTACCGAAGATAGACTGGGTTGAATAGTTTGAAAGAGTTATTTTGATTGTCACTGAAAATGTGTATCTTAAAACATAGTTTTAAGAGTTTGTAGACTAGAAAATACTGAAGTATGCATATCCATGCGTGAGTAATGCTATTGTTACCGCCATAAACTGCGGCAGAGGCGGAAAATAAAGCGGTTTGAAAATTTATGGCAAATAGGACTTGATGTTAACCTATGATTGAGTCAATGCAGGCCACATTCTAACAAATATAAAATTGAGTGTAAGGTTTCATAATAGAAGACAGTTTAAGCCATATAAACTCTTATCTCTTCTTGACTTTCAAGCCAACATAATTTAATCTAAGCCTAAACCTTCTTCAGCCTTGGGCGCTATATTTTTTTTGGTTTTTCGCAAATTGTTCGGCTATAACACATTTTTAAGTATCGTTATCTTAGAAGATTTTGGTGTAGCATAGAGGATTCGGCCAAAAATTACAATTTATACCTAAATCTCCTACGATAATGAATTTAAAGTTTTAATACTCAATCGTGAATAAGTTCACGATTGAGTATTCGCGCCCAGTGCTGAACATTCAGCCTTAATGACTAAAATGATCGGTTTATCTAATAATTATTAAATGATATCCACGACATACAGGACTAGTGCGGAAAAATGATTCAAAAACAGTTAACTATTAATATCCTGTATAAGGACACAGTGAGTCGAAAACGACAATCATCGAAGCAGTATCGCAGAGTTCAGGGGAAAACGTTTGATCGCACTGTTTGTTGTGAAAGGGCCTCCCGGATGAGTGGGTGCCGTAAAAACCGCCCCAAATGGGGTAAAAACTGTCGACGTGCGTCTGATCCCCGCTCGGGATCGCGAGTGACGAGCCATGTCGATATCGAATATTCGAGAGCAGTTTTGGTTAAGTGAATATCGAGGGCAAGTTTGTCGGTTATTCGCAGTAATTTGCAATAATTTTATTAGACTAGTTTTGTCTTACCTACGACTGTTTTAGTATATTCATCAATTCGTATTGTTATTTGGTTAAAAAGCCTTTTTCTATACAGAATTATATAGCTGAGATAGAACCCATTTATAAGTATTTTGAGACTCAAAGTTAAATAACGTGTATCTCCCAGCTTACACACAGTTACCAAGTTACAAAGTCTTATAAAATGAATTATTTTCAGTTAAATTATCGTTAAAACTCAGCCACTCTCTAACCGGATGCTATCGGGCTCTTATTAGGCAGCTTATTTTATTAGCAGCCGTGGCTTTAAATCAGCTTGTCGGGGACAGGTAAGGCAATCGTCACCCCCCACACGTTCCACGAGCCCCCCTTCGATTGGACTTGCCGCGTATAAAGATTAGTACTTGTGTAGGTACTGGATTTAAGAGATGCTATTTTTGTTTTTGTATGTGTTATGTGTGTGATAAAGTTTTTATGAGGTACAAAGTTTTTTTTAAAAATTTATTATTGAAGTTGATCTAAAGTACTGTTTTTTTTTGGCCTTCGCTAGTCGTAACTCTACATATAATGCATATTATCTTTGAACTATTTTATGGGACTTGAACTTGTGACAGAATTATCGTTTAACCATTATTGTAAGTATTTTTTGCCATAATATGTTGAAGAGAAAAAGATGTGGAGCTTGTATCGTCATCTTACAATACCGATATCTGGAAGTCAAAATTGTTGGGCTCCACATGTAAATTGTAGTATAAATAAGATGAGTGGATTTACAACGTGATAAATTCCTCTGTTGGGTCAAGACCTTGGTGTGAACTCCCCGTCAGCATCGTCTAGGGTCGGCTGATTGCCCCATCTGTCAGAGCAAGACCGTAGAGCCGCTGCAAATAAAATAAGAGCCAAATTATTGGCACTTATTGGTGGGAGCTGCGTTTCGGCAGAAACGTCAAAACGGGGGTTTTGTTTTATAGAATAAATAAATATAACGGAGGGTAAAGTGATGAGGATGGTGGATAGATAAAATAGGAATATTTCGTTGAAAATGCTGTGTTTGAAGTTGGCGTTAATTCTCGGTCTGAAACGTTTACGGGTCTTTTTTGTGTCATAGGTTTGTAGTTATTGTAAGTACTTACCACGCTCATTAGATTTTCCTTTGTCTAACCCACGTAATTACTCGTAAATTTCTACAGGGCTGTATACAGAAGCCATCAACCTTCCCCTAAGCTTTAACATTAAGTGGCAGACCGAATCAGTTAAGTATTGTTCGACAAAACCTCCGTTTCCAAAGCGGGAGCGATAAAATTACCTATTGTCGATGCACATTGCAGTAAAGCCTGCATTAAACTGAAAGCAATTCTAAATGCGTCGCGTAAAACGGAGCAATACGACAGCGAGCCGACCGCATTGTTTTTTTTAGGGTTCGGTACCTGAAAGTAAAGAAGTTAAACCCTTATAGAACCACTTTCCTGCGTGTGTTCCAAGATGTTTTAAGTAAGTTTTAAACTAAGACGTATGTTATCCATTTCCCTGTAACATAAAAAATAAATAAAAAAACCCATCTCAGTTTCTTCTAGTTATGTAGCCAATAGATGCAAATATTTTGTCGATAAACAGTATGCCGAACCACAAAGGCAAGTCCAACGTACACTTGGATGTCTTTATTTTAGTTACGGTTGTACGTGTAAACAGTTCCGATGTCTTGTATCGATGAGCACTTACTCAGGATAATGCAGGCGCGGTGTATCGAGCTATGAAGTTTGTCTGAGGCATCTGCCTCAGACACTTATTAGTTAATAACTGGTGCTAAGTGGTTGAATTTTATACTAGAAATAATTTTTGTCTAGTTTCGTTCGATTTTACAAAGATCATGGAAACAAAGTTGTGGTAGTTTTCGTAGTATATGGTAGTCTGTCGTAATATATAGTAGTTTATCATAGTAAATGGTAAATAAATATGATGGTCTGTCATACTTGTCGTAGTACATCGTTTTCGTAGCACGTAGCAGTTTTCGTAGCACTTGGCAGTTTTCGTAGTACTAAGTTTCTCAGTTTCACATTTTGTAGCAATGTTTTATTGTATGAATAGTATAGTAGAATATATGTATAGTAGAACTTACACTACTATTAAATTTTTTGAATGTTGTGTAACTAATATATTTAAATCAGACTGTTATTCTCGAAGTTATCTAAGATTGTTTTTGCAGAAAATATTTTTTTTTGTATTCAAGAGGGAGTCGAAGTAAAATTACAACAACTTTTTTATGTTTGCTTTCTTTCAAGTTGGCGTCAAACAGGTGAAGACATGAAATAAACTTTTTTCTTTTTTCTCTTTGATTACAAGATTCCGCTTCTTTGCCACATAAAGGTTATATCGTATTGACACAAACACAAGCAGGTGCTTCAGTTATATTTTATCCAATATCTTGAGTAATCATGACTTCCACATATTCTAAAACACTGCCATAACAGGCATCATGCTACGAATCCACTTAACGCTACTGAGAATATTACTTCAAATTTTTTTGAAATTAGAATTTCTTCCAGCATAGGATGTCATATAAAAGGCGTGTCAATATCTCCTTTAAAAGTACGGAGTATGATCGGAGAGGTTCTCAGCGGGTGGCTCGCGTCAATTGCTGAATCCCTTCCGGTTCCGGGCTGCCAGCAGTGTGCTACCGGTTTAGATTCATAACTCCGATGCTTAGAACATTGTCAGCGTTCAACCGTGAAATACGGGCGCACTAGAAAAATATTTATGTCGCTAGTTTTCTTTGTTGTTAAATTATTTGGTGCATTCTGTTTTTGTGAGGGTGGATTTGTTTTGGAGCGAAGATAGATGAACGTATAGTATGATCGTAATATACATATGATCTGTGAGACATCCATGATTCATTTTAGGTTGCAGGAGGAGATTGGAGACCGTCTGGAGTGATATCACCGTATTGCTAAATATTCTGTCGGTTAGCAATCATAAGCTAAAATGAGTAAAATTACTGGGCATACCTATATTTAGTCTCTAGATGACAATGAGCTGGTGATACTATTGGTGTTGCTGATGTCTTTAGGCTGCGTTTGCAGCTAGGTGAATTAGTTCCCTCATCCTGAAAATTTAAAGACTAATTATTTTCCTATGTTCTTAAATGTAAATCTATGAAATTTCTTGCTAAGGAACTATGGGTTCTAATTGATTTAGATGAATTGCTTAATATGAGGTCCAAAGTGGCTACTTTAATATGGCTGTGGCTATTTTATATTTATTATATAGTTTATACGTAGTACCCGCGTAATTCCTTAGCAATATTATAATTATGTATATGACTACTACCGAATATAAGAAATAATATAACGTATTAGTCATCCAAACTACTCATTTTAGCGCCCCTGATTTGTCAATAAACAAACTAAGTCCCTTCTAACTTTGTATACATTTTATTTTTTACTTAGAAACGTAAAGTTCACCAAATAATTTTGCCTAGTAAAATTTAGTTCCGAATAGGGAAGAAGCAGTCAATATGTATATGTTTTGAGGGCACAGGTAAGGAACGAGCTTCAACTACTTAAAAGTTCTGTTGCAAATGAAGCGTTACAAAAATGAACGCCCCTTTGGGCCCTATTCGGAGCGTGGAACACCTAATGGTTTTCGAAAGCTAAGCGAAAATAGTTTTCGTGCGAGATGTAATTTTGTTTAAAAAGTATGTACCTATTGCGAAAATATTTTGTTTTCGAGCAACTATTATATCTGCCGACGTTAGGCCGACGTAGTTACTTTATTTATGTTTCTATTCGTACATCACTCGATTTAATGTTTCATGTTGATAACAACATTTATGTCAGTCAGTATAAGAAAATGTTAAATAAGTTTCGATGCAAGGGATAACAAACAAGGAAAAGTGATTACGCGAGTGGCGTCGTGTAATCGCTAAGCTAAGACGGTTCGTGAGGCACCCGCTAACCCCGGTCTCGATCCCAGAAGTCACTTTTAAGCCATTACTTACTCGCTTGTTTTCGATTTGTTTTTTCCGACGAAAAAAGACAGCGCGAAATACAAGCGGGACTAACTTTCGGGCAATCAGCAAGCCCAACTTCGGGAAGGGTTAAATCAAAGGGTTCCGCTTTTATGAAGACTTATTTCAGACTTACCTTGAAGTTGAAATTAGATTTAATCTGGCTCGAAGCTTTAGGATTGAATTTTGTAAACAATTTGGAATACCTCTACAACTTCCAGGCTTTGTTGGAATACCATTGGGAACTCGGGATCCGGTTGTTTAGAAATTCCTTTGAAATGAATTTGTACTCATATGCGGCCGAGTTTTGTAAATACTCAGGCCAGTTCATGTTCAATGGGCATGAAGTATATGTAATGTTTATTTAATTGAGTTTATTTCGCATTTGTTTAGGGTCAGACGATTGTTGTGTTTATTGACACGAATAGAAACATGTTTGAGTTACATTTTTGAAACAATAAAATGCTTTCGTTAAAATGTTTTCGGTGTTAATATTTGACGTTTACATACGGTTATGTACTGTTGTGTTTGTGGGCTTTAATATGAATATTATTAGTGGCTTTTTCAAATCGATAATAGCAAGATGGTTTCATAACTAGCCGTACGGCCCTGCGACGTGACGTGGGAAGGCGTCACTTCACCGCGACGTCTCAGAAAGGTCTGAGAAGCGAGTTGGTTCACCACAATAGTCCTGAGGCCGGATGTTGGTTATCCTTTGTATCGAAGCTTTTAAGTTTCGACGCCCGATCACCGAGACCGTCTGAAAAAAAGAAAAAAATGGCCGAGCGTAGTAGGACTGAGGTAGGCAGAATGTGTGTGAAAGATAATATTATGGAAAGGTTTTGTACTGGTAGTACTCTACTCTAGTAGGTACGTCAGGGTTGAAGCCACCACATTATGCAATTATGTATGTGCTAGCAATGGGTTAGCTTGGGTAAAAACAAGGATAAATATACAGAGTTGACGTTCACAAAGATATTAATTTTCTAATGAAAGAAAATTTATAGTGAAAGAAAAATTCGATTTCAGGCAGGGTTTGAACCTGCGTCGCTCTGGTTAAGTACACCAGCTTTACCAACTAAAGCTTTAACATTTCGCATTATTTAATGCTAAAATATAATACAAATAAGCAAAGTTGATGGTCAAGCTTCGGTGATTGGATAGGCGCTAATAGAAAAAGAAGAGGAATTATTGGGCTTCGGTTGGAGAAGTCATCGCAGTCCATAGACATCTGCAACAACAACAAAAAGAAGAAAAGAAAAATTTGTGCATTTTTTTATTTGTTGTTTCTAAAGAAAAAGGTATCAAAATAAAACATACATAAAGACTTTCTTATTCTACCTGCAGTATTTATTCGTAGACGTAGGTACTTAGCTCGTAAATTTTGACTGAGCACAAAACAGCTCTTACGAGACGAGTGAAGATACATTTAATACTGACTTTTATCTTTAAACTGTGCATGCTATTCGTGAATGTAGTGATACTACAGCGTTTTATGGCCATACTATTTAGAGTAAGTTGGTACTCAGTTTGGAAAGATGCAATGTCTAGTGATCCGCCTGGGTACCTACTGAGCTGACATGCAAGACAGGTACCGAACAGTTATACTGTGTTCATTTATCGTGTGTACGTATGTGAGAACCAGAGCCTAAAAAGATAATTTCACTTAAATTATCTTAGACCCTGTTTTTGCTTTCCAACGAAACAGCCAAAACAGGGTCAAAAGTATTAAACTATAAACAAATAAAATTAGCATTTTTTTACTAAATACATAATTAAGTTTGTATTTAGTAAAAATTTGGTACTACTATAGCCTATTCCCTCTCGTTCTGGGAGGACACCCGTGCCCAGCAGTGGGACAATGTAACGGTTGATGATGATGATGACATAAATAAAATTAAAGCGGAGGAGCCGAGCATAAAGAAAGAAATAGAAATAGTAAGGGAAACTGCAGGGCTCAGCTCGTAAACAATAAAAACGATTCTAAGTTTAAACTTGCACGTCACTGACGTCGCCTCAAAGACGTAAATTAAAAATGTGAAGGCTAATTTCGACTTGGTGGGTGGGGGTCGCGGTGGCTTAGCGGTCATAGCGTCTGGTGTAATTAACCAGAAGACGCAGGTTCGAGTCCTGCCCGCGGTCGTATTTTTCCTTCACTAAAATAACTTAATAATCTTTGCATGGAAAATGCCTAAAAATACAAAAAAGATATTTAAACTTGCATCTAATTTTTATATTTATCTTTGGGCCTTTAAAAAGAAGAAAGATATACACATGACACAGACATTACTACTTACATTACATATTTTTGATGGCTTTCGTCTTCTTGATAAAAAACTCTTTTTAATGTTCGTAGTACAGTAGTCAAAAGAACTAATGCGAAATACAAGTACTAGGTACCTATTAGGTTTGATTAAACATAGTATTCCATGATTTTTGTCTTCGTTAGTCATGTGTCATGATGTATAGAAAAATAAAATTAAAAGTCGTTGCACCGATATGATGTTTTTGCAGGCAGTGCGGCAAGGGGTCGCATGTGATCGCGCCCGCATGACGTAGACTTTCATACCACCACTATTTTTCCGCAGCAGGTATTTCCCTTTGTGCTCGCTCGCCTCCGGACCACACTTCTTCCTTTCATTGTCCACATCGCCGCTCGAGTAGGAAATCGATGACGTGTACCGAATATAACGTGTTATTGAAAGGAACACCGCCTCGTTGCCTAACATTGACACTTTGAAAACATCGACGCGTCTTTATTTGCTCAAACAGACGATCATAAGTAAATAGAAATATTAATGATGCACTTAAATTATTACGATTATATAATTTACATAGAAACGAGTATCAAAGAAATAACGCTTCCATTTCAAATTATGCTAATGTTAATAGGAAAGAGAGTCCCCTTCTTGCAAACATACAACGACAGAAAATGTGCTGACGAGATGACGAACACCCATCGAATGGTTTTTATTTTTCTTTCTAAATAAAAAACAGAGGTAAAAGCTAATTACCCCTTCGGAGTCTTTCCCGAGTCAAGTGTTCCGCCATAAAATCGCATGAATCGTTCGCATTATGGTGGTAGGGGGAGGGAAAATGACGTGCTGAATTAAGCCAACATTTTTTTCTAAGTGGGCAGTAAGCGGGCTGCTTTCACCCATACATATTGAAGTGTCGTATACTTTACGATCCATCCCGGTCGAGGGTACTTTTACTGAAGCAATGGGCGAACATCCGTATTGAGTGGACAAAATTACCTTCATCGTGTTCTACAAGTTGAATCGTCTTGTTTTATCATCGTCTATACATTTTGGATAATTCATGTTAAATAAATTGATATTATTCATGTTATATTATGGAATTTCACATTAATACGTAACGTCGTAATGTTATCGTGAAACAGGAAAATGAGTACCAAAAGAGATCATTACATTATTAAAACATTAAAACACAACAAATCTCCGAAGACTCAGTAAAGCAGTTTAAATTCTGCGAAATGCTATGGTATGGTACATACTACCTCTCAGAAAAATAACTTTAGTCATAATTTGGAGTCCTGCCTATACTTTTATTGAGCTCGCATGCTCTTAGGAAAAATTTATACGTAAGAAAGGGATGCCGTATTGTCATTTCCTCATCTTCTGTCCGGTTTTAATTACGTGATACTACTTATTTTGCTAGTTTGATTCATGCCTAATAGTCCCAAGTGCGTTTGCTGAGCACAGGCCCTAGATTCGCTTCCCAGGTCGATTAGTTTTAATGGAGTATCCTATGAAAATATCAGTAGTAGCTCTGATGGGCTGGAATGACTGCTGATAGGCTCGCCCCCTATTAATTGGGACCTAAAGCATGCAGGTATATGCATGCTCTCGATAAACAGTAGCAGATAAAGTTATGGACCTGTAAGATAAAGTACAATATGATTAGGTACCTATACTATCGTTGTAAGTAGATTTATTAGGTTTTTTAAATTATTTATTAGTGTCCATTTTTGAAGTCACTTTGAGTGAATAAAGTAGACATCGATACCATTGCTTGTCGTTTAAATATAGAATATACATCAATACGAATTAGTACGATTCTTTACTTTAATTGCGTCGTCGTCGTTTTCATTTACAATATTCTAGTTTTCCCGGAAATTCGAGTATTTATTTTGCCGTTTGACAAACAACAATAACAAACACAACACAACTTTACTCGTTTAGCCGCAGATTAGAAACATTGTTCCTCGACAGTTAGATCATCATTTTTGTTTCCCGTGTGAAGTAGCCTCACTCCGTTAATTTAAATTATACAAGAGAATTCACGAGACGGGACGTTTCTTCGGCGGACATGCAAACAATTAATTACCGGGAATATTAATGCCTCGCATTAGTCAGGGGTAGAGCCGTGTCAGCGGACCCTCGGACTCGCATCGCTGTCCGCAGCTTAGCCACAAGGGTGCCCGGTATACGTTGACCCTTCAGAGCGGCGCTGCTTTCCAAGGCAACTGTCAATAAAATGTCAAATACAGTACATTTTATTTTACTTCCCTGTTACGCCGCGGACCAAGATATTGTGGACGGGTCTGTAGAATATTTAAATTGTCGGTAAATATTGCTGCAGTATATAACCTGATTAGATCCTTGTTGTGTGGTGCTGCGGTATTACTAAGTTATAGCTTGCTTTTGTTACAATTTTGCTGTCAGAATTTATATGATGGTTACTGAACTCTGGACTCGATTTCTAGAAGTAATTAATATGAATCATAGGTAACTTGCCGGATGGAGATGAAGATGGAGTGATGATTTGCGCAAGATTGATGGCAGAAGCTGAAAGGAAAGTGAAGTGAAATGGCTTATACTAGGGGTGACCTTCTTCCCCCCCATTGGGGTTCTCGCCTTGTCGCGGCGGGGGGGCTTAGTAGCCGTGGAGTGGGCCCACGGCGAAGCGAAGTGGAACCCCGAGGCGGGTGCTGCTCCTGCGGGCTTTGCCCAGGAAGCCCGCAGTCGAGCGGCCACTGTAGGTTGCGGTGTCGTATGGGAGGCACCGCAACTGAGGCGGGCCGCGGTGTTGCATTGGCGACGCTGCGGCTGAAGGTTTGCGGGGCCGCGGCGGGAGAGGAGTGCCGGTATCACGGTGCGCCGCTCTCCCTGCCTTCCGCGGCCTCGGCGGGGCCGCAGCCGCAGGACTGCGGACACGGTGGGGCCGCAGGGGGAGAGGAGTGTCGGTATTACGATGCGCCGCTCTCCCTACCCTCTGCGGCCGAGGTCCGGGGTGGCGGATGCGGGGAAGTCCGCCAACCCCCGTCCCATGTTCGGGACAGGACCCGAGGTGGCGGCGCGTAGTGTTCCACGCGCGCCCCTCTAGGACGTAGGGGGAGTTTTGACTCCCCACTACACGGCGGGGCCCGCAGAGGCGGGCCATCACCAGTCGGGGGCCGCGGACGAATTTATAGTTCCCGTAGCCCCCGACGCAGGTGCGAGAGGGAACACCGTGTGGTTTTAGTCGGTAGGTCACCCACTCTGGGTGGAGTCCGACACGCCCCGTCGCCTTCCCCGGGCGGCGGATGTCCATGAGGATTTTCCACACGCACAAAAAAAAAAAAAAAAAAAAGGGGTGACCTTCTTGGTTTTATCTTTACTGTCAATAGATCCGACACCAACCGAAGAATCATAATTGGTGTAAAAAATAAATAGATTTTAATTTTAATGAAATAATTGAAGGAACTAATTTATTGTCCAGAAATCTTATTTATAAGATTCTTGCCATTGTATTTGACCAAAATTTTTCAAAATCTGTCCATCGAAATAACCGCCTACGGAGGTAATTTTGTTTGTTTGTAAAAATACAATATTGCCATTAATAGAAAGAAAAATAATAATATGTGAAAAAAATTAAAAGAATAAAAATTCTTACTATTCCAGGATTTTCCACAGACTAAAAATGTTAATAATTTCGTTGAAATCCTGCCAGGACCTGACTGACCTGACTCTTCTTTTTTTACGAGTTATTTAAGAAAATAAAGTATTCTGATTATAGATATCGCTAATCGGTAAGATTTTTGAATTTAGAATCCGTTAGGAGCGCTGGAACCTCGAACTGCATTGGTGAGTTTATTTTTTATGCTACCCTCTAATTTCTTAACATTATTTATCGGTCGAAACTCCTTCGAACAGTTTGTGTTTGTTACTCATCGGGGTTGAATTCGTCGTGCATACCCAGGGTTTATAATAAAATTCTGGATGTTGTTGCTTGTCAACTTGAACTTGTGGTGATGGTGGTGTGATCAGGATTTAAATCCTTGAGCCAAGGTTGCTGTGAGGTACGGTACAGCGTTTTGTGTTGTTCAGTTAAACTGTATTCAGACAAACTAAGGACTAGCGTGGTAGAACAAGTGAACGTGTGAGTAGAAATCTACCCGTGAGGTAAGTCATAATATGATGTTGCTTCTCTATTAATACCATTTTTTCTTGTGTTTGTATGTTATATTATTTGTTTTTTTTTGGGATTAATCGAATACCTACGTACCTACGTTTCTAACGTTTATGAAAAATGCAAGTGGAGTTTCTCTTTCTATCACTGCGACCGTAGCCGATCCTTTGTGACCCACCCGCCACCCGTTGAGTTTGAGTTATCCTGCAGGATTCTTATAAGGGTGAGCTCCTTTATTTCGTCTGGTCTTTTAAGAAGGTGATAAAGGCACTCAGATATACTCATTTATACGACATGTGCGTTGGATCCGCGCAGGATGTGAAAACGCGTAGTGTACACACGGCAACAGGTTAAGTTATACCTACATAAGTACCAACATTAAGCCTATGATCTGAACTCGTATTTTATGGCTTTCCGTACAATGAGGGTTCAGCTTATGGTGGAAATGTTTATTTTGTTTTCTAGCCTGTGTATATAGACACTTACATTATAATCAATGTTGATTTCATCAGTCTATATTCAACCTTCAAAACGATTTAGGTACAATGGCTATCAAAAGCGCTAATTTATTGTGTTAATCAAATTATTTGTACAACCAAAAGGAATACTCGACGTCAATAAAATTGTTGTTTAAAGTAATTTTTGGATTGTCGTCTGCCAATCAAAGGCCTTACAAAGCGGTTGCCGCAGGTCTGTGCTATAGGGCTATCGCTTTATGTTATGAACATTAAACTCTTAGAGATATCACTAAAATTCTCGAACGCTCTGAAGTTGCATGCAAGTGCAGTATTCTAAAGAAATTCTTTTTATTTTGCGCTGGCAAATCATGTTCAGAGCACTTATTAAGTAAAGCGTCATCTATTTACAATATATTTACAATAGTAAAAGTTTTGAGTTTTAAAGTAGGTAAATGCGAAAAAACGTGCGTGTAGTTGAAAGGTTTTGCTTCATGTAGTAACCCAGTTGATCTTGAACATTTTTACGTTCATGAAAGTATTTTCCCAATAATAAAATTGGTGAAAATGTATGATGTTCCTTTTATAATAAACTGTAAAGCATTTCTATTACTATGCAGTCCAAAATATATGTATATAATAACATTAGTACCAACCCTATTCTAAAGTTACCTTTAGACGTGTATTGAAAGCGGACCGCTAAACATTCTGCTTTTTAAAACTAATAGCAACCACGAGACCCAACTTCGGGTATAAAGAGTGAGAAAATTTTATTATTTTCATGTCGAAAGCTTCGCTCAAAACTTCATTGTGAGAAGGTAACTAATATTAGCAGTTTTATATTTTCTCAACATTTAACGGGTAACGAGGTGGAGAGTCTTTGGCAACTTATTTTATTTTATCTGTTACGTCGGTTAAGAAAAGGTAATGTATAAGTCATTTGTGATTGTGACATGTTTAAGAGGAACGTTATATCGTATGTTATTTAGTATGGTAACCGTACGATAATCTCCTATCATCTTCATCACCATAATAAACCCATATACTTACTGTACCACTACTGGGCAAGTGCAAAGGCAAGTTCACTATGTTAGCCTACTGTGGATTGGTAGACTTCATACGCCGTTGAGAAAATCTCTTAGGCGTGCAGGTTTCCTCACGATTTTTTCATTCACCGTGTTAAGCGATTAATGATATTAATACGCACATGATTCCTAAGAGTCAGAGGTCTTGGATTAGAACTGGGAACTTTGGACTTAGCTGTCCAATACCATTAGGTTATCACTGCACCTATTTATCGATTTATTGGTTAAGGTACAATCAGTAAATTGGAATGGGAGTCGGCAAATTATGACGTAATTGGCTTAATAATAATCTTTCTTTATTCAGCCAATTTACGGATAACAATGGTTCTTATTTCTAAACACGTTAAGCTAAGGCATACAATTGGCAGAGATAGAGTAGCCTCTGACTCTCAAACTAGGTGAAAACCTGTGTTTTGAGTCACCTCGTACCGACTACCATATTATTCAAATTCAAACGTGTGACTAGCCGGCTTTTACACTATGTATAGCAGGATCTTTTCCTGTACGGAAGACACATAATTCTTATGACTGACAAGTCTTTGTTAAACTGAGACAATCCTATGTGGGGGCATTTTTTTTAATAAACGGAAAAAGTCTAGTTCCTTTTTATACATATACCTAATTTCTTTCTAGATGGCATCCATTTATGCACTTGTATGCAAGTGGCCACAGTTCTTTGTAAAATAGTTGAAGATTGCAATTCACTGCGGCTGCTGGAACTATTCTTTTCTTTCAACTAAGTGGCCATAAGAAAGAAAATCTGCGTCATTGGTCCACGCAACTAATGTTTGGTTTATCATTGAGTACAATGATATAGGTACTAGATGCTCCTTGCGTCACATTCTGGACACTTAAAAAAATAAATCATTGTATCTTACCTATCTTTTTTTGCCAATATAGAATTAATTTAACAAGTCTCGGAATCCCGTATGCCTTCCTTGAAGGGTTAAGAATCACGTAACATTTAACCTACCTGTTTTTTTTTAAATGCATTAGTTTTTAGAATTGACAATCATATTGTTAAGAAATCCAATAAGGTGAATATTTTCTAACTTTAATCTTCATAGATTTATTCCCATTAGAAGTTTAAGTATTTGATCATAAAAAATCATTCACTTAATTTGTTGTATTCTTATAGATGAAAAAGCTCACTGCAATTCGGAGTGTTATCCTTAAGACGATCAGTGTTTGATGACGTAGTTGTTATGAACCTTATAAGGGTAATAGGTATGCCATATACCATCGTCGAGCGGGGAGGGTGTACTGGCAGTCTGGCAGGCCCGATAACGTGTGTGTAATCCGATAAAATACACCTATTGCCCGCTACTGGGCTCGTTATTTGTAATTACTCACTATAAACGTTTAGTGTAGATACTTATGTATGTAATTTCGTAGTTTTTGGTAAGAAAGTGAGATTTAGGCAGTATATAGAGAGGAGACCTGTGCCCAGCAGTGGGATATTGTGATGGGTTGATGATGATGATGATATAATTTTGTTTATTTTTAACGACTTTGCGTTTGATTGCTACTTTATCAGTTGGTAATGAGCAGTGCGTCGACAACATGCTTACCCAGCAAAAATCGAGTCGATCTATTCAATCGAGTTTTGAAGACTGTCAGATTATAATTTATTAATTAAGTAGAGAGTTGCACGCGGATTCGTCCGTATAGGATCCCAGTTTTCCTGCGGGTTATTTAATATCCTATGTTACATACAAACCATCACGCCTGTATTCCCCGAAGGGTTAGGCAGAGGTGTACTAATGTACACCCACATTTCGCCGATATGTTTAGGTCCCATGTACTAGGGGGCGAGCCTATTGCCATTAACCGGGCACAAATCCAGACTCCGAGCTGCTACTGGGAATTTCATAGAAAAACCCAATAACACTTTGCTCGACCTGGGAATCGAACCCAGGACCTCTTGCGTAGCAGTCGCGCTTGGGACCACTAGACTAACGAGGCAGTCTATCCTATGTTAATGGCGAATAACGTAGATTTCTTATGGTAAAAAAATAGTAACTCGGTTCAATAGTTTCAAAGGTTACAAAAAACTAAACTTTCCTCTCTATAACATTTGTATAGATAGCCATATAGTTATGGGTAGCTAAAATAGCCACTTATTGAATCACAATATGACTTACGGATAAATACCTAGCTTTATATATATTTTTGGATACACCAGTGTTGCTACTGCTCAATTACTTTCACTACATATTACTTACTACGTCATATGATAAAATATCCAGTAGTGCTATGTATTATAATTATCCGTTAATGATTGCATCGATTTTGCGTCTAACTGAGGGCTTACCCGTTAAATTTAGATGACCATCAATCTATGCAGTCAGTCGGAGGGGATTTCATCATCATCATCAACCCATTACATTGTCCCACTGCTGGGCACGGGTCTCCTCTCAGTACGAGAGGGATTAGGCTTTAGTCCGCCACGCTAGCCTACTGCGGGTTGGCAGACTTCACATGCCGTCAAGAAAATCTCTCAGGCATGCAGGTTTCCTCACGATGTTTTCCTTCACCGTTTAAGCGCGTGATAATTAATAATAATACGCACATAACTTCGAAAAGTTAGAGGTGCGTGCCTTGGATTCGAACTCGAGACCTTTGACTTGGCAGTCCAATGGTCATATCACTAGGCTATCACTGCACTTGGCTACATACACATTGCTACATACATACACATTGCTACATACATACACTTTGCTCAATTACTTTCACTACATATTACTTACTACGTCATATGATAAAATATCCAGTAGTGCTATGTATTATAATTATCCGTTAATGATTGCATCGATTTTGCGTCTAACTGAGGGCTTACCCGTTAAATTTAGATGACCAACAATCTATGCAGTCAGTCGGAGGGGATTTATCCAACTATAATCTGAATTGTACAATATTATAATTTATTGGTTTCGGTTAAAGCCACCGACAGCCTCATCAACCCTATGTTGTCCTTAGAATGGCATATTCTTTATTGCACGCAAAAACTTGTACCTTTTTTAGGGTTCCGTAGCCAAATGGCAAGAAACGGAACCCTTATAGATTCGTCATGTCCGTCTGTCTGTCTGTCCGATCGTGTCACAGCCTTTTTTTTTCGAAACTATAAGAAGTATGCTGTTGAAACTTGGTAAGCAGATGTATTCTATGAACCGCATTAAGATTTTAACACAAAAATAGAAAAAAAACAATAAATTTTGGGGGTTCCCCATACTTGGAACTGAAACTCAAAAATTTTTTTTCATCAAACCCATACGTGTGGGGTATCTGTGGATAGGTCTTCAAAAATGATATTGAGGTTACTAATATCATTTTTTTCTAAACTGAATAGTTTGCGCGAGAAACACTTCCAAAGTGGTAAAATGTGTGTCCCCCCCCCTGTAACTTCTAAAATAAGAGAACGATAAAACTGAAAAAAATATATGATGTACATTACCATGTAAACTTCCACCGAAAATTGGTTTGGAAGAGATCTAGTAAATAGTTTTTTTTTATACGTCATAAATCTTAATGGTACGGAACCCTCCGTGCGCGATTCCGACTCGCACTTGGCCGGTTTTTTTAAAAGGCTTACTAGCAATGTGGTTCGCACATTACTAGTAATTACCTATTCTTGTTAACTTCTCGTACTAAGCTTAATGCTTGTATTACCACGTCAGTAATGCAATGGTCGGGTTTCGATCCGGCAACCACATGATAGCAAGTCCAAAGCACTAGCGTGACTAGCCATTGGGCTACCATCGCTTCTTCTTTACTTGTTTGATTCAAAAAATGTCTTGATCCGCCACGATGATGTATTTTATCACTTTTCGATAGTTTTTCTGCATCCACATTTTGCTCTCCTGGCGTGGCGCTGCGGAGATTTCCGTATCAACAAAATATTGACTGTTTCGCAATTTATCAACATAGGATAAGTATACCTAACTAACAAAAAATGTGGTTACTTGAAACAAACAGTTTTTATTATTAAGCATGTGGGAGTTTTCCTTAGACACACACTATTGTACAGATACAATATATACTCACATTTTATACATACTCGTAATGATTCTATTTTACGCATACAAAAATAAGGACTTGGCAAGATGTCGGGACGTGGTTCAATGACTTAACTATTGTTATAGCAATTGAAGGCTTACCCATCCTGCGAATCCAATATTCAGCTTCTATGACCGCAGCCTAAACATTTACCCCAATAAAATGTCTAGATTGGACAGTCCAATGTACTTTGTATGTTCTAGGTAATTTTGATTTCGTTGGTATTTTCGAAATAAGAATAAAATTAGCCTGAATATTGCTGTAATTCTTTTAGTACACGTAGTTATTGCAAAGGGTTATAAGGGTTATAAGAATGAAAAAGTTTCGAGATGGCATTTCTTAGTAAAATTTAACTTGTAAAGTTATCTTGCAATAAATAGGAAAATGGAATTTAAAATAATTTATGGCATTTCAAAATAAATATTTTTGGCACAATTGAACAGAATCGTTGTTTCTACTATGTGGTTACCACAATGTGGTTGTTGCTATAACAAAAAATCAATCAATCAATCAACTCGGGATATTGAAACTCCTCGTCGCAGGGGCCATGTTCGATATGAAGGTAGAATACAATTGAATAATCTTATTTATTCGTAACACTGTTTTGTCATCGCCGAAATAATCTACAGTAAGTTCTTAAAGATGAAATGTCACTTATCGATGGAAAATGGAATAAAAAAAAAGTTTGGTCTTATCAGAATTTGTAAGCTTGCTTAGTATTTACTAAAAAAATAGATTTTTAATGCTTGGAAAAGAATCTTAGGTTCTTTCTCTTCAGTGACGCAAATAAAAAGGTAAGTTGAAGTCGCCTGAAATATATACATAATTATGTTCTTAAATTATGACACGGGATAACATTTTCCTGAAAATAGGATTTTTTTTCGAGGGCAACATTGAATTATAAAGTAAGTGTTACAATATCTTACTAGATGGCGCTGCCTGTAGTAAATTAAAGACATAATACATGGAACATGTTAGCGATTTGCTGATTTAAACTGTAATAAGAAAATTTCATGTGGATAAATTACTAATCAATAGTAATTAAAAAGCTGTAACAATACACAATACCGACCTGTTGAGAATTTCCAGTTGTTGTTATTACGTCGGCAAGGCCTATTAGGTACATCTTAATATTGCCATTACCTACTAATTTAATTGTTGTTTATAGTCTGATAGAACCTAATATTTGTGCACACGGGTTAATTGCGGTTAAAAAGGTGCCAATATTAAACACATTATTACTTATTTGAAAATTAATATGACGACAGATATGCGTATACTGTGATATTTTTTACATCAATTCATCTTTTTATGAATTAATATTTTTGTATATAAGTTAATATATACATTTAAGTATTAGTTTTACAAGTACAAGAATACAGTATTGGTATTAAAACTTCAGTTTTATTACTACATAAAGTGGTTGCATGCTCAAAGAATTGCCTTCATAGCCGCATCTGTAAGAAGAACGGCCAAAGAGGCTAGAAATGTGATATGTAAGCTGTCTTTGATGATGATATGATAAATATTGATTCTACATTAACAGTAAGAATTTTAAAGTACGATATCACGAATTCTGTAGTTCAGCGGTCTTCTACTATTCATATTCGTCTAATCGTTGGGTCCTTTGTAATCCCGTCGAGGCTTGTAATATGAAGCGTGACCGTTGCCATTTCTCCGCCAGTGGCTCGCGCTTTGAGTCACAGCTTCAATTTCAAACGTTTGATGTGTTTAATTACTTTGTTTGTTCTTGTTCAGCCTCCGATGCTTGCTGCGGTCGCCCTAAGTCGAAAACGCTTCCAAAACTGTTAGCATTCGCAAATTAAATGTTACCCACGTCAAAGTGAGTGAATAGTTTTATGCTCACAACAAAATAATTAAAGCTTAAACCATTGACGAGGTAGCTAACTGCCAAATGCCAAAATTGGAGTGATGGATTGGCAGTCTACCTATATATTAGCTCTTGTCCTCGAAATATATAGGTTGGCACAACCCTGTAGCTTCACTTCAGATTCGCCATTGAATATATCATTGAACATGGCATTATAATAATGGCTAAGCCAAGTACTCTCTTTCCACAATGCCACACGGTAACGTCACGATTATCACAATCAGTGTTGCAGCTTGTAGCATAACTATTTTTATCTCTTGTTCTTCGTCTATTTAGTTAAAAAAGTAAACTGTATATAATTATAAATTTAAATCTTGCTTCTACAATTGTGGAAGCAAGTGAAAATTAATTTATTAATTTACACGTGACATATTACACATTATACTTTTTGTATATACCTACATACGAGTAGTTGATATTCGAAATTAACCTTAATATCACAAAAAAACATATGAGCCTTCAAGTTATGTTTTTCCTCCTCCAATTTGATTTTTTTCGTTTGTCTCATGGTTCTATCAAAATCTTTTGACGACTTTGTGGATACCTAGCTGAAAAGAACGCTTCAACTCCCACGCCAAGGAAACCGCAACATGTATTAACCGCACCTGTACGAATATAACCTAGTATATCACGTATTTAGTAAATAATCACTGAGACGGTTAATTTTAAAGTAACGCCAGGGTCGGGTGTTCCACAAGGACGAGTCTTGGGTCCATAATATATCTTGTGGGCAGGCAACCGCGATTTGACTGACGGCGCACTCTGAAAGGACATTTATCAGTCTCACTAGCGGGTTACACTAAACCAAACAACAATGAATTCTCATTGACAAATTGTCTTGGCATTTCTTGTTCTACGGTCCTTTCTTTTGAGTAATAGACGCTTAAGACTTAGGTGAGCATATTTAAATTATATTGTTTAACTAAAATTAAGGCTCGCTGCACCCAATCCAAGGCAAGCCAGTCCGTATTACTGTTGGATTAACATTGCAATATTTTCCAGCAGCTCTAAACACCATTAAATTTTAGTGCCTAAAACTGCGGTGTAACGTGAGAAGGCGACAGGAGGATGTCCTCAGTCTGTCGCGACGTACTCCCACTAACCGGACCTTAGCCGCATTCGTTGAATGTAAGCCACTTATGAAAATTAATGTAAAGCGAGGATAAACCAAAGCCTATTTTCTGCGCGAAGTAAAGCGGGCGGTTACAAATTGCTTTGGGCAAAGCGTAAATTTTAATTTTATCTCTAATACCCAAATGAGTACCGTGACTCGACATAATAAATGTACTCTTCCCACGTTAGCTGCGGTCGATTCGTGTACACCGCGTTCTATCTGTACATCGTGTTAACACATAGGCCGTGGTGAATCACGTGCCGAACTGCCTGCTGTATCCATAATTATGTGATTAGCTTGATTTGTGTGACGTAACTAGGAGCTTTTGCTGCACGAGCATTTTAAAGAAAACGTAAGTTAGTAACTTGCTGCTCTGATTTTGATTTTACCGACTGATCTAGAACAGTCACGCGTTAACAATAATTCAAACATCTATGTAATTTTAGCGCGGCATTGTCTGTCATCGATCTTTGCATAAATAAGTAGAAAATAGAAAAGCGATATTTCTCAAGCATCTATGATCAATTTATCAGTCTAACAATGTCTGGCACGTCAATTAACACTTTAAGATGTTATAGTCAAGACGTTTATTTATTGATATAGACAAAGAGTTAGCATCATTGGCATGTTTTCATCTCGTTATCAGCGGTTGCACGCTTCACTCCACTCAGGTGAGGCACCTGTTTTGATCCTTTTGTCCGCCTCGGTGATAATGGCATGTTCGCGGTCCGTCTGCTCCGCTGCACTTCGTCTGTAGGTTTAATAAGAATTCCCAATTTTAGTTGTGATAGTTTTGGTAATGGTAAAGCGAAGTGATATAAAAATCAGTCTAGTATTATTGTAAAATTGAGGAATACGAAAGGAATTTACAAAATAACGTTTATTGGTAGGTATGTATTTATTTATTTTTCTAAATTCTTGTTTTAGACCTTATTTTGACACCATGTACAGATGTTTGACAAATTATTTTAATTTGACGTTTCACACGTCGCGGTAACAATGTAAACGAAATTTAAATAAGCATTCGAATCGCCGCGTTCCGCACGCGCGCTAGCCGATCAGTTTGCCAGTCACGGCGGGACAGTTTATTTCAACTTCTCAACTTGTTCGGAGCGTTCGAATGGGGCATAATTTTCATAAGAAACGCGCCGCTGCGCCCCGACACAAAAATTAGATTCATCAACCTTCCAGGCACATTTGCTCGAAACATTCTCCTAGCTAGCAATTCGATTCGAGTTCGTAACGAGCGCGTGAACAATGTGATGGTAACTTTTGTTACTTTGCATTTTGCTTTGTAAGTATTAACGTATATAATACGCATATCTACATGTGTTATGTAAATGATCTCCTATTAAGGGCTCAGGCGGAAAATAAGGAATATATTTAGGTCTCATAAAAGCTTATCCTACTATAAAGTCTGACTTAGCAAATATTCAAATACAATGTTTAAGAAATAATGGACCCCTACCTATAGTTATTCCTATCGTATTTCATATTTCTACTAACACCGTTCTCTGAAAGTGTGATTAGATGGTATAACCATAAAACTCCCAAGCTTCTTTATGTCGGAATAATTTGCTGTATATTTTATTTAAGCGATATTTTCTCGAATATCTGGAGTTCACGGAACCGCTAAAACAGTTTCATCAACGCCTTACATTTGTAATGTATGACGATCGTTTGTATAATTTGAGAACTTTTTTCATTTTTACTTTTGGTGTATTATATGGAAGGAATGTCGAATATTTTTAACATTAAATTCCAAGTTTATCTAAAATAAATTCGTGCATTTGAACGCTGAAAGTTGCTAATGCTTACTGTGTCAAGAAAACAGAAATGTCAAGGTTAGTGAACATCAAGAAGAGTTAATTGAGTAACGAAAACTTTAATTCAATGAAGTTTTATTACCAAATATTTTTAGTTTAAATAAGCAAATCACGGCGCGAGACATTGAATACAACGCTGGCGGTGCGACGCAAACATAATTTACTTATCTCACGCGAGACCAGAAAGTTTCGTTCAAACAAATAATATAGGTTTCCATCGGTGCGGGGAGCACCTGGGCGGCACTACGATCGGTGTGTCCCCGGGGAAATAAAAACTTTGTCGCACGTCGCTTGTCCTAAAGTCTTCTTACTGTCTCCCTGTTCTACGACACGTTCACCGATTTGCTACCGACGTACAGTTTATAGCTTTGATTCTCAACGACACACTACGTTTACGATATTGTTTCGCGTTATTGCTGCGTCAAGCGGTGCGTAAAAACGTTAGCGGAATAGTGCGCCGAATTGAATAACCCGACTTAAGTGCTTATCCTATTAAGTAGCTCAGTAGTGAAAGAGCTCTGTGAGAGAATCTGTTCGAGATAGTATTCTACAGATAACCTCGGATTTTGAGTTTCTTGAGCCCTAGTCCCACATCTTAGTCTGATCGCCACGGTATGTATGCTTCCATTTATCCCTGTTTACCGTAGCCCACACATTTATTCCGTACCTATTCTGCTGCTATGCTTTGCCTTGCCATGTTATACTAAGGACAAGGCTTTTTTTGGATTGCGAAAATCCCTCATTAATCGTCCGCCACCTGTAGAAGCGTCAGAGTATGTTGTACTCGTACCTGCTAAAGACTGGACTTACCTTCTCTTGTCCTATAGTTGCGGCCGTGGGATTAATATTTGTCACAAACGTGAGCGAATGAGACAAAATCCTTTAATAATTATACCTACCTACTCTAAAGACATCACGTCTGCCGCCGTCTTCACTAACCTATGAAATAACATTACTTTTAAAATTAAACATGAATGAAATTTCTGAATATTTATGTAAACGTTGTTATTAAAATTCTTTACTCTGAGTTGTTGTATAAGTATGTACAATTCTAGCTACGGCAACCGTTTAAATTAAATAATATCAACTTCCAACGTGTGAAAGAATTAACGTCTGCAATCCTAGATTCTAAAGTCGGAAATTCTCGAAATGACTTCGCTAATATTACTAGTGTTGAAAGTTTCCGACGTCCAAAGTTCGATAACTGCCAGGATCTCAGCAGGAATTTTTAAATTAATTCAAAGGAAAAATAAAATTAACGAAGTTCGCGAAGATTAAATTATATCCGTCGTAATTTGTGTCAAGAAAGTTGGGATGTTGATTGTGGCATCAAGTTCTACCTATAGTGAAGTTTCGTTGAATAATTTGAGAATTAAAAAGAAAATATGGTTATAAATTTTCTTTAGTATGAGTTAGTAAATCAAACGATTATAAATATGAGAGCACGGTCGAAAAACTTTGCTTAGTACAATTTCCCAAAGGTTAATGTACACGTGTATTTTGTACAAATACACGTATTTACATGTTTGTATCGATAAGTACTTTTGCTCCTCACTCAACTGATCTATGAACTTTAGTTTTGTCTCGCTTTCACTCCACAGAATCTATAAAATCTTTGAATAAACATTTGCCTTCTTTGCCCTTTTGCACTCGTAAAAGGGATCTGAGAAACTTGACTAAACTTATTTAAACTTTTACCCTAGGAAATCCTTTTCACAAGCACTTTAAATGTAGAATAGAATATGTATTAGAGAATAGAAAAGGGTTACCTACTTGGAATTGGTTTTTTAGATAAACAGGCTCTACTTCTTGCGAGAACTATATAAACCTGCTAGATTTAAAGTTTGCTTGGTAGTCGGAGTTATATATATAATTTAAACCGCATTATAACACCTTAGTTCCGCTGCCGTGGTTGATCAATAAGCTTGTTATAGACCACTAAGTAGTTTGTAAAGATATATTGATAAGGGTTAGCATAAACACTCTCCAATAACGTCTACCGTGTAGATCAGCTTTTCAGTTTTCAAAGGGTCTGAAGTTAAAGTTCGCCCCGAGGTATTTCTCGGATCATCAAGACGGTTTTCCAATTTTAACTTTGCTTTAACCAAGCAGTGGTAGCGATTTTAGAATTATCTTCCCGCTTTGGCGGGCTCATCAAAATCTGTTTATCTTTCAAAGCTTACGTCTACAAGGTTGCTACTTTTTCTTTTTTATTAGAATATTACAGTCTGCTTTTAAATAATGGCTGTAAAGAGTTTTAACTGCTTTGTTTGTTGTCCTCGTTGATGAAGCAAGTGCGATTGTTTGAATTGGATTCCCAGGTCGGGGAAAGTGTTGTTGGATTATATTCTGTTACGAAATTCTTTGTAGTACCTACTCTGGATTTCGGAATTATTAGATATGGGCACGGTAAATGGCAATAGGCTGGCTCTACGTCGGACCTAAAATCATACCAAAGAAACGGTAGTGTATGCAGTAGCGGGACTTCTTTGTCTAACCTGAATCTTACTTGATGGTATGATGAATAATTACAAATTACGTATGGCAAGAGCGCATTTTTTTTACCACTACTGATTCGCTATATATCATGTTTTTTAAATGTAAATAAGGGTCACATTGAGATTTAGTTACTCACTCAAAAGAAAGCTTATAGATGCACAACATAACACAATCACATCTCAATTACGTGCCATAGCACACACATCACACATTACATTCCATTTTCTTATTTCCGCCAGATCCAGAAATCAAAGAAGTCTAAGATTAAAATATGTAAACGCAATTCAATTTCTTACAAAGGTTTATTTGCAAAGCTTTACCGTAATTCTACATAGCTGAAAAGATGCAAATCAAGAGAAATTGTCCAAGAACCACGCGGAAGTGAATTGTTTTAAATTCACTGCAAAGATTTATTCATTAAACGACTCGAAGTCGCAAACAATAGGGAATAAACATGAGACACAATAAATTCTAGTTGCTACTGCTACTTGCAGTTTAAATCTACTTTGCTTCATAATTATGAGAAGTGTGGCTTATAAATTACATAGATCTATGAATATATCTATCATTAACGCAATTTGTTCCGTTATAGTGGCATCTTTTTAAAAATAAAAGTACATGTCCCACTAAGTTAAAGAATTTTACAATAATCTTCGTAAGTGTTGATGAATAAATTTGTGATTCGTGTCAATCCTAACCATAGCTTATAAGGTTCACAGCATGCTTAGTAGGTTTAAGTTTACCAAATATTTGCATTAGCCATATCGTACAGACATAAAAAATATATTATCTACATTATTACATAATTGTGTTAGTTTTTACTGAACTTAATAATTATGAAGCTCTTATAATGCAAATTTACGACAAAATAATTCCTGTTCAAATCATCTTTAAACTCGAATACTTTTCACAATATTGTAATACAAATCCCAAAAAAAGTAAAAAGTTTTCAATAAAACCAACAGTTAGTTGGGTTAGATTAAGAATCAATGCATACTGTAAGTTGGATTCGTGTGTCATTGTTTAGAGATCTCGGGAACGTCGCCGGAGTCAATATGCGGAACATTTCCTATTACACGCCCACTTCTTTCCGTGAACGAAACCTATTTATACAGAGTTGTTGATCAGATGAAATTTAATAAAGATTGGAAGGTATTCGCGTGATATGCATTTTCTTTAAGATTTGTTATACGACTTATTATATTCGGGGAGTATTTAATTCATAGTATAGAGTGGAAACGCTATTAATGAATTGATACTATTAATGCAATTATAAAAAAAATATTTTTTGATTACATACTATTATTAATTTATTTTAGTGAAGGAAAAATACGACCGCGAACAGGATTCGAACCTGCGTCTTCTGGTTAAGTACACCAGACGCTATGACCGCTAAGCCACCGCGAGTCCCACCCGCCTTGTCGAAATTTACCTCCACATTTTTACCGAATAAAAGCCAATTTTTCCTTCACTAAAATAACTTAATAACCTTTGCATGAAACATGCCTAAAAAGATACATACTATTATAGCAAGAAGAAGAAAAGGGGAACCTTTGACAAAACTTTGTGGCTATCTATGGCGACAATTATTTTCCTTTATTTGTGTGGCGATACCAGCGCTGTAAGCGCCCTTTAAGCGGACACAATTGATGATTTGGTTCATGTTGTAAATTAATTCCTGCTGTAAAATCATGCCTAACTTGAAATTTAGTGACTGATTCTTTTTCTAGATCTAGTCTGAAGGAAGTTTGAGCATTAAGTTGAAACCTTTTGAAAGGCTTTGATCGACTTACTAGCTTTGCAAGTAGGTTTTCAGAGAACAATTTTCTTGTTTCATAACGCGATAAATAATTTTGTATTGATGAATTGATGAATTGAACATTAGCATTGTCGCAGTTAAAACCACTCTATATAAATCCGGCCATATTTTTATTCCAACACAATTTGTAATGGAAGCGACACGCGGAGACAAGAGAGCAAGGGCAGGGGGTAAAAGGGCGGGGTGGTGGCGAAATTACTTGCAAATTCCATTTACGAACTCGGCGGCCAGGCGTCAAAAGAAACTGGTGGCTGTCTGCCTTCAGAGCCGACTAGTTACCTAGATTGTGGTCCGGTCATTGCAAACATGTTGTTACAACTACTTTGTGAAAGGCAGCCTTTGGGAACATTTTTGTAAAAGATACACACGCCACTACACGTGTGTCTTCAGTCTTCTTTTTCTTTTACTAACATTCTGTAGTTTTAAATGTACTTTATGTAGTTTCTCCTTGTACAAAGCTTGTTTTATTATGACTATAACATTAACTAAGTACATGAATTAGTAATAATCTCACTAAATAAAAAAATTAAAGTGATTATGAGCGACTGCAAAGCGAGAGGAAGTCTTGGGTTCGGTTACCAGGTCCAGAAAATGTTTTTTTAGATTACGAAATTGTTTTTAGCAGATCGGGAGTTTATATTCGTGCCTTATTAATTACAATAGGCTGGTATCCTATTACGAACTGTGGGTAGCACTTCTGCCCAAACCTTCGGGAAATACAGGAGTGATAGTATGTAAAAATCATGCAACATCATTTGCAATCAAAACCAATCCTTTTACCCAAACCAAATAAAATCTTGTGAAACGAATCTAACAAATACCTCACTAGGGTGTTTGGACGACGTACGTGAGCGGAGTCTTCATTGGCAGACATGTTTGACGGTTATAACGTCCTCTAGGAATCACGGGCTAATTCGATCACAAGTTATATTTCGTATAATTCTCCAAAGATTCACTACCGTCACTCAGTCACAGAACATCAAGAGCCGTAACTAACAGACATCTTCTAAAATACTTCAGATTTAAATATAACGGTTGAGTCTCGGTAGAATAATCAAAAAGTTTTCTCCAAAATAGGTCGACCACAAAAACTGATCCGACATTAATTTAAAGTTACAAAAAAGTTTCTACACGAACTAATAACCTTCAAATCCAGTACGAAACATGACCAGAAGTTTCCTGTTTTCCATGTTTGTGGCATGATTACCAATGGCGGTCGGGTAGTGAGGAGCCACCGATTGGTATGTAAGTTACGAGGCGTTACGGCGAACTTAGCTCATTACCAGTTGTACGCCGCTAGAATGACAATGTCGGGAATTTTTACTTTATTCTCGTCCACGCTTATTAGGTGCTGCTAGACGTGTAGTGGGAAGAGACTGAAACCCTGCAACTGCCATATTGAATTTTTTGACCACGCTTTGTTCTTGTTTCAGCTTAAAAAGTAACCGAGCTCGGTACCTCGGTGTCACGTAGCCGGTGTTGCTGCAACACGTTGCGGGGTAGTGAAGTCGCAAACACTGAAATAATGGCATTTTCAAAGCGTGGACCCACCACAGAGGATTATTCCCTGAGAACATCATTGTTTTTCTAATAGAATTAGGTTACCTTTTACCTCGTTTTAGAAGGTTGAAATGTTTACATTTTAGTGCCGATCACTTGTTTTTAACGTTGATATAAAGCTGCTTTTTATAGATTTTGTGGCGTTATATTGGCATTATTTAATTTTGTAAAAAAATGTTTTTAAATAAAGGTCTTCGTCTATTTTTGTGACAGAATGTAATCCAATGATACTTTAATGGACTTAAAAAAAATATATATTCTGAACATTAATTTTCCTCATCATTGTGATTCACACCCTGAATTCACCTACTGCTTATAGGCTTCCCTAAGTTTCTACTATCCAGCACAGTCCCGTACCACTCTCATCCAAAGAAGCCCAATGAATTTTCAATCACCAAAATAAAATAGAAACACAATATAAAAATAAATCCACTCCAAACTCTTAAGATCACTAACATTGAAAGCGATCTATACCTACTAACTCCTCGATCCATGGCAGCGCTAAGATGGAGGCATTGTTATTGGCAGCATCTATTCCAAGACTTGTCACAAACCTTTGGCCTATGAATAATTTACACGACCGCCGCGACCGCAAAGTGTTTATTGTGATAGCTCGCTTGGCTTCACAACCGCAGTCTCATGTGAAATAAAACACCTAGATTTTTCCTCTCAATCTCTCAGAGTACGTCTTCGGAATTCTTCATTGCAAAAGATCGTATGCGCTTTTAAAAATCTACCCAAAATGAATTATATTTACCGCCAAGTAAGTTTGATTGTATGAGCTTTCTAAATCGTTTTCGGGTCGTCTTTTCCTGTATGAATTCGAGAGTGTAAAGAGTAGTGCCGTAGGATTAGGATAATGCATTTAGCGTCGAATGTTATGGGAATAAGGTCGATAATTATTTGCGGTAAGCACGTTTACCGTGAGAGCCGGGATCGAGGGAAGGCGGCAGTAAATAACAAGTGAGATCGGATTATTTCGATAAGATCGTAAAATGAAACAAGGCGCGCCTCGGCGGGACGTTTTCTTTTGAATATGTTACACGTTGCCTACATTGCCCACGTACGGATGTAAAATGTGAAAGTTTGACTTGGCTCATTTTCTCGTGTCTTAAAGTTGAGCAGTTGAGCTTTTGGCACTGAATATATTTCTGATATTAGATTTGGGTGTAAGTTATTAGAATGGATTTTATTTTACTTTATGGATGGTGGTCGAAAAATATTTTATAATACGTTGTATTGACGATTTGTAAAAATAAAATGTTCTAGGCGGTAACGCAAAAAAGTACTTAGGTAATGTTGACCTAAACAAAAAATAATTTTGGTTAGTTTTATAACTTCATCATACTTTGGTCTTGGTATTTTAAGCGGTAACAAAGTATTGTTTTAAAAAAAATTGTTACAAGTGGAATCTGGTGTACGTAGACAACCCTGTGAGTGCCGTCGTGCATTGTGGGGCAGCGCGGGGAGCGCTAGCGGCGAGCATGTGGAGTGGAAGCACGCGCGGTGGGTCAGAAGCGTCCGGGTGCAATCTTATTTTTCCGGGCGGCTCGCTGGCTCTCTGCCGGCGGCTTATTGCCTACGTGCCAGCGGGCCGGTCGCGCGCCCGTCATATTATTCTATCGAACGGCTATCGGCTGCGCCCATACGACCGATATTAGTATACCCGACGCTGCCTTCTCCAGATATTGCTCTGGATCGTAAATAAAACTGCCACCGCGGTAAACCACCCGCGCTCGGTGCGAGAGCTCCACTTATCACCTTAAGAAGACTCGGTAGAGTATCTCGACGCGGCGCGGCGGATTGATATTTTCATAATTCCAGATTTATTTCGAGGACTCGAGTTATTATTAAAAGTGTATTCGTAAAACATTTAGCAGACGGACAAAAAGTTAGCACAGTCCGACGTTATTGGATCTAGAGATTACTCACACATAAGTACTGTTCGTACTATTTCTTGCGGTCCAATATATACGTAAGAAATGACACCTCCACATTTATGATGAAACTTGTTTATCACAATTACGCAAACAATAATGTAATAAGGGCGGCCGCAGCCGGCGATATTGTCGCCAGCGAATGTCGCCTCCGAGAGTTGTCGGAAAAAGTGAAAGTTTTTATCTGTACTCGGTCCCCGGCCGCCCGTTCTCATTTCCACGGAGCCGCTCTTGATCGCAATCGGCCGTTGCAGGGTTGAGCTGTGTACACTTAACCATCGGATAATTGCTGATCAGCAGATACCTCGCGTACACCAATACAAACATATCGATTTATTGTTAGTTTCCCTTTATACTTTATTAAATTATTATTATTCTGTTGTTATTAAACACGTTTAAGTACTTACGCAGACGCACTCTTTATGAAACTGTATATTAAATTACTTTGTACTCGATACGCTAACAATAAAAATATTGTAGGTATCATATACAAAAAGATCAGAAAATTGTATTAAAAGGGAAAACCTAGTGAAACAAACGAGAAAATAGATAACATCAGAGTAGAAAAGAGCAACCCTATTTTTGAGGAGTGGAAGACAAAGAAAAAGGTGTACACTCAGGGGGACGATACGTCAAAAAATTATGTGACCCAAGCAGTAGATGTCGTAATGACGGCTCGGGTGACGATGAAACGTCACTGTGAAATGAAGCTCAGTCGTGCAGTGACGACTGCAGTTATTTGTTGCAATTTGACAGTCCTTAGGGATCGTCCTTACCTTATAATTTTCCCTTCGTATTTTTCTAAGGTTGCCAAGATACGGTACTTGGATTAAGCGGTGTTTAAATTTTTTATATTGTAGCTTTCTTCTGGAACAAACAATTAAAGCCAGCCAGTCAAAATGAATGATTGTCTTGATGTCGACTGGCAACTTCTGCGCCAAGGGTCACAGGTTCTATTCCCGAGTAGTTGTTCAGGAGAAAAGTCTTGTAAGGCCTAATGTAATTAAGAGAGTACTTTTAAAGCTATAAAAATTATAATTTTACTCGAGATATTGTAGATAATATGGTATTCAAAAGGTCTGTTCTATATTCTAAAATTCAAATACCAGTAAATATCGATATAAAAGACCGATCGAGTATAAAATTTCGAAGTAAAAATATAAATCGTTTCACAGATAACGCAAGTACAATGAGTGGCCAATATTCTTCATTCTCTTAGGAGTGGGAAATTTTTCACGGAACCTTTATGTGGTAATATATTTCATGACGCTTAGGTTACTCTATTTTAATGTTCCTTTAATAGTATTTTTATTTTTATGCCTGTATAATTTGCACGTACTTATGCATTGTCAAAAGAGCGGTTCTGTGTTAGATAACCTTAAAGAACTTTTTATGAAATTTTCCTTTTTACACATACCATCACGCCTATATTAATCGGGAGGTTAGGCAAAGGTTTACTATTATACACATTTTTCGCGCATATGTTTAGGGACCAACCTACTGGAGACCTACTGCCATTGACTGGGCACAAATCCAAACTCCGAGCTGCTACTGAGAATTTCATACAAAAATCCAATAATACTGCTCGATCCGGGAATCGAACCTGGGACATCTAACGTAGCAGTCACACTTAAAACTAGCTGTAGTCTAAGGACTTTCTGAAACAAAAGGTGGCATGTCCTCCTCAAAGGTCCAAATTATCTCTATAGCATAATTTATTAAAATTATAATAGTAGTTTAGGCGTGAAAAAAAAACCAAACCATTCGCTATTAAGAAATAATAAGTATGGTAGGCGGTAAGTAGATATAATAAGATAATTAGAACGAAAATCGAATACCGAGTACTCCCTTAACCTTTTGAACGCCAGAGTATAAACGTATCGCTGTACCCCTGACGCCAGGCCACTTTTTCTGTCAAATGACCTTCATAAATGAAAACACACTAAAGTAATGATTAAATTGTTTATTTCGTAATATGGTGCGACACATATTTTGTCATATATTTGTGACGTTGGCGTTCAGGGTAGGTTTCGTTTGTCACATATATGTGACAATGGCGTTCAAAAGGTTAAGAATCGTTAGTTTCTCACAAGTCACCCGGTATAGGGCGAGACTTTGCCTACTCGAAGGTGTACTTGTGGTAAACTCGCGCGCCAACTACTACTACTGGCAATTAGGATCATTGTCTGTTTGGGCGACGGACTCCCTAATTCAAGCACCCGCAGGCTCACAGAGGCAAGTTTATTTCTTTATTTATTATAGAATCTTACACTATTCCAACAGGTTTATACTCAATGCGATCATGTGATTATCATTTATCCTACTATAGGTATTTTATTACGTAACCATCATCATCATCGTCAACCCATTTCACTGTCCCACTGCAAGGCATGGGTCTCCTCTCAGAATGAAATCTATTAGGCATGCAGGTTTTTTAACGATGCTTCACCGTTTAAGTGTGATAATTGATTTAAAATGACTTCGAAAAGTCAGAGGTGCGTGCCTTGAATTTGAACCCGAGATATCGTTACACCTTTTTATTGGGATACCAATGTAATCTAAATTTATGAAAAACAGATTCAGACTGTTACAGAACACATACCTATAGTTTTTTTCATTTTCCACAAAAAATTAATAAAATAAAATACCTTTTGTTATTGTTGTCAACAATGTCAACGTGACGTTTAAACTTGTCATCTTCTTTACTCCATAACAATGCAGAAGGTGTATGGGATGAGGATGATATTATTTTTATTTTATTCACACACAGATCTGTAATTCATTCAAATATTTCGTGCGGGAATCGACCCCACAATTCTCGGCGTAGAAGTAGATCGCTTCACCAAACGTGCTGTCATTTATTCCGGTTTTCGAAGTAGAAAGAAGGCTGATTCAATTTTATTAGCGCATCGCGTTAGTGGTTTCGGCTTGTCGGCACGGGCCCCTAATAAAATGAGTAGAGGTAACGGCGTGTTTGCGCCGCGCGGCGAGATGATAGATACGGCACGGACCGGCCGCCCCCACCCCGCCGGCCTTATAGACTAGCGTACACACCGCACCTACTAAACAGACTGAAAAACTGAATTTATATAGTGTTTCAGCCATGAGTTTTTGATGTGCGAATCAAGTTGGATTTATGATGGGATTATTTGTAAACTGCCTTATCATTCTAAAAGTTTAATGTTTTATATTAATTGGTCTATTGGGCCATTGGGCGCGAGTGCTACGCTGAAGGCGCTGGGTTCGATTCCAAGACCATAAGACCAAGCAGTGTTGTTGGGTTTTTTATACTCGGTAGATACTCAGTAGAAACATGGAGTTGTGCTCTGTTAATGGTAATAGGTTCGCCTATTGTACGTTCAGACAAATTTCCAATGTTTAGGTTGCTACCTAATTCTTCGGGGAGTACTGGCTACTATTTTTTGTATTACCTTCGATTGAATAACACAAGTCTTTTTGCCTTAAAGCTACCAACTTACCATTTATATGAAAATAATGATAGACGAACATCCAGTTGCGTGCACTAAATTAAAATAAAAAATCAGTGGCGTGTCTCTCACGCGAGTCATGTCCCCAACGCAATTTTGTATCGCAGATGAGAATCGAACCCACGACACTTTACACAATGGTAGTAGTGAGGGGATCACCGTAGCCAAACGTGTAGACAAACAAACAAAACCTTTTATGTCGTTTCGTTGTACACTAAATTCATTTGCACTAAAAGAAATTCATATAAAATGAATTATTCATTATTGTCGAAGAAGTTCGACCATAGATTCAGTTTCTCCGTAGAACGTAGCTGAAACTAGCTCACGAACCTCGTAATTCATGCCGCTGTTGTTTATAAATCAACAGTTTAATATCATTAAACGGCTACGCCTAGTAAGCTTAAAACTTTCCACTTTTAATTTGCCCGTAAGAGATTTTAATTTAGCGAGAAACTGTTTCCTCGAAGTTGCAATAATGTATTCATATATTAACGAAATACTAATATCTTTGAACGTTGGGACGCGTCTGAACAGACATCTTTAAAGAATGGGTATGTTTTAACGACAGTTTCTTGTAAGTAATATCTAGAGTCTTTTGATAACTAAAAGTAGAATTAAACCTTGCTTCCCGGTATTTTTTTTTTTTCATTTATATAAAAATCAATTTCTGTACCTTTGTCTCGCAAAAACTCAAAAATAGCTCAACCGAATTAAATACATATTTTTTGTTTTGTTTGTGCTGCCAGTGAAACCGCAGGCAACAGTTAGTAGAGTGTTAAAAATACTAATAATAAAATTTAACTATAATAAAAACAACTCATTTTAATTTATTGAACTAACCAAAAACGAATTAATAAGTAAAGCCGGCACGGTGTCATTCTGCCATACATAATTTAGTTCGATGGGGGATACAATTCTAATTCGTTTCAGATATTTAAGGACAAGGATTTGCAAATTTTCACCCCGGGGCTAGAACGAGAGAGCATTACTTTGCAATGCAGTGACATTTTTCTTTATGAACTCTCCCGCCCTGTTTTATTAATTCCTCCCTGCTTCCAAATAAAAGCTTAAAGAAAATGTTTTCATAATTTAAACCATTTTGTATCAAGACTTATGTTTGTTTCCGTGGTGTTGCGGAAATAATTTTAAAATGGGCAGCTTTCTTTGGCTTTGTTGTAAAAGGCAATATAATCAAGTTTTATTATTTTGAAGCAGATAACTTCTTAGGTCTATAAGAAGTTATCTTTGCTTCCAAATAATAATGTAATTCTTTGAATGCCATTGCCGAAAAACGGTGTCATTAAGGCAAATACTAAGAATAGTAATTGCGTTCTGAGGGAAGGTCTACCCGTAATATGTTACGTTATCTTACTATAAATATTCGAATCTTAGAGAGATGATATAAAATACCTAAAGAACAAATTTAGATTTTCTAAAATATTCATTAATCTAGTACCAGCTATCAGTTTCATAAAATCTCAAATAGTATTTTGTTAAACTAATAGACAACATCAAAATGATCAAATTAAATATGAAAAAAAAAATTGCCTTAGTGTTGACATTTGTGACGTTTATGATAATGAGACTACAACTAGAAGAAAAAAAAATCTGAATTGGAATTGAGTTTCTTTGATATGTCTGTACGCTTTTTAAACATTAACAAAATTGCGGATGTATGGTTTTAATAAGCAGAGAGGGACGACATACGCTTTATTTCAAAGGAACCTTTATAGGTTATTATATTTCTTGGAAACTCATGAAAATCTTAACTACGTACTACTAGTGCCTAAGTCTCTTGTCACGGTGCTACTACTACTAATAAATTAAATCAGCCACAGATGTATAAATCCTTGTAAAAAAACAAATTCCTTGCCAGAAATCATGAGCAAAGCTATTAAAACAATGTATATATTAAAGTGTAGTGATAGCCTAGTGATATGACCATTGGACTGCCAAGTCAAAGGTCTCGAGTTCGAATCCAAGGCACGCACCTCTGACTTTTCAAAGTCATGTGCGTATTAATAATTAATTATCATGCGCTTATACGGTGAAGGAAAACATCGTGAGGAAACCTGCATGCCTGAGAGATTTTCTTAACGGCTTGTGAAGTCTGCCAACGCGCAATAGGCTAGCGTGGCGGACTATAGCCTAATCCCTCTCGTACTGAGAGGAGATGCTCAACTGTGGGACAATGTCATTACATTGTCCCACAGCTGGGCATCATCATCAACCAATGGGTTGATATATTAAAGATCACTCAAATACACAAAGCAACGTGAAGAACTGACCATTTGCTAATTTCACCTGGAATCCTATTTTTAATTCTTACAAATCTAAATCCAAAGAATACAGTCAGCTAGTTCTACGTGAATAGGTTGGTTATGGTTAATATATTTAATAAGGAACAATCTAAAGTTACTAGCTGTTAGTCATATTAACATCTAGATACTATGTAATTTATTCAATAACTAGTTGTGCCCGCGTCTTCGTCCGCGAAGAATAAAAATTAAAGTAGCCTAAATTACTCCTTATTATACGAGCTATCTGCCAGTGCAATTCTCGTCAAAATCGGTCTAGCCGTTTCAGAGATTAGCCGGAACAAACAGACAGACCGACAAAAATTTATATATATAGTATATGTTTTTGGTATAGGTATTTTAATATTACAAACAGACAATCCAATTTTATTTTTTATAAATGTCTAAAGTCGGGATTTTATAATAATATCAATATGCCGCGAAAAAATCCATAAAAAACAACTAGCTATATTTCAATAGCAGGGACATTAAAAAAGACCCAAATTATTTCATAAAATTTGCTTCACATAATATTTTGTTGTGCGCGAAACGCGTATGTAAATACGAAAGCGTAATTGCATCGTTACAACAATTTTATTATTATCTTTGGGAAGCTAATCAATTTGCATCTGTATACACGTCAGACTTAATGACCGTAAAAGCCCATCGGATGAAAAAACCTTTCCAAATTGTTGTTACATGAATGAGGGTCATGAATTTCTGATATATGTATTTGTACCTGTATATTTTTAACAGTTTATGCATAAAATTAGCTTTGTTGAACATTTAGGTACATTTTCCCTATTACGAAAATACAAGAATTTCTAGAAAATTGTGTTTCGTTGGTAGGTAAATATAATATCGCTGAATCGAGAAAAAATCTTGTATTTTCATTATACATTTTTAAAGTTACTACATTATACATTAATTTCTATCCTTGAAGAAGTGATGTCGCAAGACGCTTTTAAACAAATGATTATTTTAAAAACTATATAAAGATATTACCATCTATTTTCCCATAATGAATTTTCTCAATATTTAAGTAAATTACTATGGAAAACCAACACATCTCTTTCGCTTTCCCATTTTAACAACATAAAAGAATACATCAATCTATGCGAATACTAAATCGCATATAATCGATAAATTGCTAAGATTGCATTTGCGATTGCCAGCGCTGGTTTTCAACGCTTATCCCAATATCAATAGTATAAGTTTACAGGCAACCGACCGCGTAGATACTACGAATAGATTAACTAGATAAACCAATTGTATGACACAGTTTTGTTGATATAGTTTTACTGAGTTTTTGATAATACATATTACCCTCCTAGCCTTTTTTTCAATGATGTGAGGGCCGGCTATATCCAGGTATATCCAGGTGCGGCTGTATGTATTTTACACGCTAGTATAAAATTTTATTTCTGCATAATACATCTTTCAAGTTTCTTGTTAAATTATGTTTGGAATATTTTTCTGTTTCGATCTGTCTGTCATCGATTTAGAAGTACGCGGCAGCAAGACCTCAAAAATAACTTATTTATACCTGAAATAAATATTAACAGTGAACCCAAATTAGCTTACAGTTGCGGATTCTTGTGATTGAGTTAGATATTGTTAGCAGAATCAATTTAATCGTTCATCGACAGCCGGTTGTTTTCGTTATTCGAACGTAAGAAGTAAAGTAGACTTCTTTTTCCCAAGAAGTTGAATAACAATGATTATAGTTATTTGTGCAACAAGAGAGCAAAGTCGTTTTTTGTTGCAAGTGCTGATTTTGAATCCTGAGTGTGGCGAAGGATTCAAAGGCTCGAAGCTAACTTTTCACTTCAGCAGCGAGAACACTTTAGGAGATAATAAATATTTGTTAAATATCAGTTTTATTTGCAGTAAATACTTATTTTCGTTTCAATACAACAATAAGTTAAAAAACCTATAAATTACATTAAAAGACATAATTTTCTTTTTGCAAAATTTCTTTAGTTAGTACGAAATTCCGAATGTGTTTGTTTTTGAGGTCGAATCCAAAATCGGAACTTCGAAAGGGCTGGTCTTTGTCTCTCTCTCTTTCAAATAGCGGGAACGCGATAGAGTGTAAATGTTTCGAATTGTGTGATTAACCCAAGGCTGAATAAGATATTCGGGAATTTCTGAAAAAAAAAAAAAAGTTACTTTGTCTCACTTAGTGAGCAAAATCGCATTTTGCTCACTGATTTCAGGCAGCAAAACCTACATGTTTGAGCTACTGAAGTGAAAAGTTATTTCTCTAAATAGATCTGTTGAATACATTTTTACAAGTCAATGTTTTTTTTTAAATAGAATGCCCAAGCATTGCCTTACTGAAGACTGAAACAAGCTGAGAATCATGGTCTCTTTTAAAGCATAGTTTTATTATATTTCAGAACTATCGAGTTGCGCTATAGTTATTGTCCGGCGTTGTAGTTCAAAGTACATAACTTAGTGTCAGAATTCTGCACAACAACTTGGTCGTAGCTTAAACAGCTCATTTATATAAATGTACTATTTTAATTAAATTTTCTTTCGACCAACTTTGAATATAAACAACTTCATAGCTCTGTTTTTCTTGAGTCGCATTCATACGATAAATTTAATTCATATGAATTTTAAATCTTATATTAATTTTAAAATCTGTTTGTATTCCGATTTGTATTTGTAAAACGTAGAGATTTATAGACTAGTAGTAGCGGTTCATGTATTTTTTTCATATTATTCCTGATTCATTGCAATTGTTTTTTATACTGCCTTATTAGTTTAGTGGTGCCAAGCGCGACTGCTTCACTAGAGGTCCTGGGTTCCATTTCTAGGTCGAGCAAAGTAAAATTGCGCCTGTACCTGTCATGTTTATGTTTTGTTATGAATTTTCTAGTGTACGAAAAATTTGGCCTCAGGCAGGGTTGGAACCTGCGTTTCTCCGGTTAAGTACGCCGGACGCTTTACCAAAGATCACTGCCTGTGATGTCGAATTTCCCTTCCACATTTTACGTCGTACGTCATTTTACGTCAGGTGACGTATTTAATTCTAAAATATAATTAAAAAACAACAAAAACATGTTTTGTTATATTATTTTTAATGTCGTCTTTAGTAAATTAAATATGCTAATAATGTTATTTCCAAAACACTTATTTTAATATATTATTTTTAGTGTCGTTTTAAGTTAATATGCATTAATTGTTATTTCCAAAACACTCTCATTCTAATACCTTAAATATAAAAGCATTGACACTACAAAGTATAGTCACTCAATCATCTCATCTATTCATCTCCAATCATCTCAATTTATACAGTTCATTCAGAAGCAAATTCAAAGCATAAATTCCCCTGATTTATCGCCTTATATAAGCGTATCAAATTGAACGTCGACGATAGTTGTAAAATTACACTGATATTACGCTTCCCCTCACACGCCCCGGCAGAAATAATACCGAGTGCCGAGGCCGAAGACGAATTGATTCGACAACTTAATGACTCATTCAAGAAGTCATAAAGTTGTCGGCATCTCACTGCTTAATATAGCGGCGTTGCAAGAAACAATTAGACAAGCGGCACAATCATCCTAGAGGTGGAGTTGAGGAGTTACTCACTTGCGAAGTTTGGATGTGGTATTCTTAATATCATGAAACAATAAGTAAAATGGTTACTGACGACCTAGCTGCAAAAGTTAATCGAAAATTTCCGCAAAATTATAGTAACTAGCTGTGCCCCGCGGTTTCACTCACTTTGCCCCGCTCTCAGATATCGTAGCGTAGCCTTTAACTTTTTTCATGAATGCTGCATGAGGCTATCATATACAAAATGGTTTTTTTTAATCCGACTTGAGACCCTCTAGCGATTAGTGCGTTTAATCTAATAAACAAACCAACAAACTTATCAGATTTGTTGTATTAATAGTATGTATAGATATAGATTAGTGCTACGATCGCTCTGGTGCTACGACGTAGCATTCTTCACTGCTACGCCAGCTACGCTCTCGCAGCGGAAACAATGTCTGCTGTGATGCTGATTTGTTAGTAGATTACACTATCATATTATTTTATAGACATAAAAAGAGGTTTCTTAACATAAAAGGTGTGTAATGGTTGTAAGTATGTAAAATATACCTGTAAGCCACTTTTGAGGGTAAGCACTAAATGCAGGGAGTATAAAGGGGAGTATAAGTTCATCAACAGAAACGAAAACACTTTTATCAATAAGTATGTTAATCCTAAAAGGTAATTCAATAAGGTGACAATACTTTTTATAGTCAAACAATACAAATTATACGGTTAATATTATTATCGCTAAAGATCTCGAGAGCGATAGAGTAAGCAGTATTTTTGGTTGTACATTTAGTAAAAACTCCTACGTATTTGAGCAAAAAAGAGATGGGAGGCAAGATGAATCAAATAAATGAGACAATAATTGAAATGAAATGACTGTAATTGGGAAACGGAATGACGGGGACGGACCCGTTTACCAACTCCCGGGTTATCCCCTATCCATACAATTAGAAGGTTCCTATATAGAATGCGGGGTTATGAAATTCTACTAAGTATTAATTTATTAGTTAAACGAGTTGTTTTTAGATATTAAAGGCTAAAAAGTATAACGCTAAGATCAGGATTAAAAAAATATACAACTAGTATGATTCCAATTTGAGCGACAATCGACAACAACCAAATTCGGTAGAAATTCGTTTTGTTTGTAAATGGAGTGTTTTAACGAAGTGAAATCGAGCAGAAAGAAGTTTCTTTTTTGAAAAAACTTTTACAAAATTCTCATTATATACTCGTACATTATTAAGAAAGTATCAATAGGAAGGTATTAATACATAACGTCTCACATCATCTATGCAAATACTTTCTTTTCTCGAATTTTAGACAAAAACTCATTTATACATACGCCTGTATTCCCTGAAGGGTTAGGCAGAGGTGTAATAATGTACACCCATATTTCGCCGGTATGTTTAGGTCCCATGTAATTTATTATTAATCGGTTTTGTTAATTAGTTATTTCTTTAATTAATGAGTTTTGTTTTCAGTGATTTGTTAATTAGTTATTTCATTAATTAATTAGTGTTGCTTACAGTAAAGCTATGATGGACTTTTTTAAAGAATATTATCTAGATATGATTCCATATTAGAATTTTGCAGAATGAGAGTACTTGCTCATATATTAGTCGCACCAGCATTTATATGACAGCAACATTATTATTATTGCCACATCAAATATTTTTATCTTCGCAACTCCTTGCAGACGTGGCAACGTGTCGAATGGCGTGTAATACGGCGAGCATAAATCGTGGAGACACCGTGACGAGCGGAGGCGCATTTACGCGCGGAATGAGACACATATACGCTCCGTGCGCCTCGCAAGCGCTAAAATTTCCTTTTAATTGTTTCAGTGTGAACGTACGATATCACCCTGTTACCTAATACGGATAGGTGTTGCCATTTGTATAATTGTATTTTGGAAGGATTTTTATTTGTAACATTTATGCCTACTATCTACAGTTTCTGCCTATCCCTGTATACCTACATATTAGACGATCTAAGTCCTAAGACTGCGTCAAAGGTACAGTTGTTGCAAGCTAAGTATGAAGTTCTGAGTTCGACTTTAACAATACTACACCTAAATTCTTCTACCTTACCAATAGGCGCGTCACTATCTATTAAGAGAACCTGGGATTAGGAAGTAGATACTTATTACTATTAATTTTTACTCCTAAGACGCAGAGTCAATCACTAAAATGTTTGAAATGTTATTTAAAAAAATATCAAATCACACTTTCCATTACACAATTAAGTGACATAGAAGACACTGATGGCTTTTTGATCCACATTTTTTCAAATAGACAAACGCATGATTCATCTCAATACATACGTTGTACGATCAGGGATGTACATTATCAATATCAATTAACGCCATCTAAAGGCAACATTTAGACACTACTTTTATGACCACTTTGTATTTAAAGTGTTCCAGTTACGAGTGTAATGCAGTATAACAGTCTTGCACAATATTCAAATGAAATTGCATCTTTGCCAAAACTAGCGGGAGAATAGTACCGGTTACATTAATATACAATAGAGTTTCTGACCCTCCTAGTCGCAGCCGCCTCTTTGTTTTTATAGGTTGTTGAATAAACATTAACTGAGTAATTTGAGGGGCAGGTAGGTACAAATTGCGGCACGTTTAAAAGACCTTTTATGTTTCTATGGCAACGGTATTAGTGGACTATGGTGCGTTTACAATTGAATTGATTAATACAGTCTTTCAGTTTGACGCAGTCCTTTGAAGTGTTATTATAAATAAAAACTTGTTCAGTTCTTTCAGATTCACCGACATAATACCTCTTTGTCAATTTTGTCTGTTGATGGCTTTCATCATCATTATCATCACTAAACTCTTTAATGTCCCACTGCTGGGCACAGGTCTGCCCTCAATTAAGAGGGTAAGGCTAGAAGTCCACCGCGTTAGCCCACTGCGGGTTGGCAGACTTCATACGACATCAAAATCTTTGAAGCATGCAGGGTTTCACACGATATTCGCTAATACGCACATAATGTTGAAAAGTCAGAGGTGCATGCTTTGGACTTCAACTCGTAACCTACAACTTGTCAGTTCAATCATCATATTACTAGGCAATCATACCTTCCTCACTAGGCTATTACTGTTTTTTGTTGATGACTATGTGAAATTCAAGATATTGTAGCCTAGTCTAATCTGGTTAAAACACAAGCACACAGAAATAATTTATGCTTTGATTTAAATAAATAATGGTGTGATTTCTTAGGTTAAATAATAAAATTAATTATGTAAAGCAGTAAGTATTGCTCAATTTTCATTATGCCTTTCCAACCAAAACATCAACGTACTTAGCAGTGAATATCAATTCATTTTGCTAATGCCATCGGTACATATTAATGCATCAAATCGAATCAAAGCAAATGAATGCCTTCTCTATTTTCCCGTGCCAAATATAAACAGGCCGCCCTGAAATTATATTGCTAATAGTCGACATGCGATGGCCTGTAGAGCCAGGGTAGGTATTCACCAATGTGAGCTATAGGCTCGCATCAATAGCAAATGCAATTAGTTTGAGTGCACCGTTTTTGATGTAGTGGCCGAGTGCCGACAGTCATGGCCGTGTGTGAGTGGAGAGCTGTCCGATATAAATAATCCACAACGTTAATCGTACATACGAGTAGTTGATTTAAAGCTGAATAAAATTGGTTGTCCGACTCTGAACTGTGGTCGTGTTATCCCCGGTTCACCAACGCAAATACTAACCTTCTTCTAATTAAATAGTTCATGTATACGTTTTTGGATGGTATTATTTTATGTAGAAGTTGATATTATTCATAGTCATGTTCAAGTCTACAGAAATAAGTTGATGAATAAAGTCAAACCAAAATTATTGTTTATTGCATAAAATTGTTTTAAGCAGTTGGCAGTGACTGGATGTGGAAAGGCGTCTGTGGCGTTCATTCGGAGAGGTCTACGTCAGAAAGTGGACAAAAATAGGCTGATGATGATAGTTTTATTGGAATACATTGAAGCTCTGACTCTCTTTATGACTCTGACGCGTTTAACGGTGAAGGAAATCATCATGAGAATCCTGCATGCCTGACAGATTTTCTCGACGGTATGTGAAGTCCCGCAAACCTGCAGCGGTCTAGCGTCGTAGACCAAAACCTGTCGTTGAGAGATGAGACCCGCGCCTAACAGTGGGACAGTGTAATGCGTTGATGATAATACTAAATAAACTGGGCCTACAAACAATATTTTGTTTTATTTAATAGAGATCAAAGTGTGAATGGTGAGTACACACTCACCATTCAAAATAGAAATTCTGCTGAAACTAAATCCCATTCCACACTTTGATCTCTATTAAATAAAACAAAATATTGGTTGTAGGCCCAGTTTATTTAGTAAAAATTGACTCTTTTCGACTCTCAAATTCCTTTTCAACTTAGATTAAAGAAACAGAAAAAATAAGCCGCTTTTAATTGGTACGGTGTTGAGCTGTTCATCAAGTCTGGTTTTAATTATATTAATTAACAAGGGCGTCAGTCGAATCGAGAGTTATGTTGAAAAGCAAAATATTTGCACGATGGAAAATCTGTCGATGTATGAACGTTGATTTACGATTTCATTAGTTGCGTGCCTCGACGAGAGAGAAACAATACATGCGCTTACTGATTGCGACGATTATGCGAATTCGAAGCTAGATGTAATGGCCTGATAATGCACTTCCTATTTCAGTGCAAAGCGGCTTTGAAAGAGATTGGGTGCAAATGGGATGTGCACTAATTTGTACGTATGAGGAGTACACTAACAAATTAGATGTGTCGTAATCAATGGGTGATTTGAATTAGGATTTTCGAATTGAATTTTAAGGAACATGCACGAAAAGTATGAGTCCATAAAGGGTAGGAATCAGGGAAGGTAGTATTAGGATATTGAAAACTGAATTTCCCTGCACCCTGCGCTCCATAAATAAATATCGGATTTTTTGAAAAAATTGTGTGTGATTTAGGCCATGTTGCTCGAATCCCCCAGACTGATAGACAAACGTTGTCAACAATTGGTTGCCTGATTCTATACACCGCCGTGAAGTTCGGCCGTGGCGAAGATAGCATGTGTTCTCGATGTGTTTCTGATCGAGGATGGCCGGTAGATCAGAAATTAGAGAGATTTTAAAGGAGGAAGGAGAGATATTTGCCTAGCAGTGGTATAAAAATTTCTTATTTAGCCTTTTGCCAACTACGTTGGGGTGGTTAAGTGCTCCCCGAAGCACGGAAAATAGGAAAAAGGAATTGAGTTGCTACGCATATAAAAATGGCGTGTTTTAAATGAAGTATCAAGTGTAATAATAACATTTATCACTTTGTTACCAGTTCTGGAGTGCGTCCAAGATGAAAAATAAGTTTCCGTAAGGCTTGCCAACAAAACTGTTGTTATTTGGGTGTTTAATCTAAGGTGCCTTGTATGTTTTCTTTATCAAGTATTTTTATGACTTTACTTCACTACATGCACTGTTTATCGTATCAGAATAATGTTGTTTTTATGTAAAACTGTCAAATCGGCAACAGCACTAGCATCTGTCTCCTCTGTACGTTTTCGTTGACTTTGCTATTGTTGGTGGGTACCATGATTGCTTCTTCTGTTGATTAATCATTCTTCTGATCCGCCATCTCGAAATACATTTATTCCCGATTCTTCTGATCAGTGTCTTGCTAAAGATCCATATATCCCTTCTTCTTATAAGCCACTGATCTATCAACAAACTGTATAAAAAATAAAATCTTAGAATATAATTCCACGTATTGATCTCTAGAAACTGCCCTGTTAATTTAATGGTCCTAAGCACGACTGCTTGAGCCTATACTGCCCTGCTGTTAGGCATTTGGGGTTGGCCATCGTATTTGCTTCCTTTTTTTCATTCCTTATTCTTCTACTCCATAATTCCGCTCTCGGCTTTCACTTCTTTCCTTCTAGAATATTATTCTTCTATCTTTCAGACAATGAAATAAAAAAAAGCTTATTCACTACTTTTAAACTCCAATTCCGCTAAGCCCTAGAGGTATTAACTATTTAAAATCTAAAATCCCTTCAGTATATCTTCTAGGACGTGGCATTTTTTCAATTGTGTTCTCTACTAAGTTTTATCCTACGCAAATTCAAATTCTTTATTTCTAGTTTATTTTATTTTATTCTTGCAAAGCGAATACTTGTTATTTCTGTGAAAAAACAACCACAAGTGGTTTGTACTCCAAAACCGTAAAAATTTGCTCGTAAAAATTAATAGTAGATATATTTTTTTCTAATTTCATAATTGATGAGAATTACTTTGGTTGAAGCCCTCGTGAACTTAATTAAATTGTTATTCTATTCTTCTAGCCCTTTGTTTTAAATTAATTACAGAAAGACAGATATTATTTTGAGCAAAACCTTTAATTTTCAACCGAAATCTAGCCCTCAAAATACATTTACACAGCTCGCTCTTTTACAAAATAATTTTAGACAATATTCGTATTGTAGATTGATTGCGTTTTCCACATGCGTCATCGCATAGAAAATATTGCGAATGGGTAATTGGATATACGCCATGCGTCGCTCGCACTCCACGCGGCGACGCCTGTTGGTGACGGCGTGTGACAAATAATATGACGGACGATGAATACTTGCACCTATTGGCTTAAATGCAATTTCATATCGAGCACTTACACAAATATGTTTTTGAATGTTATTGGACGAAACAATATTGTGAACCCACGGGAAAAGCTATGATCGATTATTCTGTGGAACATCGTTCGAGACAACGCGAAATAAGTGATTACGTTGAACAACTACGACAGAGTACAAGTGAAGTGTCGAAGCATAGTTCTTATACCTAGACTAGTAAACGTGCTTATTCAAAGTTGATGTGTAGCATCATTACACCTGCACTCCCAAGGTTAAGGCAGAGATACCCCTACAATTCACCTTATGTGTTAGGGTCGACCATGTAAAAGGGTGGTTCGCTTCCTTTTCTTCTTTCCTCTTGCCATTAAATTGCTTATGAAAATTTTCTAATAGAAAAACCTCATCCCCCTTATTATTTAACCTACCACTGAGTTTATTTTTTTTTGAATTTGACATAGTGAATGAAAATGAGTCTGTTATTATAACTATATTTATTAGAAAATAGATTAATATTTATAACATAGTTATCACTTAAAATTTACTTGCCTAACGGGCATAGAATACCAAATATTATAATTTTATAGGTCTATTACTTGTGTTCAGCAAATAAAGATATATGTTTTGTATAAAACTCAAGTGCGTATGTATAATTATGAAACAGCCCCACAGAATATTGCTGATATTTCAAAAAATATCCGCAATAGTTGCCTGAGCTTAGTTAAGCTTAAAACATATTTTGTGATTGAGGGAATATTTGTAGTGAATTTGAATATAAACTCATTGTGACAATTGTGACTAACAGACTATCATGGTATGGTGGTGGAGTTTTGTAATACCATGGCAAAACTACCTTCGACAGGGAAGGCAAATGTGTACATACAAATAACCAGACTTTACCGGTAGCTATACGGGGCAGGAAAATGAAATAGTTTTTTGTTTGCGTTATGTAGCATGTGTATCTACGGTATAGATCGTTTTAAAAGATAAACAGAGCCATACGCGAGATAAAAATAGATCAAATGCAGTTCGCAAACAGAAAAGCCACTCCAGTAGCCAAGTTACATTATGTGGCCGCGGTACACTTGGACATTTTTGTAAATACCGACTCGTATCTACAAACGAGATAGCACCGTCGAATAAAATTACTGCTTTTTTTGTTAGTTTTGCAGAAGTAGTTTGTGATTAGTACAGCTTTCTTAAGATGCATTAATATGTATATATAATTGGGTTATAGATTATGAATAGTCATATCATTTTCAATAAAGATTTGTAAACAATAAATTCGATTTTTAAAGTGAGCAGTTTGTAATTAATTATGTAATGTGATTTTGAGTAGTATGTTATTATTTCTGTAATTTGATTGAGGATTATATTCACTTTTTTAACGAGATAAAAAAAGGCACTTTCATTTAAGGCAAATTTGCCTCGGCTAAATTTCACTGAAGTTCGAGGTTTTCCAATTTAAGAAATTGTTTCCTAGTATTTTACGTTTGATTATTATCAAAATCAGCTATAGCAAGATCAAAAACAGTCTGCCCAGAGATGATGGGCCTTGGCGATAGAAAAATGTATTTAAGATTTTTAACAATTCTGTAATATCACCTTACATACTTCAGATTGAAATGTCTGTCATAGATAACTCTAGTGTTGTAGTGTATGGTGATAAAAAACAATCGTTCAGTTGTTGATCACAGTTCATTTCGTCAATAAGGTATATACTTAGGTAATAAGGTTACTATTTAAATTGAACCAAGCTACTTTACTTCAACCCCCTACCATCCAGTGTGTCGCTATCACGCCGTTACGAAAATAGTTCTCTCACACTTAAGGTTAGGTGAGGCGGAGACGATTGAATCGAATATTCGTGAGCTCGCGAAAGCGACCCCGGCTCCTTTGCGAGACTTCCAACTCGATTTTGGAATTCGAGGATATTATATAGGTTAGTTGGAGCAACTAGGCGGAACGTATTTTTAAACCGAGTGTTCTGGCGAATGCATTGGAACAAATTTGGCTCTTGAAAAATGTATCGGTATTGAGTACAACGCTATCGGGTAGAGCGTTCAATCTGTAATAGAAACCTATTAATTCTTTGTGAAATGGCTGTTCTGTATTCACTCGATTTTCAGTCTTGAAAAAAAAAAACTAGATTTATTTATAAATGCATCATTAGTCTAGTGGTTGTAAGCACGACTGCTACGCTAGATATCCTGGGTTTGATTCCTAAGTCAAGCAAACTGTGATGAGGTTTTTTTATAAAATTCCCACTATGGCTTTGATTTGTAACCGGTTATGTTGGTATGTTTTATTATAAACTATTTTTCATAAGATGTTAAGTATTTCTCGTTCGATATTTCATTTCGTACTAATCTAAACATATTAAAGAAAAAACGAAGTACTTTGTTAGACGTCAGATTTATCCATTTCAACAGAAAGTAACATCAAAAAACACTGACCTACATTTGGCGTATGGGTTCGCCGTTGACATCACTACAAAACCATTCAATTTTTCCCACCAAACACAAGCTGGAATAAAGTTGATTACCGTACGAGCCGGCCCAGTTTACAGAGGAGAGTTTTTTTTTGTACAGCCCTTTATCGCGGACACTTTACCCACGACCACTGTGGGTAGTTGAATAGTGCTTCAGCGTTTTATTTTCCAACCTCGCTCAGTAAAATGTTTTGAAAGGACCGATTTCACTTTACGTCGGTGGTACCGCCCGCATGTCTCCGGGTACCATTGTAAAAGCAACTACAATCGTGCATTATTGTTTCCACGTTCTACCTGCACCTCTTTATTTCAGTTTTCATGCAAACCCTATCTTTGCACGGCTGAGTTATGGTGATGAAATTAAAATGGAGCTTTTAGGCGAACGTTTTATTCGTATCGTCATAACGATATCGCACTATCTCCATTTTCGTGGGGTATTATTTTAAGGAAATTTTCATCTCGGGGATGGATAGTACATCCATAATATTACAGCTTATTTCACAGTACCATTATATCACTTGTTATATTGCTCAGTTAGGAGTTGAGATAAATTTAATTTAGCTAATAGTGGTTGCTGGCAGGAGCTGGATGCGAAAAGCGGAGGACAGGGTGAATTTGCGCATACTAATAGGCCCAATTCCTCCCCCAATCCCCTTCCTTCTCCTTTTCTCCTTCCCCTCCCTTTCCCTAAATAGGCTCGGCAACGCATCTGCAACTCCTTTGGTTTTGCAGATGTCCATGGGCGGCGATGACTACTTACCATCAGGTAGCTCGCCTGCTCGTTTGCCGAGTTATCCCATAAAAAAAAATACTAGTGCAAGCCTACGTCCAGCAGCGGACTAGTATAAGCTGATGATGATGATGATGATAATGATGATGAATATAGCGAAAAATATTTCACATTGTAACCTAACGTCTCTATTATATAGTACAAGAGGATAAATATGACATAAAAATAATATAATACAACAGTTGTTACCCATGGTTTTCCTCGCATTCAAAAGGATTTACTTACTATAGCTCAGATTCGAGGCGGCATATCAAGATGACTCGTGCACTATTTTTTAAACTTAGATCTTCAACAATACAACTGTGAACCGCACCTCATTCCGTGCAATCGTTTTTGCGTAACACGCTACAGACAGACAAACCAAAATTCTAAAAATGTATGTTTCTAAAGCTCTTATAAACACCCTCATTTTTTTTTAAATATGTATGTATAGCCACCAGTTATCATTTTATTATATTAGTTCGTACGATTACAGATTATCTTGTCAGTAGGTACCTTACCTACCTATCATAATATAGCCATAACGAAACTAAATATAAGACCAAACCTGAGTTCGAACACAATATAAATAGAATTTAATAAAATTATCTTTCCTCTCTAGTGAAATTGAAAGATATTATCAGATATTCTAATTGAATTCTTAAGATATATTTTATTCTCCTATTTCTCCCATTCAAAGTCGCTACTGCGTCAACTGAATCACTTTTAACTGCTGCATTAAAGAGCGAGATTCATTCCGCAATATGCGTTACGTTCCAATTTATGCAGATTAAAGGAGCTGTAACTAAACGCCGGGTGCAAACTAAGGGGATATTTTCTCATGTTCGGGCAGATTATACGGAGTAAGCCTAGGCCATTGAGGTTTAATTACATAATACTAAGTTGTGAGCATTGCTGTACTGCATACACACATACCATCACACCTGTATTCTGAAGGGTTAGGCAGAGGTAGACTATTGTACATCTACAGTTTGCGCGTGTGTTTTTAATTCTTGTATAGTAGAAGGTGATAACCGAAATCATTCTAAGTCCAAGCTGCTATTGAGAATTTTATAAAAAAATGATAGATTCTTTCTGTAGATGGCAATGCTTGACCTGAAAATCAATCCTCACTCATGCACGGCAGTCGTACTTGAAACACCTAGACCAACAATGCAGTTGTTAAGTAAAAAATATCTTTTCAATACCAGACACAACAATACATTTTCCTCTATATTCCTTTTGGCCGATAGGTACTCAATTGAGTAATTATCGCACTGAATTGCTTGGAACTCGATAAATACTCGTTACAGCAACAATCAGTGAAAACCTCATTTCAGTGGAAAACAAAGGAGCGTATCAGCTACCTATCAAACCATTTATGGCGTAAGTCATTGGATAAAATACTCATACCTACCAGAATCAATTTAAATCCTAACGTCAAAAGATAAATATTGTTCGATTGAATTTGAGGGGGAATTGAATTTTATGGCAGACAGACTATCTATTTTGTATGCGATGTTTCAAATAACTTAGTCCTTATTCACAAATTAGTGTTTATGGTGATTTTTTTTATGATGAAGGAAAAATGATGCAGAAACCGGCATGTCCAAGAATAAAAAATTCGGAGATATATGACATCTACCAACTCGCACTAGGCCCAGGTGGTGAATAACGGCTCACTCCCTCTCACCGAGAGGAGGCTTGTTTCCCAGCAGTGGGAACATTACAGGCCGATTATGCTTATTAAAAAAAAAAAAAAGCGCTGAAAGAACTTCCTGATCATTGCAAAAACGAAACATTTGATCGTGTGTCATAACAAATTTATTTTGGCTTAAATAACTTTAAAACGCTGCCGACATTTTGATCATATGTCGTATGTAGTATCGTTTCGTAGTATTAGGTTTCTGGTGTGCGTCAGGGCCGCAGCTACACTGCAAATCATTAGCAGGATAGAGACGGCTGCGGCGGACCACACTCGCTGTTTGCATTTGTAATTAATACAGTGTTTGTACTTCTGATTTACGATACCGTCCGTTGTGCACTCCTAATGTGTTAATAGCTTAGAAAATTAACATTTAAACTTATATGCGGGGATACGAATTTTAACTTATGGTTTATTTTATTGAATTATATCGTTATTGATGAGAGACATGATGAGAGAACAGAATAATATTTTATTAGTAAAAAGGTTCACCTAAAATAATTTAAAGCCGTTTGTTTAATCTTATACTTATCCTCTTGTCCGCTGCTATTTTCTTTATCAAAGCTAAGTATGACTTAGAGCACAAATAGATATCATATTTCGGCAATCAAAAACACTTTTCTTCAAAAGGAAAAACTTGAACTATTTTATCTAATCTATTTTATATAAAACCTAAAAGTTATAAATAAAACTTGGCGTCCTTTTTACTAAATACAAAGTAGATTTAGTAGGGATTTATACTTTTGCAGCCCCAAGAAATGCCTACAGTGTTAATTCAAGCTGAATTCATAATATCTGAAATATGAAAAGAGCTTATAACTGTATGAAGCTTTGTTTCACAAAGTAGAAGTAATTAACTATGCAACTGTGCTTCCTTTTCCAAACGTGTGTACTACATTTTGGTCGAAAAAAAAACAAAGCATGTTTTGTCTTTTGCATAGATATGCATGTTAATTAATTTGATGAGTTTCACAAACAACTCGCCGTGCATAAAAAGATTGTGTTACGTCACTAGTGGTTCGCAGTCGTTCGCTATAATAAAGACAACCGCAAGAAAATTGAAGTCGTGGTTAAGTTAATAAGTGAACCAATGCAGTACACGCAGGAAAGATGTTATTATTTCAAATTATGTTATTTAGTTTATTGTATTTTTAATTATAATTTTTAACCCTTCGTGGAATACAGGCGTGGTGGTATGTATTTAATTGCGATTTAGTAAAGATTATTGAAACCAGCCTCTCTAAAAATATTAATATTATTTAACCTCTTCTGCCCTCAGGTTTACATTCCCAATTTTTTTTTGAAAATGGCAGATCCATTTTTGTCTTGTATGTATCAAACAGGCAAACACGAAAGATTCTTTGTATGGCGTACAAGACCACTAAGCCACTGCGGCATGCGATACGACCGTGTGTTTGTTGCTTAAACAGGCGTCAGTCGAAATCACTGCGTATAATGAAATACTGACGAAGAACTCCACACAACGGTCCTAGGGGTGTGCCTGACTCATTTGAGTTTCGTGAAAAATTGTGAGCGTCCCTTACCCCGCAAGGTCCCCAAGTCAGCGCCACGACCCCTGTACTTGGGCGTGGTGTCAGTTCGACGTTACAATTTGCATTTTTAGCGAAAGTACGTCGACGCACGTCCCGTGCAGACGGATTGTGCGGGAGACGAATGATCCCGCGACGTGGATCGACGCCGATGTTTACAAGTTTTTTTTTAATATTGTTAAATGGGTGTGAAAGCAAAGGGAAAGGAAGTGGTTTAAAAATAGAATTTCATGTCAGATCATTTCCATGTGTACGGTATATGTAATTGTCCAGGCTTGATATTATACAAGAGAAAAATACTTTCCTGTAAGTATTTTTTTTATGTACCTAGCCGATTTAGTGCCCCACTACTAGGCAAAGGCCTTCCCGAATCTCGTCCAAGATCCTGGGCTTCTTCATACCACGACTGCAGAAAGCGATCAGGATCATGTCTCGATGAGTGACATGACGACGTGGTCGTCGAAAAATAGTTCTCCTTCGCACTGGGTAGTACTCGGTAATTTCTTATTTTATTTTAATTTAAATTTACTTATCCAGACGGGCAATTCTTAAAACTTCAGTATATATTACTCATATGAGCGATACACCAACTACCAACCTACAATACATTAATTTAAAAATTTATATTATTTCATCTCACGTTGTTTGAAAGCAATAAAAATCCAAAAACTAAGTTCAGCTGGAAAGTTTTGCTTTGCTTCGGCTACGAGCGAGTCGAGTGAACGCGCCCTAACCAACAAGGAATGGGCGTGTGCGGAATGCATAATCAAGTAGGAGATTAAAAACTACAAAACCTTGTCAATAGCAGTGCTGTGACACTTGACAGCTTTGATACAGATCACTCTGCTCGCATAACGCACATAATCTTAAAAGGTCATGCTATCTTTGAAAAATTACGCTGTATAGTTAATATAACATTATATGCATCTTGCAAACTGCAATACAAATTCTTAATCAAGTAGGAGATTAAAAACTACAAAACCTTGTCAATAGCAGTGCTGTGACACTTGACAGCTTTGATACAGATCACTCTGCTCGCATAACGCACATAATCTTAAAAGGTCATGCTATCTTTGAAAAATTACGCTGTATAGTTAATATAACATTATATGCATCTTCAAACTGCAATACAAATTGTTTCAAGCCGGCTTTCGTGATATTAGTCAACGTAATAATCAAGACAAATCATTGTAGTGGAGTTAAGCGCGACTGTTACTGTTGAGGTCCAGCGTTCGATTTCCAGCTCGAGCAATGTTATCGGATTTTTCGATTGATGATTAATGTCTTATAGTCGCGTAAGTATCAAAAACCAATTTATTTATTCATCCGAAAGACAACAATTGTCTCGATTTGATGGTATGAATTTCTAGTCAGCCAGCCCGTAAAAAACTCTGCACAAAAATAGTCGCCCGCTCCGAAATCATTAACGTAAGTGCATCGAGCTCCTGTATCAAGCTTCATCTCTTCGTCAATATGTGAAGTTTCAAGTGTTACTCTTTTTATTTTTCCGATCATTAGCCTCCATATTTTTATACACATTGCTATTTTTTTTATCGAGGTGGAATAGAGACCTCTTTTCACAAAATCGTGGTTAATTTTAATTTACTTCGATACTAAATGACCCAACAAGCTTTGTCCTGTCCAAATGATTTTGAGTTTATATAGAAAAAGCATACATATAAAACTAAAAAACATTGAGAGCAAAAATAGCCAAATTGGCCAATTACGAACGAGCAGCATTTATTTTTTATTATAAAGAAAATAATGACACAATATCAGTATTTTTATCTATATTTATATTTTCACCAAAGATTTTTTATCTAAGTACAAAGAATCACAAACAAATGATTTTGTTGTTTTTTTATTTCTTTAAAGCTTTGAATGTTTAGTTTACTTTCTGCTAGGAACTGATTAAACGAATTCGGTTCCAAAACTATTCGATAGAAAACGTTGTCAACGTGCTCGAGGTGCAAAATAACGCAATTAATTATAATTGGGTCGTTTCTCTTCCCGAATAAAAATGTACACACTTATTTACGTAAAAGCAATAGGTATAATAAGCATTTTTCAAGCGGGCCCGACGTCTCAGGTGTTGCCGCATCTACATATTGAAACGAGTGTGATCAGAATCGAAATGCAGTTTTATTGTCACTCCTACCGAGTAAAGCTATGAAATTTTATTGCTTTCTTTAAAATTTTCACGGAATTCACACACGTTACAACCGTGCAAACGTTGTAGCAATAACTATCGTATCGGGCCGCGGGTATGTTTTACAGAATGACTTCTTTGACATCAAATTCGACAGTGTACATGAAACAGAAAATATATATGAGGAATTTACGATCGTCTCATATCTATCCGCGTATGAGATGGGTGAGCGTAAAACCATATTTTATGGCTTGTCAGGTGAGTTAAAGGTATTTAAATCTGGCGTGAAAGTTTTGTTTGCACACTTGTAAGGAAACGTGTCCTATAATATGTTTAAGTTTTAGATGGAAAAAACTCTCCACTATTGACATATTTTCACAATATTTTGCTATTTCTAATGTTGAGCTTAGTTGACTATTGAAATTATATTTAGTACAGTAAAAGTATTATTATTCTTTTTATTCATGACTCACGATTGAGTCATCTTCACAGCCTTCACGAGTGATCTATATAAAATTATTATTGTCCGGTGCACCCTAGTTACTAGGTAGTCAGCCTCGGTATTCACATTCCGACGGATTTTGTTATTATCTCAATGGCTAGTCTCATGGAGGTTGCGTAGAAGAATTCTCGAAGGCGTGTGGAAGGCGTGTGGAGGCCTGTTAACCCACAATTCGCCAGAGTGGACGACTATCAGTTTAACACTTATCATTCTACAAGAAAACCTGTACTATACAGTAGGACAGTAAGAGTAAACGTGTTGATGACGATGACTTCTTTATCACTGAATATTCTATTTAATGCCAAACCAAAAGCAACGTACCCAATAAAATAACAATGTATTGTGACATTATTAGCTTACAGTGAATAAATCCCAAATTCCGTCGTGTTTCATGTACAAGTTAACCCGCGAACGTAAGAGGAAATGAGCGTCTGTATCTAAGGATTCACACGCCAATGGGCCTCGGTGCAGATTGTTAGGAAATGTGGCGTTACTAACGCAGCTAATGTCGTATGAAAGGGGCGCTTGGTATATTATCTCAATCGCGGATTGTGTCGTGGCCTTGTACGGGGTGAGCGATGATTAGTTGTGGCGTATGTGACTTTTGATCTATTAGTCACAGGATTATGATTTTAGGAAGATTCGGTAATTTATTTCGGTATTAATTTTTTTTTGATAACTTGGCAAACAAACAGTCGAGCCATCGGGTGATGGTAAGTAGTCATCACCGCCCATGGACAATGCTGCAATACCAAAGGAGTTCCAGGTGCGTTGCTGGGCCAACGAAAATGGAGGGAAAGGAGAAAAGGAGAAGGAAGGGGACTGAGGGAGGAATTGAAACGCAACAGTGCGCATACTGCTTCTGGACGTCGTCATTCTGTGGGAGGATACATCTCCGGTCGTGTGACCCATTCATGCTGGCATGTAGACATGCTTTTATTAGTGTGTGTTTGACCGGGATCTCCATGATTGCCTATCGTTACTGATATGGATAGATTGACCTTTATAGATACCTACTTTCATACTCTAAATTTTTTTAGCAGCTTTTACCTTAAATCTAGTTACCGAACCGGTCCGGCAGCGGCTACTAATTGGCTTTGTGTTCAACATTCCTTTCGTATCTGATACGTTCCTATTAAGACTATAATATAGTACGGTGTGGGCGGAATCCTTACTAACCTTAATACCTACTTTCACGTCTGTTTCAAAAAGATACGCAGAGGTACAAGTGCTATTGCCATTAAACGGAAACAAATCCAAACCTGTACACATCGTGATAGAACTGATAAATTTTGAAAGGTTCTGAATCGAACAATATCTTACGGACCTCAATCGCAGCCATACCTGCGTTCACTAGAATAATACAGAACCCTTTAATATGAAACCAAATTCATTAATATTAGTAACATAATCAGTTACGACAGTAATATCCTGCCTAATGTGAATATCTGCAAACACGATGCATCAATTAAGTAATCTTTGACCAGGGGGCCGGCCCGACGCAATACATCAATCAGTCGTGTCAGCGTGACGAGGCTGCAATCAAATAAAATTTAACTCAAAAGCCTTCTCATATAAGCTGCTTATTGCGAGTATATAGCTTTCAGCCGTGTTATTATACCGTTATGAAAGGAAGAATTCATGGAACATGAATATTTTAATGGTCCATTGGTCTATTGAATTCAAAAACACAAAATAGTGTTACTGGCCACAGACGAAAGTACGGTTCCCTGATCAGGTTTCCGTATCAGGAACTCAGATTTTAAAGAAAATGTTAGCGGCTCATTCGGTTTTATCCGAAACGAAGATTATTAAGTATTACCGCTCCCAAAATAATAATAACAACGTGTCTATAAAATGCGTGTATTCGGGTTTTCGAATAAGATTATGGAATCAGAAATTGAATATCTGTGACCGGCTTCAGAATAGTTCCGACGAAATAACCGTGAGTGTCTCAAGTTGTTGCTAAGTTAAAAATTTTAGGATTAAAACTCGCTAAAAATAGTTGAGCTAAAATTTAGATATTTTCGCACAAAATTGCTTAAGTTTTACCTGCAAAACGTTCGGAACGGCTAACTTTAGGTATGCACTGTAATCTCGTTTAAGCTGTAACGACCGAATTCGCGGGGTAAAAAGCAGAGGTGTAGTGACTGCCCCACAGCCATAGTTTTTCTACATGTCAAATCCCAGTCGAACTTGATTTACGCACATCGATTAATGGTTAACTATCGTGGGAAACAAGAAAAGTTTGTATATTTTTTGACAGCTTTCTAATTCTGAACAGGAGAGCCATTTTTAGCAGAGGGGAGTAAATGGTTTCATTATATATATTTATCGCAGACCTGAATATCTGCGTAGGCATACCAACAGTTTTCATTTTAAGAGGAGACCTTATCTTGGCAGTAGAACAGTAAATAAGTTTGTCAACTTATTTACTGTTATAAATATAAGTCAACTGTCATGACTTATGTTTATTAATATATTTCCTTATATGTGTAGGTGGCAAGTTTAGCTTATTAAAACCTCTGTATCTGGTTTATTTGTTTGAAACAATATCCGGATGTAGCCGCGAGCGAGGATAGCGGACGTCCTTCTAATCATGCATGGGATCTAACTACCTCAACTGTTGGCTAAGGTAGCGGTCCCTTTAACTTCATACCTCGTTAACATATTCACGTTTACATGTTACTTGAAAGTTTTAAGTATAGGTACTTGTACTTCGGTTTTGATTTATTCTGAGTAGCAGCGTGAATGGCCGTACTTAATTACAGCTGTACTGTTGTTGTAGGGTATTTATTTGTTTTGCTAAGAGTTACTTGTCAATCAATTTACTTTTCTAGTAATTAATAAGATACTCGACAAATAATATAATCCATACTAATACTATGAATGTCAAATAACTTTGTCCGTCTGTTTGATACCTTTTCACGCCTAAACCGGAGAACCGATTTCTATAAAAATTGGCAAGGATATGGATTGAGTCCTAAAGTAAGGACATGTGGTATCTTTTGTCGCAATGAGTCCTTTAGGATGTGAGTGAAATCATGGGCAAGCCTATTGCCCATGATTTCACTACTTAATATATCTTTCAAGCACTTTTAATTTCTAGAAAATGTCTAAAAAATACAAACAGTTTGCAGTTTTTTTTAAATTGGAAGACGAGGTCTTTAAAATTTAGTGTTCTATGACAAGAGTGAACACGTACATAAGTTGGTTCCCCAATATTTTTCATTTTGTATAGTCACTGAAATAACCATAAGAAAAAAAAAATGTTGCTCGTATCGGTAAGCACACATATGAGTTATTAACCTTGCGTATGCAAAAATATATATATATTTAGCAGAATGTTAGAGCTGCAGCGAAAAAATAATGGTTTTTGACTCTGGAAAAATGTTGTTCAACCGACCTACATTTTTTACTGACAATACACAATCATTGCATTGTAAATAATCAACATTGGCACCATATGGTGAATATACCTTGGTACAGTAACATTAAGGGCTATCGAGTTATGAGAGGTATGGAATTATACGTAAGTTGACTGTGATGAGTTAATAGTACCTATATGATAATGGTTAAGTTCTTGACTGTCTGCAATTATAGCTTAAGTTGTTACAATAAATAAATACCGGATACATAGAGGCATCCTTCTTTCACACCAAATGAGTTATAGTCAAACACTTCATATTAGTATTCGATTGAAGATTGTAATCGCATTATTCATAACTTACATATTTTGAATGTGAAAATTTTGTGTGGTTGGATGTTTATTGCTCAATTACGTTAAACAGCTGAACGGATAGAGAAAAAATAGGCACACAGATAGTTTATAACTTGGTCTAACACAAAGAATACTTTTCATTTAGGTTGAATCGCAGACTAAAGCCGCAGGCAGACGCTAGTAATCTATAAATACAAAGCAGAATCAAAACACAATGCGAATGATTCACGCATATTAACTTCATTCAATTCGTGTCTGTAATCGACAAAGTAGCAATCCATCGAGCAGTGTGCATCACTGGTTTAAAATGTATTGGTTGTTCCATGAATTATCGAGATGTGTCAGTCGGCTGTCGCGGCCAGAGCCGTGAGAGATCGTATGCGTGACGTCACTAATACGGGGTCTCATGTCATGTTATCTCAAGTGCACCTGTGCGTCTAGGTTAGGAGGTATTAAGTAGTTGTTGACTGACTATATGTGCTTATTATAAAGGTTAATCTTAAATTTGCGCTATGTGACTATAACATTAAAATAAATTTTAAATTTATATCACATTCGCTGGAGTATCACTTTATTTATTTATTTAATTTAATCACTTTTGTCCGAAGATCAGTAGGAATGAGAGAAGATCTCTACGCGGCCTCTACTAACACCTATTGAGGTAGCCTCTAATTATTCGAAAATTTACAAGACAAGATCACTGCCTAATTAGTCCGGTGGTTGTAAGCGTGTCTGTTACGCTACAAGTTGTGAATTCGACTAACAGGTGGAGCAAACTTGTAAACAAATATTATTCTTCAATAAATACATGCCTGTATCTCCCGAAGGGTGAGGTACGGGTGTAGTAATTGTATACGTGGGTTTACAAGTACCTACTATACCTTAACATACCGGCAACTATGGAGATTGCCGGTCTGTTAAGGTCCCATGTAATAGGGGGTGAGCCTATAGCCATTAACCGGGCACACATCCAGACTCCGAGCTGCTACTGATAATTTCATAGAAAACCCCATTATAAACACTTTGCTGAATGGGGCCTTACCTTTGGGAATGAAACCCAGAACCTATAGCGAAACAGTCGTGAGTAGGACCACAAGACTAATAAAGCAGTGTTTTTTCTAGAAAGTTCTTTGTACTTAATTAATTTCTCTTAGTTGCTTCAAGTTATATTCTTTGTTGGTATAATCAACGTAAACATGAACAATATAACACCAGTAAGTATCAATATGCCTAGAAGCTTCACAAAGAGTTCAAGTTACCACAATATACATCCGTGAAGCAAGTTTCCCACTTCCCTTGCTGCTAAAATTAAACTCATAAAACAGATAACGATGAACTGAAAAATGAATTTTAGGTTTATCCATATGCATGTAGTTAAGGTTATTTTTATGCAACTGCGGCACACAGATGTCGTGCTAAATGTCATTTTAGCTAATATTTTCGTACGTCACGTATATTCTTCATGACTGCGACGTTTATTTGCAATTTTATAATTTTACAAAAAAGTATAGATAGAGATATTTGGTACTTACTGGAAAAAGTATTCAAGCTACTAGCGGCACATTGTGAGGAGTGTCGATCAGAGTTTAATTTTGTACGTACTTATAGGGGCTTATGCTAAAGAGTTAGCTACGATATTCGTAGTATACCTAAGTTGTTTTTAATTTGTGCCTGTATAGCAATACATAACAATACACACAGTAGTAGTAGTGCCTGCTGACAAGTCTACATGCCAGCATGAATGGGTCGCACGACCGGGGAAGTACTACCCTCCCACAGAATATCGATGTAGCAGTAGCAGTATGCATACTGTTGCGTTTTGTACGGTGAGTGTGGAGCGCCGGAGGCCCAATTTCTCCCTCAGTCCCCTTCCTTCTCCTTTTCTCCTTCCCCTCCAGTTTCCTTAAATAGGCTCAGCAACGCATCTGCAACTCCTTTGGTTTTCCAGATGTCCATGGGCGACGATGACTACTTACCATCAGGTAGCTCGCCTGCTCGTTTGCCGAGTTATACCATAAAAAAAACACTCAGAGCATAAATCCTAATAATGCATATCTAAGAGACTAGAATCTATGTATCCATACAATAACTTCATACACGCTTGTAGTTTATGGTATTGTCTCTCCCGGGAGTTTTCTCGATGTGGTCTATGGGGACGTCGGATTAAGCAGTCGCTTACCGTATGTGACGTTGGTTTTAGACTGCAATGGTAAGTGCTTTTATGCCTTATAAAATATTGAGTTTACAGATGTACATTTCATACCATCGACCTTATATTATAATTATCAATACAGTCTGTCTCGGCATGTTCTTGCCGGGCGAGCCTAATGCAATTTACCGGGTGGGCATAAATCTGAATTCCGACTGCTGAGAATGTCATAGAAATATCCATAAATACTTTTCTTGACCTGAAAATCTAACCCAGGAGCTCCAACAGACTAATGAGGCAGTTACAAAGTTAAGAGATTGCCAGAAAAAAGGTTTCATATGGGATCGAATGGTTGTATTCATAAACGCTTTGGGCCAATTGAATTTGGTTCCGGTTCATCGCTCTCTGGTAGCACGGTAGGTATCAGTTATTTTTCTCGTGATCGGATCTCGGAATCTTTGTAGGCGGTCGACTCGCTTGGTCCTTCGTACACGCTTATTTGAATCCCCTTTCTAAGCGACTTCCTTTTCTGTGAGTGTCAGGTAATTATCTGTGTGGCATTCCAATTTTACGATCGAACGGTTAATTCAGTTTAAATCTCTTCGTCTAATACGTACTCGGTTGTAGGCAGTGCCTAATCCCAGTCCCTCGGAGCCAGTTCTCGAGTCTCGACCGAGCTCGCAAGTGTGGAGTGGCATTCTTTATTCAAATTTATAATTCAAAAGTTTGAATAGTCAGTGCACAGTTTTCAAGCTTCCTAATTAGAATTTTAAAACTTATTAAATCGTATGTGGAGCTCAGTTTAGGCTCGCTGATCTTTATAATGAGTGCAACCTCCTTTTTGGTTGGGCGTAGAAAATATGAATGCTTTTTCATTTAACTCAAAAAGTTTTAGAAAATTATCAAGGTATTTTTTATTTGAATTTAGAAATTAAATATGTTAAACGATTTCCGTATCCGTCTCCATTAAATTGAATCACCGTATCAGTAAATAAAGTTCGGTGCCAACTCATCAGCCGCAGTGGGCTGGGATCTGATAAAAGTTGTCGGAAACTTTCTTTTGCGATATCGCCACCTTCGTCATGTAAATTGGACAAGTTGTGGCCGACACTGATGCTTGTTTCATTGGTAAATATAGATTAGCTCTTAATCTGACCGATTCTCGCACGAAATTGTTTCCAGGTGAGCAGGGTTCGGCACACTGTGGGACAGGCCGTTCGGGTCAAGTAGCTTTTGTAATACTTACGCAGGTACACGTGACTAGACATGGATATCGGAAGTCATTCAATTATAATTAATTTAGTTTTGGCTTAACATTGAAGTTAATATTAAAAAACTTTTTAAAAGCTTGACAGTGCACACTTTAAAAAAATAAAGTGACCTGGTAATATCTGATGTTGTGTCTCTCATTTTCTGTGACGCTGCTCCTCCCAGAGTGACAGGGTTAGGTTGTAGTTCTATACTAGCCTATTGCAGGTTGGCAGACTTCACACGCTATCAAGGAAATCTTTCTGGCATACAAATTCATTCATGATGTTTCAAGCGATTGATAATTAATTTTATTAATAGGTAACATGATTATGAAAAGTCAGAGGTGTGCGTGCCTTTGATATGAACTCGGGATCATCTTGGCAATCCCCTGATAATAGGCTTCACTGCATCGTATTATACGTATTTTATATTTCCCTACTTTTATCTCTCGCGAAGTAATGAAAAAGCAATTTATCGGATCAATATTTTCATCAAGTGAAAAGTTTAATAAAATCTCGCTATAATAAAGCGCACATGTCTAAAGCACTCGATTGCCTTTAACGGATTCAAAGTTTTTATTGAAACGAAGCAGATCCAAAAAGTAAACAACTGCGGATACTTTTATCCTTTTCAACCCGGTTAACCCGTAAACCATCTCAGTTTAAGGAGGCATTAAATCGCAACTCAAACAAGAACCGTTACACTGAAGTTAACTCACATATTGCTTTGTGTCACGAACGCTAAAGCGAACCGAGTATAGTTGAAGAGATGCAAGGTTGGAGTGAGATGGGGGATGCTAGATGGGAGAATGGGTGTGGAGGGTGTAAAAGGAGAAAAACTACATCGCTAAAAGTGAATGCGGTCGAAAGCCGCGCTTATTTTCAGCGCTAAGTGCATGGATTTTTTCAAGTGAAGCCATGAGAACGCTTGCTATGCGAGTGACGTCATGCCGTCGCGCTGCGTCCTACCTATGGCGGAACGCATCTCCTGCCGACAATAGAGCCGTTTTTACCTGTGTTACATCTGGTTCTAACACTTACCAATTATGGAGTAAGGACTTATTTCGACGAGTGCTTGTCTGCAATTCCACAGATTTTCCGCGACATTTATTTCCTGACATAACATTTCCTGAGTTCATGGATATGACTCAACTATGTATTTAGTTTGAGATATTTACCAAAGTCAATCGTGTTATGTGGCATACATTTAAGTGTGTATAATATAATATAATCTAAACAAAATTATAACGATTTTTATGAAATTAATGATTGCTCGCAAAACAACTCTCTCATCCTGAGCCCTTTTCCAGGAGAGGAACAGTAAATACATTGATGAGGTATTTATCTTTCTACTACATCTAACAAAATAATAATAATTCCAGTGCAATCTGTTACCAATATCTTCATCGGAAAACATATTTCATTATTTTACGTAATAAATTAGCAAGCCCAACGAAAATCATGTTATGCCGCGTATTAAAATTAAGTAATAGCTGCCTGGTTAATTACACAAATGTGTTGCGGTCTATAGCGAGCGACATCGGATTATAATGCTTTTAAACCTTGTATTGAGCACCTAATTGACGGTTCATTAAAGTGTCTCGCTTATATGCGTTTAGTTTTAGCTATTATTTATCGTTTTATTTATTAGGTAGCAGTGTTTGACTGCCTCATTAGTCTAGTGGTTCTAAGCGCAACTGCTACGCTAGAGGTCATGGGTTCGATCCCCAGGTCGCACAGTGTTATTGTATATATGTATATATATAAAATTTTCAGTAGCAGCTCGGAGTCTGGATTTGTGCCCGGGCACAATGTAATGGCAATAGGCTCGCCCCCATGGGACTTAAACATCAGAAGTGTGGGTGTACATTGTACACCGCCACCTAATCTTTCGGGGAATACAGGCGTGATGGTATGTTATGTTAGTGTTTTCTAGTATTCGTGCATGCCAGCATGAATGTGTTGGCATGTCCAGGGAAGTACAACCCTACCACAGAATATCGAAATAAAGTAACAGTATGCATACTGTTGCGTTTTGTTCAGTAAGTGTGGAGCGCTGTAGGTCCAATTCCCTCATTCCCTTTTATTCGCCTTTTAGTCTAGTAAGATACCCGTTCACTTTCTCGCCTATCTTACAAATTAGGAGTAGACCAACAGGTTGTTTATTTAAAGTGCGCTTCAAGAAGTTAATTAGATGAGGGAGGACCAGCCAAGTTTAATTTGTTCTAAGGAATTCGTGACATTGCCAAAAAAGTCGTTATCAATATTTTTAAGTGCCTACCTCGAGTGTTTTCTTTAAAAAATAAGACTTAATTCCATTTATGTTAAGTATTGTGTTATTAAATTAATATTACCATCACGCCTGTATTCCCCGAAGGGTTAAGCAGAGGTGTAAGTGATGGACACCCACAGTTCGCCAGTATGGTTTAGTCTCATGTAATAGGCGGCGAGCCGGGCACATATCCCAACTCCAAGCTGCTACTAAGAATTTAATGGAAAAACCCAATAATAGTTCGCTCGACCTGGGAATCGAACCCAGAACCTTTAGTGCATCGCACCACTAGACTAATGAAACAGTTTGTATGATTTGTATGAAATCACTACAATATCGTTAATGGTGAGTTCACATGCCCGCAATGCACTAGAACTTTTACTAAGATAACCGGCTACATAAGCCACATGCGAGCACACCAGCGACAACAAAGTTCATAAAGTGGTCGCCGTGACCGAGACCGGTCGGACCAATCACTTGCCAGGCGACAATCAAGACAACATAGATATCAATGGTCAAAAAGGTTTTATCTGCCAAATTTATTCTAATTATAAAATTCTTCTTGTATTTTGTGCCCTGCTTAAATGAATGACGAAATTATTACAAACAATAATTTTTCAGCCATGGAAGATAATTAATTTCGAAATTAATAATTATACCGTTCTTTCTCATTACTAATTGTTAATATCACCGTGAATGATGCACGCTACATTATCCCACTATACAATATTATTGTATTGACTATGCCAGAGTTTATTTACAACTACCTTTCTTACCTTTCGCCCGCTTGGTCTATAAGTTTCTTCTCATTACGGGATAATTATATAGCCTATGTCACTTAAAAATAATGTAGCTTTCAAAAATCGGTCAAATTCGGTTTAGTAGATCCAGAGATTTCACTAACTTACAAACTTAACCTCTTAACCATTAACGAAACAGTAGGTTTTTACGTGCAATGATATCTTTGTGATATGACCATTGGACTCCCAAGTCAAAGGTCTCGAGTTCGAATCCAAGGCACCTCTGTCTTTTCAAAGTTGTTAATTAATAATTAATTATCACGCGCTTAAACGGTGAAGGAAAAGCATCGTGAGGAAACCTGCATGTCTGAGAGATTTTCTTGACGATATGTGAAGTCTGCCAACCAGCAGTAGACTATCGTGGTGGACTATAGCTTATCCCTCTCGTTCTGAGAGGAGACCCGTGCCGAGCAGTGGGACAATGTAATGGGTTGATGATGAAGGTTTTTACGTAACAAAAGCTGCTTGCTACTGCTTTTTAATCATAACATAGTTTGCACTACTTACTATTTCCGTACGTATCCATTTTTCTAGTTACCAAGAAAAAGCACTTTATTTTAGCTCCAATAAGAAAACGTCACTTAAAATGTATCGTTTAACATTATACCACTTTATAGACCATAACAATACAATTTCGTCGTTTAAGGTAAATAAAAATAACGTGTTTTTGACATTCATAACGTTATTGTAGGTGAGCGTATAAGGGCCGGCGCACCTGAGCCCGCCAACAATGGGCCTACACAATACGCTCGCGAAGTAAACTGAATAACTTTATTTAAGAACACAATAAACCACTTTTTACTAGAAAAGGTCTGAATTGTGTAATGCTATCGTGGGTCAGATAGGTGAAGTAAAAGAATAAAATATTGGATATGTTTTTACGTATTTTGAAGTGCTAAGCAACAAGAAAATCTCGAATCTATAAAGGTATTCGTTAAGTAGGTATTATTTCCTACATTGCTTTTATTTAATTTCACGGTAGGCTGGTTTCAGATCAAAGTAATCAATTGTAATGAATTCAGAACTATAACAGTAACATTCTTGTTTTAAATAATTTATAAACAAATACTATTGTTTCGAAGGACAGGCAAAACGTTACGTAGGCCCGGTTTTTCTTAACGTAAAAAGTAACTCTCACTCGTCGAGCCGTGCAATGATTTCTAGCTCAGTGATCTTTAGTTTTACTACTTGCCGAGAACTTGGGAGAGATCGACCTTACTTCCCGATAGAGAGTTGAAGCGGAAAACAAATGCCAATCGAGTACTTTACCACCTATTGGAAATACATCAATAGCGGAAACCATCGCTGATTTTAAGTTATAAGCCGATGTTTGATTCTGGGTGAAATATTTGTGATTTTACATATAAAAATAGGGTTGTACTATTCAAAAGCTACATAACCATAACCATACCTATGATTTGAGAATCAGTTGAATCAGAAGTGGTTTTTGAAAATAAAATAACAAGATGACTCTATTCTCGTAAGGGCTAAAGTCAGCAGAGGTGTAAGTAATGTTAAGAGGTGGTTCTCTAATCAACTGTAGTATTTTTTTTGTATAGCTTCGCTATCGTGAGCCGTTTTCATAATTACTTACTTTGTAATTGGCTCCTTATAAATATCCAAGTGGTGTCTAAACTGTCTAACTATCCGTTTGGAAAATACACCACAAAACGATCGAAGAAGGTTTTCTTATCCTAAAAAGTTAATTAAGATATCTAATTAGTGAAAAAATATTTAATAAAAAGTATTTAAAAAAGAATTAGTGCTCAGGTTTCATGATTCATATTATGAGTAGTGATAAATAAATGTGCATAGGTAAAGTTACTAAAACAACATAGAGAGATATGGTCTCTGATTTGAGGTTAGATGCAAACCAGTTATTCATGAGAACGAAATGGAAATGAAAACTGGATTTCAGAACTCGGTTTCAATGCTGCACCGGGGTTGGATGTGGACCGCGAAATATCAGCTAAATCTGATAGTACTTGTATGTAGCTAGTGCATTCAAAGGAATTCAACACTTTGATACTGCAACTTAGAGGTCAAATTCCTAGAATATTTCAGACCAGACACTAAAGTTTGTAAAGGCGTTTTTAAATGTGAACATACTTACGTATTAACGTAATATTACACCGTGTCACCAGCGGGTTAGGGTAACGATTTGTTGGTATACTCGTATTTTTAGGTCAGAGGTTACAATTGAGCGAGCCTATTGCCATTTGCCGAAAACTCATTGAAAATAATAATTGTAACATAAAAAAACAGTGCTCGGCCTGGAAATCCGAATCAACGATCTCACGGTACCCACCAAAGCACTTAGCTGTATAGTCCTGAAAACCTTTTAGCTATACCCGCACCATTTAATAGGTAAAGGTTTTTATATATACGACTATTACCTCATGATAGTACCTAATAAGATAGCAAAAAAGATTACTATTAGTACCATAACATTGTCCATGACACACGTCCGTCGCCTCCGAGCTCCCGAGCATATTGTGAAAGTGAGCTAGTTGACGGCTTGCGGCGGCTTTTTAAGAATATGGGGGTATAGAATATAGGGTACTTTTGAAAACTTAATCGATCTCCCAACAATGTAATATTAATTTCACAATACCATATCGTTTGAGATGTAGGTAATACTTAAGAGTCAAATCCGATTATAGTTTATTATATTAAGTGCATCTCTACAGACAAAGGCTTATGACATCTTATGGCCGAGGCTTCGTCCACTTCATTACGACATGAATTATGAATGGGGGGCATTAGCATCCATCTGGAGAGCGCGTAACTATGACCACCATTGTTATGCAGATTGTTGCCGGACGCTCACCGCAATGTCCCCTCCAATATGAGATGTTTGCAAACAAATATACATCGATTATATCAGCTTGTTGCCTATTTGTTCTTGATAATGTAAATTGCGGCTCTAGTTTATGCTATCAAACTTAGTAAAGTTCGAGGTATTTATCTGTTATGTATTGGAAAACTAAGGATATTTAAGAAATACTTTAATCAGTAAACCACGAGTTAGGAATTAGAGGTTAAATGTGTGTAGTAATGATGAATAATATATGCAATAAATGAATCAAATTTATAACTTACCTAAGTGAAATTATGCTTCTTTTTGGAACGCGATCTCGGACTTGTCGCAATATGCGCTTGCAATTCCTTGCCTTATACTCACGGGTAATATTTATTAGGTTAAGTTATCAACTTTTGGACTAAGTGGACTAAGTTAATTTCAAACTCAAAAAAGTGTATTATTCTTCAGCATAAACTTTTACAATATATACTTATAGAACGGAAATAAGACCCTCTAGCCATCCTAAGCAAAACACAATCTGTCATCTGATCATCAAATCTGTCATCTCTGATACTAAATTGCTATAAAATAAACAACAGAATCGCCAACCAGGAATAAGCTAGGCTTGGTTTGAATAAACACAACACATATATAGTTTAGAGCGAGTTTATACCACGATTTAATGTCAAAACGACCACATTAACATTTCGTATGCAGCGAAAGTCCCCTCTGTAACCTATATATCCTATTGAATACAGAACTAGGCAACTTTCCGCAGTAGTGAAAAGCTACGAAGCTTGAACAAAGCGAAGAGTTGTGGGTGGCTAAAATATCCACTTTTGGTGACACACAACCACGTCGATCAAAAGCCATTTATTATTAGAGTAAATAATTATTATTGAATGTGCATTTTGAAATGACACACAAAAAAAAAAGTTAACAATAAAACAAAAAACCGTTGGGGAAATAGCGTAATGTTCACGCAAAACGGCCATCGCTCATCATCATCATGCAGTGACGCATTCATGGAGCTGATTTTCAGCGATAGCCGGCAGCGATACATATTTATTCTTGTTTTCAAGTCAAGTCAGAGTCCCACAATGTTTGCAACCATTCTTCGTATTTCACGTGAAGATCAATCAAAGATAATATATTTTATTTTTTGCCTATACTATTCAGTTTTATGTCTTTGTATTCATATAAACAGACTGCAAAGATACGATAACCATTCTACAATAACATCTATTACATTATAATCCGATTTTGTAAAGTAAATATATCGTGTAAGAGAAATTCCATCCTGTCTATTGAATCATGGAAATAACCTTACTAGGGAATAAATACAACCTTTGTAGCTGAAACTTATTTACGCAACAATACTAACCGCAGAGGGAGACGAAAAAGCGTTACAAAAATAGTCTATTCCTGTCTATTGTGCTACAGTCTGTAGGCGTCCCAGCACTTAAGATGCAAACAGTGACATCGAAATCGTGATACACGGGGGAGTTTCACAAATGTACGGACCCGATATTGTGTTAGCGCGTACATAGAACAAAGATCACTGTATGTGAATATCGGCCTGTGTGCCTAAACTTCGCTTTGACGGGATGGACAAAGACTTCAAAGGGCAGCCTCAGTAAGGGTCTACCATTAATAAAATGCTTTGGTGACTGCTTTGAGGCTATGTATCCTCTTTCATTTCTTTTAGGACTGTTGAAGTAAATATGGTTGTGACTAAAAATAGTTTTGAGTGGTTTTTTGAACAGAAAACGACGGGCGTTACTCGTTTGAGGACATGTTATTTGGCAAATCGTTTGTTGACATTCAATTTATCTAATACTAGCTGACCCGGCAGACGTTGTTTTGAAATGTCGTGGTCTCCAATTAGAACTGGAATAAATAATAATAAAAAACGCGTGAAGATAAAATAGTCGTTAAGGTTTCTAAAATTTACCAATTTTCTGTGAAATTTTCTTAATTTTTATTCCATAATAGCCTTCTAATAAGTATCAGGAAACTTTAAAAAGAAGAATAAAATTGGTTAAGTCGATCTCAAGTCATGGCGCGGCAAAATTAAATAGGGATTCATTTTATACATAAAGATTTTAGCAAGGAAGAAAACCGACTTCAAGGAGTTTGTGGTAGATACTTACATGGTTGATACCATCTTGGATGTGAATTCTATTGTTGTCAGATAAAAAAGTCATAATCGGTTCACATTCGACAAAAATATTGCATAACAAACGCACCAAAAAAAAGTCTAATTAAAAACCTTTATTTTTTAAATTGGTTGAAAATTAACAAAATATAACATCATTCGTATTCGTCGAAGGGTTTAACTACTAATTTCACCGAATATTTAGGCCCCGTGCTAGGCAATTATATTCACGATGGTCACCTATAAAAAATACACAGTTCATATCCGTATCGCAACGCCCACAATTTACCATATTCACCTTAACACATTCCTGTACGTAATACGTGTCTGTGAGACTATTGGGTTCCTAGTCAAGTTCCCATTCTGTCTCAACATATAAGAGGACCTACCCTAGGGTTGTCGCAATGAAAATAACAAAGCCTCAGGTAATTTCGCTAATGCAAGTGGTTACACCCTATCTACATCGCACTTACAGAGCCTTCGCCCGAAGGCACCTATTAAGAGGGTCGACATACGGGATATTGTCAGACCTTCTCATGTATATTTTGACTAAGTGTTCATATTAAGGTGGTTCTGTCGTATGATAGTTTCGAGTGTATGAATGTGCTGTGTAATTGGGAACTCTATGATATTTATTAATTTACTAGTTCTTGCACACAGTTTCACTCATGTTCCAAAAGGACTACATAGTTATTTACAATTTATTTGAACAATAATTTATCCGAAAAATTGGCAACGAAATTGATTGCATCCTGAAGAAGGGCCTTCAGGGTAAAATGTTTCTGTTTGCCTAATTTTATCGAAATCTGTGCAGCAATTTACATAATAGATAACATAATAGAGTTATTTTCGTATTTATACCGAAGTAGTGGTTATGGATATATGGTACAATTTGGCGGTCCGTTTTGGCGTAGTAGCTAAGCGATAAGCTTCTGTGTCACGGTTTGTAGATTCAATATTTGTATGACGCTCAGGTAGTTATTTCATGTCTAGGTGTTTATGTATGTGAGTTTGTAAGTTTGTGGGTACAAACAATAGGAGAATGTCCTAGAGTGATACAACGTTTTATCAAACAGCAGGGTAAAGAGAAATAAACTATAATTAAAGTTTTACTTGGTTTATATTTGTTTCGCAGGCAATATCATACATTTATATAAGGCCAATAAGTAAAGAAACACTGGTTGTAATAAAGATACATAATTTTCCACCAGTTTGTGTTAATAAAAGGTAGGTATATAACACAACACACCGCATAAAACATGACTACGAAACTTCCACTTAATATTTTAGATACAGTTTACAAATTATTTATCATAAATTCAACAATATTTAAAACGTTAACAATTTACAAAATTTTCCCTATATTTTATAGCATTTCAGATTTACATACATTTCAATAATACAGCTATAATATAAACAACAAATAATTTAATGAGCAAATTAAGTTCTAAACGTTTATAACCGCATAGCTACCTTATATTTATGTACAGATACATTAACAGTTTATTATTATAGATATACATTATACAATCACAATGATACTGATCAGTTACATGCTCATGCGACGCCACACAAACGTACGAACTTTGTATTTATATAATGGAAAATATTATACAACAGCAGCATGAGAATACAAGTTTAATTTGTCAGAACAAATCAGTATGCCTAAAGGAATATGTTGTAATTGTTTATTTATACATTGACATTTGTAACTTATTTTTTTATATAAGCATTCACATTGGTAATACAAGCGACATCTGATGAAATACTAAACACTATTACGTAGATACTTATGCAATGTTTATTCACAGTTTTCTATAAAAAGTACTAAGTTTTAGTACCATAGTCTTGAATCTAAACGATAAACACTGCAGTGTCTTACGTCCAATTAATGAGACACAGACACTTGAAATGCCGAACAATGCTGAGCCATGCACAAATTTAAGACACGGCAAACACAAAAGAATTAGTTATTATTATGGTTTAATTATGAATAGGTACGTGACGGAACGTAGTCGTAAAACTGTTTTGTTATCAAACCTAATTTGGAAAACGCCAGGAAGACGAGGATAGCCTCGTAAGACGAGATTTTTTTTTTGTATAAAATCAGTAATTTATTATACCTACGGTTTCAAATTCTTTCATTTGAAATTTGATGGTGTGAATGTAATAACAGTTAACTCATTTTTGAATAAATTGTTATTAGATGTTAGCAGGATGGATTGATGATTTGCGAAAGGTTGTTTGCGGAAGCTGCTTGCGAAAAGCGGAGGGCAGGGTGAAATGGCGCTCATTAGGGGAGTGCTACGTCTAGATGTGGACTAATTTAGGCGGATGATGTTGTTAACAAAAGTCACCACAAAGTTGACCCCTAATCTCTGCCCCTCTCTTATAGAATTGGCGTGAAGGTTATAAAAAAGAGAACAATAAGTAACTTTTTCGAGTCTTAACTTTGCACATGGTTTTAAGTAAAAGTTTAGCATGTGGCGAGTATTATGGTCGTTATTAAAAATGTTGCGTGCGGGGTGAGGTGGGCCGCGGTGCCGGGGGCCGGGCCTCCTCCGCCCAAGAACCCAGCGTCCTCGTCCCTGGGCCCACCTTCTCGAAGCGGGCCCTGCAGGCTGGAGCGCACGTCATTCGTCTCCTCAATTGAGTAGTCTCTATCGTCGTCATCGCGGGATTTGCGGTTGGGCAATTCCATTTCTGTGTGGTTGGAGAAAAGTACTTTAGATTTTTGCGAGGCTTTTTTAATGGTAAGCTATCGCCGCGCATCGACACCTGCAACACTTAAGTAGTTGCTCATTCGTTGCTAAGCTTCAAGCGCTCCTACAGACTCAGACATACATAAGGGTGAAACGTGTAAGAGGTCCTATCACCGAGTTGTCAAAACTAAACGTTAAATGCCTGCGGAATTAGCGGCTCGTCGTATCATAGGCTAACTAATTTAAGTTGCACGACGACTATAGTCGCAATGCATTCGCGTCTGTATAAAGGGTGTGGATATGTTTATTTATATCAAGAAATGTGTTTGCCAGCCATTGATTTTACTAACCGTTTACCGCTAGTAGAATAAACAAACTACTAATTTGGTAACATCGTTTTAGGTTAAATGCGTGTTTGACCACGTGCAGAATTGCACACGTACTTCCATATCTCTTTTTAGTGTCATGTTCGAGACATAAGTTTGGTGCAATTAAAATAATTTCTTGAGCAATTTTTTTAAATCAGCCATTATAGTTAGTAATCCTGCAGGCTAGGCGTGCCCAAAAACCCATAACACTGAAATTGCCCTTTAACTTGTACAGTGTCTAACTTCGAACCTGTATCTTAATATTCCCGACATGACACATGATGTAGTTATCTTTGAAACACGATCCCACAACCAGGAACTTGTACAGTGTGCAATCGTTTCTTGCTATTCAAAGTTTTGGCAATACAAAGACAGTATACCACCTCCTTTGTCTATGACATCACTTACCATATAACCTAATATTGCCCTCGGCGTCGCCTATGGAGTTCTTGGATATGCACTTGTAGCCTCCGAGGTCACTCTTCTGAATGTTCCGGATAACGAGCCGCATCTGCACACTGTATGCTGAGCTGTTGATCTCGGTCATGTGATACTTGTCATTTGATATTATCATCTCACCTGCAAAAGAAATTGGGTTGAGTTTTATTGTGATTTTGATATAGTTAGGGAGTTTTGGAGGTGGAAAATACTGATGATATCTCTTTTTCATACGGAGAGTTTTCTGTCGAAACCATAGGTACGGTCCTATTTTTACATTGACGACTTAGGTTGTGATTTCCGTTGATATTTTGGAAGTTCTTTTAAGAATTATACACGTGATTATCAGAGTGGGTATAAGTCTGCTGATTGGCTGATCTTTACATCTTAGCAGGAATTATTAAGTGTGTGACACGATAGAAGTGATATAGTTTTCTGAAAATATGTAAAAGTTTCTGTTATTGATTTAAACCAAATTTAATGAACTCGTTCAATGCTATTAACAAGTTTCGTGATTAATGACTATTTAAGTGTCCTGTGGTATGATCGGATGGTAATTATATATTTGTAAAATACTTTGGTTTCAGTTGATACAGTCATTTGTTTTACCGCCCTTTATTCGATAGGCACAAGCCTTTCCGTCCATTTATATTCGCCCACTTCCGACCATTGTCCGGCCGATATCGAATTGAAATATTGTTTCGGCATGTCGTGTGCGGAACAATACACTATATGTTCACATAATGTATCTACTTTGCAGTATGTGCCGACAGAACAGCATTCGGTTAAAATAATATTCAATTTCATGCCCTGTCGCAATGTCAACAAGCAAATGTTGATTTTGGGGGCAAGTGTTAACATTATTCGTTCGTGTTCAATTTGTCAGTCGGAAAGCTTAATGTGTCCCACAAAACAATAGTAATTACAAGGATAAACTGCCGCTTTGCGATTGTTATTCCATTGGTAGTTATGTCGCAACTGAATCGTTGTTTTCGGGACACGTTGTTTGCCAATCAAAATATGAACCTTTGTTATCAATATTAGCTATTCATTTGAAGTGTACTATCTAGTTGATTACATTTTCCCCGGTTTATGAATCGAAATTATAATGACGTACATTTTATTTATTTACAAAATGTAATTTTATATCGTTTCGAATAAACACTAACAATAATGTGGTCTATCAGCATATTAAAACACAAAATGTTGAGTTATGAGTGCCAAATGCCACAAGGTGACCAATAAATTAAAAGTATGGTAGGCTAGTCTACACATGAAGTTATACGTTTCCAATTTAAGCTGACCTCTAGTTGCACGGAAAACCTATACAATGCGAAATCTGCTTATTCTTGGATCTTACAGGTCGATTTGTGGCCGCGTGTACAATCAAATTGAATTATTTACATTAACTTAAATTACCAATATCCTATATAGATATTGATAGGTTATCGGAATCAGTCAATCCTTATTTTGTGGTGAACTTAAGCAACCACTAATCGATTTACAACACTGTTCTAATACCTACAGGATTATATGAGAAGTTCAATAAAAATAACGTTGAATAAAGAATGAAGTCATTTTACAGGATTTGTGCCAAAAAATCGGTGAATCGAGCGAAAACAATCTGTGTGCGATTCTAAACACAGTCAACGCTTTGAATAATAGATACGATGCGAACTGGTGTGTTTTGATCTGGCTCTACCTCTCTCTAACCTACCCATCTACCACCTATTTGTATTTCTTCAGCTTTCAATTCGTAATGCAGTTTTCACTGCACTCTAAAAATATCTATTATTGATGACATACTATCACGTCTGTATTCCCCGAAGGGTTGGGTAGAGGTGTACTAATGTACACCGACACTTCGTCGGTATGTTTAGGTCCCATGAAATAGGGGGCGAGCCTGGTTAATGGCAATAGGCTCGTCCCCTATAACACGAGACCTAAACATACCGGCGAAGTATGGGTGGACATTAGTACACCTCTGCCTTACCTTTCGGGGAATGCAGGCGTTATGGTATGTATGCATGTATGTCTTTAATATTCCAAAATTTACTTAAAACAAAACAGAAAAATATACCTAAGTTGAAAGAAAGCGTTTCAAATGTGTAAGCAGATTCTGGGCACAGCGATTTTGTTGAATATTTGTCGTTAGCAACATTAATACCGCGGCCGGGTCACGTTAGCTCGTTCTACATTAAAAATTGCTTGCATTCTTCTAGCTTCGCTTTATTTTGTGGGCGGTATTTTTTTTATTGCCAACCAGTGACCATGCCTTTCTGGTACGAAATTGAAATTTTGGTTTTCGGCATTTTCGTTATGTAATGTGTTTTCTATAACAGCGTTGTAATGATTCGGTTACTATTTGTATATTTTGTGTACAATTAAATCACAATTAATTGGTGAGTTATGTTGATTTCAACAGAAGTTAGGTTTGTGCCTTGGGTTTGAACTCAAGATAAAGGTATTGGCAGTCCAATGGGCGTATCATATAATTTGAGATATTATGATTGTAGGATGTATTCAATGACAGAAAAGATGGAAGTGAAACACCCGTGTGTTTCACGGGCGGCAAAATAAAAGACTAAATAAATTTTGTTCTAGATTTTGTTAGGATAATTAGTTCACTGTTTTTAAACGGATACCTTATTTGAAATTTGAGTCTGATGTAAAATATCAGGTAACAGTAACATTTAATGCTTTACCCGTAAAAACACAGCAAAGTGCACAAAAGTATTCATCGAGATCTAAGTACTTCATTTCTGCTTTTAAGGTCCGCATTAACACAAACATTAATACAAAGTCTCTCACTTGATATTCATCTGATTCCGACTTCTAAGTTGTATAATACGGTAACTTCGACGTCGTCGCGTCGACTTGATACGATCGTTAATCACGCCATAAGTCGGTGGTCTCCATTACACACTAATAAACCCACTCGACGCTTGATCTTATTTCAATAGACAAGAGATGAGATTCATTGGAAGGTTAAATTAATATTGCATATTGAAAATGTGTTGTTTAACTTTGTGGATTTTTAAAATGGAAAACTTGGTTCTGTGGTGAGGTTGGCAGAAGTCAACAAATACAATAATTTGAGTGACATCGTTTATTAGGCTCTGTTCAAATAATGCTTTTCTAGTGCGCGCCTCCTTTTTAAGGAAATCTCCAAGAGACTTGTCGACTCTTCACGTGACCAGAGGGCTGGATTATTCTTGGGACAAAGAATTAGTATTGCCATTCAACGTGGCAATGCTGCCAGTCTTCTGGGCACGTTACCAGACGACAGTGATGCGGAGGAATACTTCGACGCCTGGGCGTGACAATTTGTTTTTATATATTGTGTATAGTTTAGTTCTCTTTTAAGTAGTTATATATTCCTAAATTATTATCTCTTATACGAGTATATTATTACTTTTGTAGCAGTTTTAAAATGTTAATGAATTAAGTTCCACGGCTTCAAAATGGAGGAGAACTTATCTTTATACACAACAAAATATTCATAGGTCCTAGGTTTGATAACGTTTGTTTATGCACATAGATTTTTTAAGTGTAAGATAATTCATGAGGAATTTTCAAAACATACTCATATAGACGTACCACCACGCCGGTATTCCCCAGAGGGTTAGAGCGGTGTACTAATGTACACCCACACATTGCCGGTACGTTTAGCTCCCATGAAATAGGGGGCGCGACTATTGCCATTAACTGGTCACGAATTCAGACTTGGAGCTGCTACTAAAAATTTCATAGAAAAACGCAGTTACACTTTGCTCGACCCGGGAATCGAACCCAGGACCATAAGTGTTAAAGTCGCGTTTGAGACCACTAATGAGGCAATGTCTAATGAGGCAGTCAATATTGCTATGAACACTAGAGCTCCACCATTTTCTTGTGGTTTTTAAGCAGCAAATGTCAATAGGGTTTCCTCTTATTATAATGATGTCAAAAAAATACCCTTTGTCTGATATGTTTCAATATTATGTTTATCTAAATCACATCCATAAATTAATATCTAACAGTCCACACCTCGGTAATAGGTCCTGAAACTATGGATGCTAGCATGCTATTGCATTCTGGGCGTTATTATATCTTAGAAGCCTGGCCGCAGTACCAGCAAATGGTAGCAAAACACCACATGTTATTACTCCCAGGAACACAGTGTAACTTCCAGGATTGTATAATAAATCTTTACATAATATCAATTTATGCCAGCACATCAAGTTACCACAAAATGCCAAATATTCTCAGTTGGCTTTGAACTTAATTATTAACAGTTTAAGGTCTAAAATCATTTGGAGAAATTTGACATTTTTGTTTAACCTTATGTGGTGGCGACTGTACATAGTAAAATTGCAATGTAATTGCAATGTCATCAAACGGAATCCTGTACAGAATTACTCCTAAAATACCTATGAGTCTTGAGTAGTGAAGATTGAAATTTTTAAAGAAAATAAAATAAATTATTAACGGTCCTAATTTTATTATAATATTATTTCTACTACTATTATTATACTAATATATTACTAATTCTATTATAATATTCTATTCTAATCCTGAATCCCTATTTTTTTTTTTTTCAGCCCGAATTTAGCGGACGCCTTTAATCATTCCTATGTATGTATGACTACACATAAAGCTATACAAATCCAGTATCGACTGACCCCGTATTGTAAACGCTTTCCGTACAATGCGAAGCCAGCCTTACTGGTTTGTATAGCTTGGTGTGTAGCCGTGTGTACCTATTTAATTTAATTTGGGGAACATCCTTCCAAAGGCACCCCACCTTCGGGGACAATAACGAGGGTATGGGATTGACCTCACTAAACCACCCCGGTAGTCACCATCAGCATATGGAAAGGAACACTGTGCTTTCGTAAAGGTCCCTAAGACTCGGATATTAAGGTACATCCCTGGAGAGATTACTATTCTATTTTTAGGGAAGTCTTTATGTAAAGGAATACTAGTCCTTTTCCAAAAGTTGCTCATTATTGTTTCTCATGTACGCCACATTAACAGCATAAATATATTTATAAAGCCATTTATACTACATTTAATTTAGCAACTGCACCAACTAAATACGAATAGATTGGTAACAATAATGTAACCAACCACTCAATTTGTGCACACCAATAATTAATTAAAATAAGCACAGACTTCGACAATTAACTAATAGAATTGTTTCAATCACAATAGGTTTCATTAATAACTGCGGTCAAGCCAAAGACATCGAGATCTGTCAAGTGACGCAGCTTTGGTGCTCGACCCGACCGACCACAAATCTGTGGTCGTGTTGATGCATCTGACACCTCCACGGTGGCCAGCCGCCACCGACACGCCCTCTTTTGTTTATTGTTGACAACTTTGTTAATTAATTATCAGTTTACAACATTCAATTGAAGGCGTATCGAATGGTAATGAATGGGATTGGTGACGTTGAGAAGTTGAAGTGAAGATTAATTGTGAATTTGTGAGATAGTTTTGTTCGAGAGAATAATGTAAATAATAGTATTGTTTATATATTCATCCTAAGTTTTGGCACCGCTATTAATTAACTTTGATAACTACACAAATAAGAACATGTTTGTTTACTGAACAATTTACAATATGAATGGCCCAATTTTAATTGAGAGCAATATTTAAATGTGAAACAAAAATATTTCGTTAAAAGCGCCATCGTAAAATAACCAGTACATCACACAATAAAGTAAGCAATTTTATTTAAATAAAGCCCGATTGAAATTACAACAAAAAGTTGTCGCAAGGCCTGGATGCGAATGGTGGACACTCCCATTCCATGTCCGGTGCGGCCGGCACGCCGCTTGTCCCATCTCGTCACGCCCGTGTATTACCTAATTTAATTTGTAGTCCCCGCAATTTATGGGCTGCAGAAGAGCCGTCTACCCCCTCTGTTTGTTAGTAACAGCCCAGACATATGTGCTGTACATCACTCTTGCATTTGATTGTTTAAAGGTATGTGACTGTTTTTAATTTGATTACCTAAAGTGCTAAAATATTTAAGAAAAAACATCGTGATTTAAATAATAAATATTACTATACGATATGATCGAGAGGGAAGCCGATAGAAGAATACAGCTGGGATGGGCAGCATTTGGCAAACTTCGGCAAGTCTTCTCGTCGCTCATTCCACAGTGCCTTAAGACGAAAGTCTTCAAAGCGCGCGTCCTACCAGTTATGACCTACGGAGCCGAAACGTGGACACTCACGACGAGACTGGTTCACAAATTTAAAGTCACACAGCGAGCTATGGAGAGAGCTATGCTCGGAATCTCTTTGAGGGATAAAATCCGAAACGAAGTCATCCGTCAGAGAACCAAAGTAACCGACATAGCTCAAAGAATTAGCACACTGAAGTGGCAATGGGTCGGTCACGTCTCTCGGAGAACCGACAACCGTTGGAGCAAACGAGTTCTCGAGTGGAGACCGCGGCTAGGCAAACGTAGCATAGGACGCCCACTGGCCAGGTGGAGTGACGATTTGCGGAAGGCAGCTGGCAGTAACTGGATGAAAAGAGCTGAAAATCGGGCTCTGTGGCGTTCACTTAAAGAGGCCTATGTCCAGCATTGGACGAATACGGGCTGATGATGAATACGATATGATGAATATTTAAATGTGTAAATGCGTAAGGGAGACGAAGAGATTAAAAACGTGACCCCGAATGGCGATCTTTTGAAAAATTACTTTGCATACTTAATAATAAGCAGAGTTGTTTCTATTTCTAAAATTTATTGCAAGTTTGACAACGTGTTTGCATCCAAACGGAACAGTAAACCCGCCAAATCCAATGGTTTAGTTTATTTAAAATTGAATTTAGATTTGTATGAATGTTGTGGTACGTACGTGAGACTAAATATTGTGACTGCAGCCTAAAGCAATTTGAAGCGGGCGAGCCATCGGGCCTTTGTTGAATATCGGGCGGTAATAGAATTTGGTCCGGTTTTTGCGCGGGTGGTCGCTTCGACCGCGTAATAGCGAGCTCGGTTGCCTTTGTAACTGCATCTAAATCTGCCTGCACTATACATCTGGCCTGGTTAGACTATAACCAATTATTCGCCTGGAAAGTTTTTTTTACGGTGAAATATTTCTACGATGAAGATATTATTAGCATCATGATCGTGGTGAACGTCAACGAATCCCATGACTGATTATAGAGCCAGCGAATGCAAGTGCTGTTTTTAGACGATACGAGTTGGACTATGCCCCTAGTGGTAAACGACCCCTTAGGATGTTTGTTCTTTTTGCAATAATAATCATTAAAAGATCAACTTTGTATATCCAAGTTACATTATTATAATAATAGTTTTTTTATTCAGACAACCTTAAATCCAATACGTAGAATAACTTAGACCTCTGAGTAAGGTTCCACACGAGATGGCTGTAGGTTCAACTTATCCTGTATAACGTTAACAAAGCAGTAAATTATTGTGACTCTTATGTATAATAATATAGACGACAATAGAAAAAAAATTTCGGACAATAGAAGGATACATCGAGCTGACCATTTCGTGGGATACAATGTAAAGATCAAGTCAGTATTAATTCGTAAATCGTGCAAACATCTGTCTTATGTACTTACACTCCACCATAAATTTAGTTTTCATTAAAATTTCAAATCCGTACGGTAAAAAACCGTTCAAAATCTCAATTTGAATGCGTCTAACTTTCAACAAACTCCGGCTGCACTCGCATTGGACCGCATAAACTGTTCGATTAGACCGACAAAAAATATAAGTTTAAAGACCGCATTGCGAAAAAGTTTTGTTCGTTTTGTCGGGATTTGGTTGAGGTCCGTTCGTTCACACATGTCGCGGCATGCGGTGCGGTGGTGGGCGGCAGATGACTGCGAGCATTCGAGGACGGCACTGGACGGCGCCGGACGGGCCGCCACCCGTAAATCCATTCCTAACTCGACTTTAGTGGCCGGCCGTTGTCCGGCGACCGTGCCGGGTGTTTGTTGCAACACATTATCCACTTGAAAACTAGCGCTTCGACTGAAATGTATTTCGGCATGTCGGATTCCAATTGTGTTGACCTATCTTTAACGCAATAAATCTGAAGATATAAACGTAGCAGATTTCAGTTTTGCTGTGTCTCTAAGGTCGAATTGGTGCATTTTTGTTTCATAAACATTGCGAAATTATACAAATGTGAGCACTGCATTGTCAGTTTTATGAATATTTGGATTTACGACGGCGTGTGCGGGCGTTGGGTCACTCTTGTTGAAGTCACGAAATAATCTCTCGCTTTTGATCTTTATTTCCTTTATCTACATACGTAAAACAAACGTAAAGTAAATATTGCTTATCTCTGGCACATCTCCCTTCGTTGTTCTAGGAGCGCTTTTGTCCATCTGTCACCCGACAACTAAATAAGCAACTTTTATCCTGAGGGTGTCATTTTAATGAGAAATAATGAAGTTCTCGACCTCTCCGATGTTTTGTTAGGTTAAGAGCCTTATTTGTATTACTTAGCACGTGTTTTTATATAGGAGTTTCACAGGTTATAATTATTATTTTCACTGTATCTAATTTAGTTTGCCTTTTGATGGGCGGCAATTTATGATAACCGGCTGAGTTAATATTGTTGAATCTAGGAGTTTCTACACACAAGTGTATGATAAAATTAGGTACTGAATTTAATTTAACAACAGAAGGCTGGCTTTGCATATAGTTGTTTTTTTCAAAATCAATTATTTTAGTTTTATCAAAAAAAACTTGTGCCTGTACAATTTTCCCGCAATAGGCGTTTTACCGATCATCATCTTTAAAAAAAACTACCGTTAATCTTAGACAGTTCATTTATTAATTCCTGGCGCAGCAATATTTTACGTTGTCATCGTCGCTATAATTATGAGGTCGTTAATAAGCCGTAACACAGCCGCCATATAATCAAAGTAAAAATAAATCTTTGCGAAATGAAAAACGGACATGAAATAACCGCATATTTTTTCCTTTTAAATACGTCCATAAAAAGGCAATAACTTGTAAGCAAGCACTAGCCCCCGTGGCCTGTCAAAGAGGATAGTAGGAACATGAATAACGGGCCTTTTAATGACTGCTTTAGCGCTTTCAATGTGCTTTATGAATAATGAAATTAGTTGCTTATTCCGTTCTTGAGGCTGATTTTATGAGTTGCACCGCTCGTAAACATCAGTCTTTTGAAGACAATCAGAGATTATTTTAATCATAGTTTGCGTTAACTGATTTTAGACCAAAACTTAAGGAAGGGGAAAGTCTTATCTATAACTTTAAGTTTTTTATCGGATTAATAAAATTTTGTTTTGTATTTTGCATAAATGGTGGATAGTTAGGTACCCTATCTTCGTTTATTTTAAACGAACTTCGAAATGTAGGTACCATTAGACTTGAAGCTTCAAAAGGATTAGGAAGAAGTATGCTTATTTATGTTCGCCTTTTTGTTTTTATTACCATATAATACAGAGTGAAGCTATTGCCATTAACCAAGCACATCTAAATACTGCGCTGCAGCTGAGATTTTCGATGCTTGACCTGGGTTTCGAACTCAACCTTGTCGCTCAGCAGCCCACTTTGTGAATACTGGATTATTGAAGCAGTAATTATAATGTTATTTTAGTGACGGAAAAATACGACTGCGGGCAGGATTCGTATTTTTCCTTCACTAAAATAACATTATAATCTTTGCATGGAAAATGTCTAAAAATACAAAAATATAGGAGTACTACAAGTTGATTTCAAAAATTTTGCCGAATATTCCACCCAAGATATTTATTTGTCTGTTCTAGTCTCTCAGATATAAGACTAAGTTTCTAGACTAATGTGCAACATGTAGTGTTTCTTTGTAGTCCACAGTACTTGGTGCTAAGTCTTCTTGGGGACGGTCCAAGTTCGGACACCATAAAACTGGGCAGTAACAGATTTATGCAAGCGTCTTGAACTTTGCCTTTTGAGTGTGTTTTACATCCAAGTTTCCGTTACTTTGGTTGTTTTTACATACATACTAACACGCCTGTGTGCCCCGAAGAGTTAGGCAGAGGTATACCTACATACCGGTGAAACGTGGGTGTCCATTACCCAATTTCGGCCAGTATATATAAGTTCCATGTAATAGGGGTCGAGCTTACTGCAATTAATAGGACACAAATCCAAACTCCGAAAGACTACTGTAAATTTCATTTGCTCGACCTGAGTACCAAAATCTTAGCATGGCAGTCGCACTTAGGACCACTAGACTGATAAGGTAGTCTTCATAAGGATAAAGGCAGAGAGATATAAACAATAATATTTCTACCGTACACGAGAATCCTACGTAATAGTTTTCTTCGATGACTATACAATAACCAAACTAGTACTAATTTAGCAACTTTCTACAGGTTAAACGTTAGGGGTCGGTCTAGCTTCTAGGCTCTCATTAATCATGCTCAAAGGTTACCTGAAATGTGGTATAGCTGAACTAATTAGGAACACCCTAACTTTTCCTATTATTAACACTAGTTCGAAGAACTACATTGTTTTTCTAATATGAAATTGGACATAGGTTAGGAAGCTGTTTCCAAATTCGAAATGCAAATAAAGACGTAAAAGAAATGTTTCTTTAGAAAGATTTTTAATAATTTTAGTTTTTTCATGTTTATGTCCTATTTTTTTACCTGGATTACCTGCTTATATTTTGGAGTGAGTATTTTATCTAGATGAATTTGGACAAATCAAGTTTTTGGTGAAACAAAAATCCGACCTCCGGCGAGATAAACCTATATCTTAGAAAATGCATTAACGCCAAAGAAGTTCTTTTTATAATTTTGAATGCTCCCGGTATCTCAATTTACTTTAATTTGCGATCGTATTCTGCAGGCACACAAAAAACCGCGCATCAGCAATATCTATGGTTTTATAGTTTTTCGTTGACGACGTTGTATTGTCGTATGATATTTAAAAAGACAATTTCTCACCGTTTTCTCTCGTCCAGTAGTTGATAGCTTTGGGTGAGGCTTCAACGTGACACTGAAGGGTGACGTCAGTGCCCGTCGGAGCACCCACCAGTTGGTTTGGCACCTGCACCAATGGGTGAACTGTGGACAAATGTGATGGCTGTTAGCTATGAAGTATGATACCCTATAGGTGTTAGCCATGAAATAATAACAGTTCCTATGCATCAGTTCATTATTTTGCAGACAAAAATTTGCAAGACAAAAATCAATAACAATGCCAGAACTTTATGAATTTAGTACTAGAACTATTAGTATTAGTTAAAATGAAAAATGCGGTCGATGATTCGATTGTTATACGTAACAATTTGTTAAGGCAAAGTCGAAATTCTATTATTCTATTATTTTATAAAGTTAACACTTCTCTCGCCAAAGGTATACTAATAAAATAATATTTAAAAAAAAACCCATTATTGAAAAAAAAATGTGAGTCTATTAAATAAAATACTAAGTGCAAATAAAGACTCAAAAGAAATGTTTCTTTCGAAAGATTTTTAAGATAAATTTTTAGTTCTTATCACGTAATTCATTTATACTAACTAAATACCTAGTAAGTATTATTTTAGAATATAAATGGTGACTTATAAGCTGTCGAGGTCATTTTAAAATATATCTAGGGTAGTGACGAGGAAAGTTCAATTAATTTGTATATAATTTTATTTTGTATTTGCGGTGTCTTGTAAATGAAAATTAAATTTTATGATTAAATTAACTGATTATACTGTTACGTGACATAAACATTTAGTCTTCAATTTCAAATTAATTTATAATATTTGTATTTAATTGCTTGAGATGAAAAATTTTATTTGAAATATTGAACACTTGGTTAACCATTATTATAATTATGCAATGTTTTGTTAAAATAATTTGTGTTTTGCGAACACAAACAGAACTTTTTTTTATATATAAAGATACCATCTCGCCTGTATTGCCTAAACTGTTAGGCAGATCTATACTGTTGTACACTCACAGCTGGTTGCTGTATACTGACAAAGTGGGGTTATGAGACCCAAGCAGCAAGTAAGGGATTGATAGTTACTTTTTAAGAGTGACGACAGTTCAAGACTAAACTCGAGGGCAGACGAACCTCTCGTTTTTCTAAGATCAATATATCTTTGTTTAAATAATCTTACACTTATCTTTGACCTGTGATTCCCTTTATAGAACACCATCCTATCTCTTCACTAGTGTGGATTAACACCACCGCATTAAGCAATATTTCAGATCCGAAATTGATCGCTGTAATAAAGGCAGCATTTGTTTTTGAACTTAGGTAGTTATTACTTCATACTTTCATTCAACTCAAATAACTTCATTCACAGTAAAATGCCACAAATGAACCGTCTAGTTTGCAATTTCAGTCGTATTTTGTTTGTTTTACATTCTATTTTTGCTTAGCCGTTATAACTAGGCACCCAAAGCTTTCGCATTTGGCAAGGTATGCATACGTCCGGAGTAAGCTTGCTTATACGGTTTTGGATACATTAAAGGTATTTTTTTACCATCACTCTAATAGAGTGGAATGCGCTTACAAAATGTTGAAATAACTTGAAGTTCGTAGGGTTTACATAATAGTACACTATGATATAAGGGCGGGCTACAAGAAATCTAAATATGAATATCTAAATGTTTGTTATTTATGGTCAAAATTAATTAAATTAAAGAATTAAATGTTTATTTATTATATTTTATCTCCCAAAGTTAATTTTATTCAAAAAATGTTGACCCCTTTTCTGACATAAAAACTCTTTGCTTAGTTTTTAAAAAGTACCGTTCGTTTTAGACGGAGCATCTTGATAAACCGTGCGATTCACATTACAATAACGCACAAGTACGTAATGAGATACATTACGATATTGAAATTGGTGAAATAAGAGACCCTTTACGAGCAAATGTGTTATAAAGTAATATTATATATGTATTTTTTTTAATACTAGAAAGTCGCTCACAAACAAGTCGGTATAGGAGAGATAGAGTTCATCAATTATAACCAAAGTAAGATTTAATTTATATAATTGGGCTCCTTTAATAGAGTTACGAACACATAACTTGACAGACTACCACTAATAGTAATTTTCTCTAAACTTACGATGCAGTTCATTTATGTATGGTAAATAAATTTAAATATCGAAATAATATGATACCGATCATAATTTTGTGTTAAAAGATTCTGTCAGAACATCTCATTATTTAAATTAATAGTTCTAGAGAAAACAGTCGTTCAATTTCACTGAATGTGTAATTAATGCTGAAATGACATAAATTTATAAATTTATATGAGTTCAACATGATACGATCTAATCTGTTATTGTAATGAGTGATGGTTTCGGCTATAGTTGCATATCGTTTATAATGAAAAGTGTTGTGGTACTGGTAATTTTAATCATTCTACAAAATATAAGCACTGTTTAATATAAAGGTGTTCCAAAGTGGCGACTGTTATGCTTAGAGATCCTAGGTTTGATTCTCAGGTCGAACAAAGTGTTATTGGGTTTTAATGAAATTATCAGTAGCAGCTCGAAGTCTGGATTTGTTGCTAACAAATCTAGACTTCGAGCTGCTACTGATAATCTCAGTCCATAGCTACAAGGGACTATTATAAGGGACTTGTAATGGGGGTATTAGTACACCTCTAACGCCCTTCGGGGAGTACAGGCGTGTTGGTGTGATATTCTTGTAGATCATTCAACTATTTCCTTTTGTGGTGACGCTACTGAAAACCTTGAAACCTACCAAATACTGTTTGTTGTACACCTTTTTATAAACTGTTTCAGCAATATCTATCTTTAACTTAGACCATCCGTAATCCATCATATGTTTTGATTTCTTTTCCGTATCACAAAATATCAAAGCAAGACGAAACACACTACTACTTGATGTATTAGATGGTATAATTTTAAAGTACACAAGAAACGTAAGTATACTTCACATTGGGTTTCCAAAATTGTCAGTTAGTTCGCATAATGTTGACAGTGCGCAAAGAGTCGCTATCACAAGCGTCGCCGCCGTCGTGTCGGCGCGCGTCGCTCGCGCACACTACTGTTTGCTCTCCTCGCTCTGCCACTTTGGTAAAACTCCGCTGCGTCTGTCAGGTGTTTACATTGAACATCATCCCGCTTGGCTGCATTACTTCTGTTTGTATTAACAATTTAACGGACTAGATGTTTGTACGCAATTAAACTACAGTTTCACACAAGACACGGTTAATTTTAAACGGAATTTTTGCTGCATATTTCTGCTTCAGCGGTTTTTAAGGTAAAAAATAACCCTACCTTCGAAGTTTAAAGTCGTGAGTAAATATTTAAAAGGCTTCCATTTGAATCAAAAGATGTTTCGCAATTAACAAAGACACTGATTCGAAAAGATATTGGAAGGTTAAAATGTCGAGACGAAAGCGTCAAGTTGTTCTTAAAGCGAACGGATTATTTAGAAAATGTAAACAATCGCACCAGCATCCCCAAAAGTCTATTTAGGGTGAATTAAGGAAAACGGAATTTTCTTCCACGACCTTAGATCGGAGCTTATTTGCGGTTATTCTCTTTGACCGTCGTTAAGTTCCTTTGGACGGCTTTTACGAGTTTGAGTGGCCAATTTAGCGAACAAAATCTGAACGATCAGAATTTTTGTTCTAATTAATAACTCCAAGAGGCAACGAGGGTAGCCTTTTGCTTATTAAATACAGCGGAATAATGAACCTTCGAGATGTTAATCTAATTGCAATTGCGATTTACTCGGTTGTATTTTTAAAAGATTAACGGGTGAAATATTATATATTACGTATGAGTTTTGTGCACAGCACACAACTTAAAGAACGTGATTAAGCAATCCCTAACTGTATAAGTAGATAGGAATTCTCGCAGCAATCAAAAGTTAGGGGAGTTTTCTCGGGAAGGATTCCGCGCGGAATTCTTCAAGTGACAGTTTGATTAACCGAGCGGCGCACACGCTTTCGCCGTTTTCGGATTTCTTGGCGTTTTGTAGCTATTACCTGCTTTAGCTGACTTTGGAATTTCTTAAGCTGCAGTTTTAACCTAACAATTCTTATAAAAACATTCTATTCACAATGCTGTCTGGATACAGACGAACTAATAAATCAGAGCGACTACTTCGGAATTAACTACAAGAGAAAATATATCCTAAAATTAATTATCCTTAACTGCTGGATCGTCTTGGCAAAATGATCGCGATTTGTTCACTTCGTTTGGCGTGTTTCTTTTTCTCTAAACTCAATTTGCCGTCTCTCGGCTCCAGTGAATCAACTAAAAGAAACTCATCGCGTTACGTGGCACTTACTACTAAAAATGAATTGCTTCACTCCTGCTTCTAAAAAGTATTTTTACGTACCTTCGCGGCCACAAGTCCACCCAACCCGCTGTTATCATTCGTTTTCGGGGGGAGGAAATTTAAATTAAATATTTGAGAGCGTTAATTTTGTCTCCTCATCGAGCGAACGCGACGCATTCTTTGTGAAGTAATTAAACTGAGTGGAAGGGTTTCAGACGGCAGTAGTTTGTTTGTTCGCTTGAAATTGCGTTTCCTATGAAGTGAATTTCTCTTGGTTGTCGTCAAGCGACATTGGCTTTTATTTGTTTAACAGATACGAGATATCAACCGTCACGTATCTGTATTGCATATTTATAAACTAACTGTGGACCATATAAACGTTATTACCCTGGTGCTCTAATATATATGATTCATTTTATTTGGATTGAACCTAAATAAGTTGTTGATTTATTTCACTGGCGTGTACGCTTGTATATAGATGTAGTATCCAATCAGAATGTTTACATCGCACTGCCAATAACAGAATGCAAATACGTAGTGGATAACGCGTTGGAGCGTCCACTGACCCGCTAACTGTACGAAAAACTTTTATATCACGACATTGAAGTAAAACGCGAGGGAACCAAGCACTCAAACTGGAATTAAATAATTACTGCCTGTGCGTGCTTTCACTGTTATGGGCTACGAAGATACAAAGTAAGGAACCAAAGGAGTCGTTCACATTGCAAGCCATCTTCATCATCATACTCAACTTTCCTACATAATCTGTTATTATTATTTTTTATTATTTCATATTGAGCAATATAATAATAATGCATAATGCAAAGAATCTAAAATATTTGCTATTATAGCTCAATAAAAAATAGTGGGCAATATGATTTAAGGTCACTTAAATTTGTATATAATTAATTGTACAATCTCCAATATTAAGTCAATACCCGCACATATTCAATAATAATTATTGTGAAATCACCAAAATAACTGAATGTGTTGGCGCGCTTTATAGTTATGGTTTAAATAGAATGAAGAAGAAGAAGCGGCGGTAGCCTAATGGCTAGGGCGTCGGACTTGCGATCATGTGGTTGCCGGTTCGGAAATCACCCATTGCACTATCGACGTGAACCCACTCGTAGGTAATACAAGTATTTAGCTTAGGACGAGGGGTAAACAAGAATACTAGTAATGTGTGACCCACATTGCTAGTAAGCTTTTTTTTAAAAAAAAAAAATATAAAAAAAATAACGACGACTAAGGTTCGATTGCCGGGAGAAGTGTGAATGCGTAAGGATATTTCCGGTATCATCTCGTTTAAATTGATCTAAAATAATTCGATAAACTGTGGGTGACAGTATACCTCCGCCTAATTCTATGGGAAACACAGACGTGCTATGAACTAATACTATAAAATGGAAAGATTTGTTTGTAATCTGAAACTATAAAAACGGAAAATTCTTTCCCTATTATAAATTTACATTATTTTCAATTAAAATAGACTATTTATTATAATATCGCGGGATAACAGGGATTCTATGCCGGCGAGGTCGCTGGCAACTTCCTAGTGGTATATATATATATTATGTAAAGCATTGTAAAATAAAAATTACAGCTATTCAAAATAGTAATTTATTCAAAAACAAGATAACAGAATTCAGTATCGAGTGTAAGCTTGACAGGTTTGGTGATGGAAAGCTTTGTTTGATCATTTTAATAATGAAAAACCCTTTCTAAATTTTCAATGAACGTTGATGGATCGCTGCAAACACACAACGGCTGCTTTTATTCCTGGCATTTTATATGGCTTTACACAATTTTACGATGCTTTAGTTTTAACTTTTAATTTATTATTTTTTTAAGTTAAACGACCTTTTAACAAATATTATTATCTTTGATATTAAAACTGTCTGCTAGAGATCCTGTGTTCAATTCTCAGAACGCGCACAAAATATTTTTGGGTTTGGTAATGTAATTTTCAGTAGCAGCTCAGAGCTTGTGTTTATGCCTGGTTGATAGTAATAGGCTCGCTCCTTTACATATGGGACCTACACATACTGCCAAACCATTCGAGAAACGGGCGGGACTTCAATATTTGTTTATTAAGAAAGATAAGCAAATCAAATATCTTGACTTGACTCGGCGGTCATTGTACCGATAGTTGTGACCGCCAATGGCTTAATAGCCAAGAGCCTCGACTCACACCTGCGGAGGCTCTCGTTAGGCAGCTGGGTTAAGGGCGTGATACAGAGAGCGGTACTCCTAGATACGGCGCGTATTGTTAGGAGGTTCCTTTCTTTGGAGCCCTGACCACCCGTAGCTTGGACCCTGTTCCCGATACCCGTGGATGACTATTTTTTTTATTTTTAAATGTTTTTATGTTTTTATATAATTTGTAAAAATATTTAAAAAAATAAATTAATATGTTAAAAAATAAATGTAAGATGAATATTATGATTTATGAATATAATGATTTATTTGATAAACGAATATATGATTGTAGTTATATAATTATACAAGTGTTAAAACATGGTAAGTATACAAATTGTAATTTAAAATATTTATCACTAAGCTAATTAACTTGTCCCTTCTCCCTTATCCCTTAGATGCACCCAGCAAGTAACTAAATAATTGCAGCACAGATGTTATTAGTTCACAAGCGTAAGCAGTATGTCTGGCAACAATCGATACTAAACGATATAATGCATTTATGATAACGTTGTGTACATGGAGATGTCTTTGTTTATTTATATGTTTTATGTACGATACTTTTTCGACGTAACTGTACCAAGATGATTTTGAGTATTTATTTGTATTCATAATACAAATAAATACTCAAAAAATATAATAAAAAAAATATAACTTGCTATGTCCCCCCGGGGTTTTCGTTTTCTTATCTGAGCGCTACCAAACAGAAGTTAATCTGAATCTGGTTATTGGTTATATAACATAGCATACCATCACGCCTGTATTCCCCGAAGGGTTAGGCAGAGGTGTACTTAAATGTACACCCACATTTCGCCGGTATGTTTAGGTCCCATGTAACAGGGGGCGAGCCTATTGCCAGTAACCAGGCCCAAATCCAGACTCCGAGCTGCTACTGGGAATTTCATAGAAAAACCCAGTAACACTTTGCTCGACCTGGGGATCGAACCCAGGACCTCTAGCGTAGCAGTCGCGCTTACGACCACTAGACTAATGAGGCAGTCAATTATTGGTTTTATATAGGTTAATATGAAAAATACAAAAAGTTTTTAACTAGAACTGAGTAGACTGTCAAAGTCACCTCCTAAAATATAGCACGGATGCATGAACACCTTGTAATATGCTAAACTATGCAACGTAAAATGAGATACATGTGTAAAACTTCCAGGCTCGTATACATATTAAAAATTACCCATATTTTCAAATCAGAATAAACTAACCCTTAATACAAAATAGTTACACTGTCATCGGTTTTCAGATTCATGAACTGATCAGGGGCAATTCCCAGTAGCATAACACTATCCATGCAAATGGAAATGGGCGTATGCACCTGTGCGCCTCTCTATAATTCCAGCACTGATTTCGCGATCGGCGTGTGAATGCAAGGCTTGATCCGGACAGATAGGAGATTAATTTGTCTGAGTGCCAGCTCGAACTAACCATGGTTACATGTTTTTTTTTCTGTAATATGAAGAAATAGGTTGATATGCGGAAAAATATTACCTAGTTGTGTTTTTTGTTATAAATATTATTTTATATTTAGAAAGCATAGATAATATACTTAAGCATATTTATCAATGTGGCAGTGGTTATCCCTAGGTTAAATTTATATTTTAACCATCTTATTAAAAGGAATATTTTATCATTATATATACGACTAGCTTTCCGCCCACGGCTTCGCCCGCGTGTTTTCTTGACTTTCCTGTACAATAATATGTATGTAAAAAAATGAGATAAATGAAGAACCGCTCGACCGATTTTGTGCAAACTTCACATAAACCATCTACTAAATAGTCCGAAGAAAGCCTAAACATTTGGTTTGGATATGTGAGCCCGTTCTTGAGTTATAAAATTACAACGAAAAGTGGCATTGATTTTTATATAATAGATATGATTCAGATACTGCCTCATTAGTTTAGAGTTCCTCGGTTCGATCCACAGGTCGAGCAAAGTGTAATAGACTCGCCCCCTATTACATGGGATCTAAACATATCGGCGAAGTGTGGGTGTACATAAGTATACCTCTGCCTTACTCTTCGGGGAATACAGGACAGGTATGTTATGTTTTATAATTCAGATCTAAACAGGATAGTGTTAGAAGAAAAGAAGGTCCATTGTATTTTATTAAAATTATTTTTTACCGAATTGAAACTGATATAACTATTGTTTCTATAATTGGAATTGATGCATATACCCGGTGAATTAAGATAAACGAATAAAAAAATTACAAGTACAAGGTAGTATCTGCAAATTCATATCTAATATAAATGCAGTCTTCTTGAAAATTGTAAAATTATCTATAGAACACGGCACTCGTAGCGTCAATGTAGCGAAATGTGCAGTTTAGTTGCTACGCCGTAGACGCTACGTACTTCGTAGTAACTTCGTAGTAACTTCGTAGTAACTTCGTAGTAACTTCGTAGTAACTTTTACATTTTTTTGAAGTTATTTATGAGTAAATAGTGTTAAATTACTACCTAACTACCAATATACCCAGTGACATAAGGTAAACGGCATCATCTTTATACTAATACATTTAAGTATAGGATATGTATATAAAAACGATATATAGTACATACATACATACACTCACGCCTTTTTCCCACAGGGGTAGGCAGAAACTATGGACTGCCACTTGCTACGACTCTTGCATATCTCTTTCGCTTCTTCCACATTCATACATCCTTTCATACACACGCGCCGGTTGCGAGTACTACGCACCTGACCTTTTTGGAGAACCTCGCCGATAAGATCGGTGTACGTCCTTCTAGGGCGACCTCTCCCGACGCTGCCACTAAAATTCGCCTTATAAATTCCATTCGTTAATACAAATATAACTATATATATAATAACGATATATAGCTCACTCACTAATTACGAAATATCAATCAAAATACACATGAAACTTTTGAATCATAGAGTTTACTTTCGAGACGGTACTAAATTTGTTTGCTGTCTGGCTGTCGTCGACTGTGAAGGTAAATAAAGTCAGTTTGTCTTACTATAAAAGTTATAAGCCTCACAATTTCATTAAAGCAATGTTCCATAACATTTTATCTTAATGCACCCCGCACCAAAATATTGTAACTCAAATTTATCAGGCGGTTCCATCTATAATTGAAAACGGTACTAAAACTAAATTCCAATAGTCAACGGAGCAGTAACTTTCTGCTCTCTGCTGTGAGTAATTCGGATGCAAGACACGCACCGAAGATGATACGTGATAACACGAAAATCTCCCAATTGCTTACGTGTTCGAGCCGGTGGGGGCCGTGTTCTATAAACTCAGAGTAGTAAATCGAGTAAATGGAGTGATAACACACTTCATCATTGGATAGCCATCGATTTGTTGAGCCAATAACTGTCTCCTTGGTTGAGTGATTGTTGCGTGTTACATAGTTTCTTACATGTAGGTGCCGATGGACAGTGTGTGTATACTCTCATACTGTCACTACCTTACCAATTGGGGAATATAGGCGTGATGGTATGATGAAGACTATAATGAACGGTGCAATATTTTTTTAGAAATTATTTGTTTTTATTAGAATTTATTATTGTTTAGTAGAATTTACTTTTTTCGAAAAATATTCTAAAAAACATGTTTGCTTAATATGGTTGGAGGGCATATAAAATTACCAATGGTGGGTTCTGGCAAGTAAAGCACTGAATTGCCTATAATAACGGTAAAATCTCGGTGACTCCATTTACTTACTACTCCATGTCTGAAGTTAAGAACTTGAGACCGCCCGAGCATTGAATAACTCCTGGTTATAAATTAGGACGATCGTTTGATAAGTGAGTTCGCAACGTAACGGTTTTTGCCCGTGCTTTACGCGGGCGAGTAGACTTTATCGATGATTGAATTGATACATGTCGTGAATGCGTAATCGAGTTTGAGAGTTGAGGTTCAAATTAATTTGCGTATTTTTATCATCAGCGGTGCAACGGCTTGTAATAGGTTATAATTAATCCAAACTTATATCATAAATACGAAAATAACTCTGTCTGTTTGTTTATTTGTTTGTTATACTGATTTTGACGAATTTTGGTATAGGCTTTATTTTGTCTCACAAAATCTATTGCGATGTGAGTGAACCGCAACAGCTAAGGCTCTAGACAGACGGACTGCATTTCAACTGCAATCCAACTGCAAATTGCAGTTCGGATGCAGTTTGAATGCAGTTGACACGACTGCAATAGAACTGCAAACCAATCGTGCAGTCACAGTTCACACGATTGCACGCCGACTGCAATTGAACTGCAATCGGACTAAGTCATAACATAAAGAATTAGAGAACTGCGTCAATGGTCTAAACACGAGGTTCTAGGTTCAGTTTCTTAAGCCAAGAAAACTGTGATTGGGATTTATACAATTCTTAGCAGCAGCTCGAGTTCTTATATTGTTTTAACGATAAATTCGCCCTCTACCATGAGACCTAAAACACATTGGGAAAGGTGTACATGTCCTCATCTGCCTAACATTTCGGTACAAACATGATGTTATAATATGGTTATGTTTTTAGAAAATATATCACAGAAGAGATAATAATACATTTAAGCAGAGTTCCCGTCTCCACGAGAGATATTAGAAGGTGGTGTCTACTTACTCTGAAGAATAATGCCTGTGATACATTAGAGGCATATTACAACAGTAATAATACATAAAATTACAGCTACATTTATCTACTCTCGTGTATCAGTTACCTTATTACGTATAATAACGACATACTATGTTCATGCAAAATTAAATTATTCTCCTGCGTAGTCAAACCAGTTGATGACACTGCCTTAACTTTGTGAAGTTGGCCTAGTTATATAAACTGAAAACTGACTTATCCATTATCAAACGCACGTAACGTATGCAATACATTATGATATCTAGTCTATGGATTTTGTATAAAAAAAGTCTGCATTACAGACATACTTATCATAATATGCAACGCAATTTTACGCGTTTTTGTTTCTGAATGGAACAATTTAAGTCTAGATTCATGATAGTCGTCTGTTTCAACCTTTATCTATACTAATATTATAAAGCTGAAGAGTTTGTTTGTTTGTTTTTTGCTTGAACGCGCTAATCTCAGGAACTACGGGTCCGATTTGAAAAAATCTTTCAGTGTTAGATAGCCCATTTATCGAGGAAGGCTATAGGCTATATATCATCACGCTAAGACCAATAGGAACGGAGCGTACATGAAAAATGTTGCAAAATCGGGAAAATTTAAATGCACAAAAGCCGAGAAACCACGCGGGCGAAGCCGTGGGCGGAAAGCTAGTCTTTGATAAGGGACATTCTCTCTGCCTGCGACAAGTTTTGTTTTACCACAAATCAGTAGATACATTTATTAAATGTTAGTGCCTAGCGCATAGATCAAAGATTTTTTGTCGGAACCGACAGATATGGGGCATATCAACCGAATGCTGCAATTCGTGCTAACCAGCGATTATTCCGTGGCTAAAACTCAAAGCATATTACCAAAAGAGTGTAAGAGAGATTGGGTAAAAAGATTGAGACGGACTGAGATGGCCGGAGGGAGCTTCAGAAAGAGGAAACGATAAAGTGACTGGAAGAGGTGAGTGGTAATTGCCGCTCTCTTTCGCTCCGCCCATTCCTTTGGACGTGCCAGCTTCTCGCGAACCGATAATAATAATTTATTGGTAAAATAGGACCAGATTACACTTTGAAATACCATAACCTGATCTCATAATATGTTTTCGCAAACAACTACAAATCTACGATTCTTAAGAATACGCTAATACTCACAATGTACATGTAGCATTATCCTCTTGCTGACTGAGGGCGGTACGCCATTGGCTGCGATGCACAGGTATGCGCCCATCTCGGACCGCGTCACCTTCGTCAAGTTTACTGTCTCTCCTTCCAGTGACGTCACTGAGAACAAATGAAGCACTGTTAGAATATATTATCCATATTAATACATTAACGTCTTGCGTAGGAGGGGAGCGATAGCGGCCCAGTGGTATACCCGCGAATTACGAATTGTACGTTTGACATTTAAAACCGGCCCATAATAATGATCTTACAACAACAACATAACAACATACCATCACGCCTGTATTCCCCGAAGTGTTACGCAGGGGTGTACTAATAATGTATAGGTACCCGGAATTTGCCGGTATGTTTAAGTCCCATGTAATAGGGCGCGAGCCTATTGCCATTAACAGGGCACTGATCCAAATCGGGAATCGAACCCAGGCCCTCTAGCGCAGCAGTCACGCTTGTATCGAAATAAAACATGTGATTTGATTTGATGTCAGCTTTGCGTTTTAAAAAAAAAGCTATAACGAAAATAAAAGAGTGCCTAAGTTAAGGTTTGAACTGAACAGGCGAGCAAAGTCGACGGAAGGAAATATTTAAGTAGTACCCAAAGTTGCTTTTAAAACTTTCCCTTGCGCAAGTATTTTGAGAAAGTACATTGCGCATTAAAACTGAACTAAAACTGCTAGTGCATATGCTTAAAGTTATACCCACGTCTCACTTTAACTAATTAATCAAATAGTTGCTAAATATATTTTTTTATATTAGTTAAATACTGCAAGTTATGTACTAAAAGATGTACAGAGAATTTAAAATATTATCTTAGCTCTAACAATTTCATTATAACCTTTAACAAATATGTAAGAAAATTATGTTTAGTCCACAATTACTTACAATTATTTTTTTAATAGGTACCCAAGAGTAGATACCTACTCAAGTATTTCGTGGAGCTAAACTATAAAGACAAAACTATGAAAGATATTGTGGCCATGAGTTTTCTCAATTAAATTAGACTGAAAGCCTGGTCTTCAATAGACCGCTTCATTAGTCTAGTGGTCCTAAGCGCGACTGCCACGAGGTTTTAGGTTAAATTCCTAGGTCGAGCAAACTGTTCTCTGTATTATCTCAGAGTTAGTTAGTAGTTAGTTAGTTATCTAATTCCTCAATCCCTCTATTATTATGAATCCTAAAGATACCGGCGAAGTGTGGGTGTACTTTAGTACACCTCTTAGGGAATCCCCTTTAGAGGATTACAAGAGTGATGATATTATCTACAAAATTATTTCGAGGTGTGAAAATACATTTATATTTCATTAGATTTCCTCCCGCGGCTTCGCCCGCGTGGACTATACGTTTCTTTTATTTTACGGGATAATATATAGCCTATGTCACTCAGGAATAATGTAGCTTTCTATTGGAGAAAGACTTATTTTAAATCGGTTCTGTATATCCAGAGATTACCCCCTAAAACCTCACAAACACACAGACTCACCAATTTAACACTTTATAATATTAGTATAGACTACTATGTAATAGATAAATGCGGCAACCCATCTTTTGCAATCGGTACACGCAAACCGTCCCAAAGAATACACCAAAATTGCCAAAGCAAAGACGACCGAAATGGTTTTGAGCACTATCAGTTGGAGTGCTTACATTACATTCCGCCAGTAACTGTTGGAAAACACTTGTGAACCGCCAAAAGTTGACGGGTTGTGTAAACAAGTGCCGTTAGTGGTTCGAACTCGAGCTGTTTTCCTGACACCTTGCTCGAATGGCGGCCAAGTACGTTTACTGCCATTATTCAAACAAGAGGATAAAAAGCTAGGGCAATATTTTCCGAAGGAGCTGTACACCGTTGATGGTTTAAAGTGTAGAGCTCTTGGTGGCGGGACGACGCTTCGTTAGCAAACAATGCGCGCACAGAGGCGGCTGTTGAGTCGGTAGAGTTTATTTTAGGGTAATATTTTGAGACGAGTTAAGCAACAAAAAAACTAATGTCTTATAATCAAACTATTCATATCAATAGGTAATTAATACCAACTTGCTGTCGTACTATCAAGTTGTTCCATGATTATTATTTTTAGGTAACGTCAATATTTACGGTTGGATGCGAAAAGCGGAGAACAGGGTGACATGGCGCACACTAGGGGAGGACTTTGAAGCGTCGGTAGCCTAATGGCTAGGGCGGCGGACTTGCGATCATGTGGTTGCCGGTTCGAACCCCAACCATTGCACTACCGACTTGAACCCACTCGTAACACAAGCTAGCTTAGTACGAGGGGTTAATAAGAATACTAGTAATGTGTGACCCACATTGCTAGTAAGATTTTCTTTAGAAAAAAAAACTTTGTCTATCAGTGCAGGACTTAATATAGGCTGATGATGATGAACACTTATGGGATCAGTATCACGTTATGTTTTTATCTAAAATGGCCGTTTCATTACTAGCTCAGGTCGGGATAATCTTTCAAAATGTGTGAGCACCAAAGTTATTTGCTACACGACTACAGACTACAAGAAGTCAAAAAATTTTGTTTGACTACTTGAAGTCTCAAAATTAAAATGATTTTATTATTTTGATTATAACATAACTAACCATCAAGCCTGTAATCCCCAAGGAGATAGGCAGAGGTGTACGAATGTACACTCACACTCGCCGTTATGTTTAGGTCCCATGTAATAGGAGGATGACTACGAGAGAGAGACTCCGAGCTGCTACTGAGAATTTCATAGAAAAACCCAATAAAAATTTGCTCGACCTGGAGATCGAACCCAGGACCTCTTGCGTAGCAGTCGCGCTTAGAACCACTAGACTAATGAGGCGGTCATTTTTTTTAATCAAATAAAAAAATTGCATTAGTCAGCACACTATTCCATAGATTTTGTGCTGTCTTCGAAGCGGACCGTTGAATAAACTTGGCCTGTCGATGTGTCATAAGTCAAGTGACGCTTGAGCTCCACAGACCCTAGTGGTTTTTACACAGACGTACGAAATTATTCCTAACATCCTTTTAGAAATATTTCATAAAATGGATTGAAATGTTGATTTATATAACATTTTGTTCCTTTTTATTATGCAAAATATATTTTATATTCTAATTAAAAAAGATTCTAGATTTTCTGAGAGGCCATTCGGAATACTGTGACACAAAGCTTTAAATTAATTAGTGTTAAATTAAGTGTTATTGTTCAAATTCAAAATTCTATCAAAATTAATTTGACGTTATTACGTCCCTGATTCGAAGTTGTTATTCCAAAAGTTTTCTAATAATATTGGCACTAATCGCGTCACCGCCAAAGTCTACTTTAAAGGCGACAAAAGTCCAGTACTTTAGTAAAGTGTCCTCGAGTAAAATGGAAAACCAACATTTTCTCATCACTCCTTGTTCCAAAGTTATAATTTTAATTATGAATTCGAAATATTGTACTGAGTGGGTAATTATTTATTTTGTATAAAGGTGGGTGAGTTACCCTTCTAAAAGAAGTACTCGAAATTTATAAGCATGCAGCACTTAATGGTCTTCAAATTTTTGTCTGATCGTCGCAACCGATCGTTATGAAATCGAATACAATCTCCGAACAACTAACTCGATAATTGGGATTAATAATTTTGTATACCGCAATATCTAGAATATTAGCAGTATCTGTTTCAAACTTTGTTGTGTTGATGAAAAGCGTCCAATAGAAGGATGCTTCAGTTAATTTGCATCAGTCTACGACTAAGTTTCCGCCATTCATTCGCTTATCTGCATAATTTGGTGTTGAACATGAAACAAATAGGCACGCGACACGCCGTTGTCACCACGAACATGTTTTATGCGAAACAATAAAGGGCAAATTTTGAATAATACCCTATTGTTGGCGACGCTGTTTTCTGTCGTCGCTATAATAATTACCTACAATACCATAGTACATATTTTGTGCCACTCAGATTTGTAAAATATGATTCTCTCGAGATTTGTATTCAAAACAATGCGGACCGCTAATGTGTTTAACCATTATAAGATTTATAAAAATCGCTTTAAAATAAAATACAAAGGGAGGAAAAGGTAATAGAATAATGTCAAATGGATTACCAAATCACAAAAGAGATACAATAAAACTGGAATAGATTTTTTGTTTCAAATGACAACGAAGTAAATTACTAAAAAAATATTGTCTCAAAATCCCGCGACACGCCAATGCTATAAGTTACCTACATCGATGCAGCAATACCATATATCATGACAATATTAAATTCTTGCACTTAAATTTGATTTATACGGCTGAAGTTGGCCTACAGTGTGAGATAACAAATTGGAAAGTGGCCCGCGCTAGTCATTAAAAAACTATATTTGTCTTGGCCGGCCTCTAACTTTCCTCATTGGAATATTCGTGAAGTAACATCGGCCTAAGTAATGGATAGCCTGTATTGTTTTCTGTTCAGATTTATGGAGGTAACTTGTAACGGCTTCTTTAATTAGACTTCTTCACTCAAATTGATGATTGTTATTGATGTTAGGTAACTTAAAATTGGTTGAGGCGGGCTTCACCTTGCTACTCATTCAATTACGTATAATTTGGAAAGTTCATGGTTTTTGAGTTGTTCTATTGTGGTGCGTTTTATTGATATATTATACCTTTATTTTATTTAATGGATTAGACCATTAGAGATGACAAACAAGCAAATTATAAGTTTCAAAATGATTTTATTCAATACACAAAGACTTGAAGAACTCTGACAAGACTTGACCTAACTTGACAAGCTCTGAATCGAATTACGATTCAGAGCATCTGATGAACATGATCTAAAGTTTCATAACATTGTCCAGCAGATAAAACACAATATATAGTGCCTGAATGCAAACTCATACTGACACTAACTTCTAATGTATAGAATTGAAAAGGTCTAAGTGTGCTCTAATCTTAGCTATTGTATTCAAGTGCTCGGCTCGTTGTGAAAGTCATTACCGGTGGTACTTTGTTAGCTTAATGAATTGACTGATGGCAAGAGGAGGTCTGAACAGTGGTAGGGTTAAGTGGGACCTGCTGATTAATCACCCTGTCAGTACAGTTTCCAATTGCCACTCGTCACGAATTCCCCTTGTGCTGCCATAATTTTTGTACTTTTCCCATAGCCCGATCCAATAGTATTTTATCGTAGCGATTGTATTCAATAAATAAGTCGTTACGTTTTCCATTTTGCAAATGGAATTGACGTTCAAAATTTAGGCAACTGTCGATTAATTTTATTGCCATATCAAAAATCAAATAATCTTACAGTGAGGTTGGTATTTTATTTTTGTGGTTCATTTGTAACCCTTTATCCCACTTTTATTTGACCGAGTCCAGAGATGAGTAGGTAAGTAATTATTCCCGGACCGTCTCGAGATTGTAATCCGGCGGGATTAGGAAGGGCGGTGTGAATGGTAATAGGAGTTCCTGAGGTGCTGCGGTGTGATTTACTGCTAAGATTCAATACTGAATATTTTAAGCTCTGATTTATTTGTTAGTCGTTTCTTGAAGTTGTTCAGATCTTTTAGCACAGACTACTTAATGGATTATTTGGTATTTAACTACTTCTTAATGCCTAAATATTGTGTACTTTTTTTTAAACATAAGTAATACAATATATTCAAAAACTTTTCATCGCCAAACTGCTAAGCAGTTTGTAGGCGTGCTGCTCTTTTAACACTTTAGTCTCATACTATTAAATATACCTATTAAATACCATTAATATACCTATTAAATACTATTAATATACCTATGAAATACCATTTAACAGTTTTTAATATTACGTAACATAAGTCATAAAAGTAATTTCTACATAAGTATATGTACCTAGGTTTTTTTGCTTTTATTGTTTAAAATGGTGTCTTCTGAATAGTTAAAAAATGATCTAGGACTTCAGCTTCAATCGTCATATTTACAAGTTATGCTGTTAAAATTAATATGGCTAACTACATTTTAAGCTGGAATAGTTTAGCGGTGGGTAATACAGAAACTGGGTTAACTTAGGTTAAGCTCTGCCTAGTTCACAGTTTGAGAAGGGTTGGCCTATAACTTATATGAACGTTTGAACTGCCTGCATTTGCATTCATTATTATAGTTTTAACCGCAATATAAATAGCAGAACTGCTTTTTGGTTGGTATTAAAATATGTTGCTGCAACGAAGCGATATTTTGAACAAGCATTTTATGTAACAATGTTTTTGAAACATACTTATATTTTTTACATTTTTCCTTTAGGTATTATTATAATAGTAGCGTTTTTTCACTATTTGCTCAGCTGTATCTGAAACAGACGACTGTTAAAGTAAGGCTTAAGTTAAAATATTACAGTTAGACTAATATTCGTTTGTTTTTTTTTATGTGTTTCTGTAACCATAATAACAAAAAAAGGTTTCTATTTTACTAGTCCTATTTTTAAACACAAAATGTCTTAGAATTTAATAACCTTTTTTAATCCATCATTTCATCACACTTTTCAAACAAATTTACAGTAAATTAACAAAGTTTGCTCATCTGTTTAATTAAAATTAACTGCAACCAGAAAGTCAATTCTGATACAAATACGTCAGCATTGGCTTAGTGTGAGTTTCGCGATAGATTAGTTAGGAGTTATCGTGATAAAGGCCCCTAAGTTGCGCCATAGAAGTAAATGATAAGCTTATAGCACGCGAATGCTAGTGACCTTACGGAAATCTAGGTATTATTAATGCAAAATTTGTTTATAAATGTTTTTCACACAATGCAACGCCTAGAAAATTAAAAAGAAATACTAAAAAAAAAGAAACAGAACACAAAATTACTATAGTTAAGTTTATATTTTTTTAATGAAGAGTATTCTTCTTGAGGTACCTACATAAATGTGTAGGTATAATAACTTAATTGCCTCATCAGTAGTGGTCGTAAGCGCGACTGCTATGCTAGAGGTCCTGGGTTTGATTCGAGTTGTTCTAAAAATTAAAGCGATGAAGTCAACCGCGTTGCCAAGTATTGCATAATCTACCTGATCAATGTTTGTTTAGATCGTCTGTTTGTACACAGTAATAGAATAATCAAAGCTTCATAATCGGTCGAAAGCTCAAACAATGTAACAGTTTAATTTATTTGTAATGAGCATTTTGACAACGAATATTAATTGGTACAAATGTCAACAGTTTGTTGACGTTCAATGTTATTATTAAATTCGTTTTGAATAGAATCACGATGGGATTATAATGTTATTAGGATTGCATGGTTTTCCTGATGAGAGTTATATAGTTATTACAACAGCCGTAAGGCAGAAAATAACAATTCATTTTCAAGTGTATCTGTAATTTTGTTAATTATATACTTCGCCAGTTTAATTGAGAAATGTTCCGACCTGTAGGCCTTAAGTTTTAATTTACCGTGAATTAATCCCCAGAATGCTCCTAAATATATGAGTAGCAAGTCTGGGTTTAAAGTAGGGTTCAAGTAACATAGGTAGATTTTTGAGTACCCATGGGTTAGTAACTCATCTCTTATGGCTCTAATGGTTATAGGCGGCTTCTAACCATGAGGTCTTTGATTCATTTCGCAGGTCAAGCATTGTAATAGTGTTTTTTTCATGAAATTCCCCAGTATTAATTCAGTTTGCATTTGTGCCTGGATAGTAAAAGTCTCCTCTAGTTCAAGTTTGAAGTTCTATATTTCTCATAACATTTTACCAGCATTTCTTAGATGTTACAACTCTTTTTTTAGGGTACCAATATCTTTATGCTATGAAGAATATACGTAACTCTTATGCCTCCTACATTATACAATCCTATTGAAATCAAAGTAAAAACATATCTGCCACCATACATCTCTGCTTTACTCTTTGGGAAACTTGGTGTGGTGGTTATGTTATGTACCTGATACTGAGGTACTGAAGATGAAAAAAAATTTGAAATAATAACATACATTCACGCCTGTATTCCACGAAGGTTTACGAAGAGGTTTACGTAGTGTACGCCCACAGTTTGCCGGTATGTTTAGGTCCCATATAATTGGGACATATTGAAAATAGAGATTGTTTTCTATTAATGTAATAGAAAATTATTAAATCATGTTGAGTAAATTAATTACGATTTTGAGCTTAATAGCTTTTGCCCAAAGAGACCTCAAGATGCTGTTTGGTGCCAATAGCTTAAAGCGAATTCTCGCATAACTTATGCTTAAGGATGAATTAAACTCTGTCGCGGAGTTCCAATGTAGTTCCAATACGCGTGTTTACCGATATGCTTACAGCAATAGGTCCTTAGTTTGTGTTTAATTTATAGATTGCAACATAAATGTAGCTTACATTATTGATATACTGTTCTTATATACGATTCTTATTGACTGTCTCGTTAGTCTAGTGGTACTAAGCGCGACTGCTACGCTAGAGGGTCCGGGATCGATCCCCAGGTCGAGCAAAGTGTTATTGGGTTATTCTATGCAATTCTCAGTAGCAGCTCGGAGTCTGGATTTGTGCCCGGTTAATGACAATAGGTAGGCCCCTATTACATGGGCCCTAAATATACCGGCGAAATGTGGGTGTACATTAGTACATCTGTGCCTAACTCGCATGTCGAAGCCCCAAGCGTACTATTTCCGGCATCCAAAAGGCGCACGCGCCGGCGGCCATGCCTGCCATGCCACCGGGCAAGTGTGGATACAGTAGCGTATGTGTTTAGACATAATATTATACAGTAAAATTATTATTTTTAGAAGAATAAATATATAAATGTGTATTATTTAATTTATAGGAGACCAGAATAGTCAGTTCTGTGGGAACCTCAGGAAGATCCAAGAGTCATCGAATAACTTGAGGTATGTAAATCATCATTTCTGTTCTAAGATTCAAAAGAAATTAACTACAGAAAATTAGGTGCGTGCCCTACACATACTTAGCTGGATTTCGTTTATTTTTAACTAGCTTTCCGCCCACGGCTTCGCCCGCGTGGTTTATTGGCTTTTCTATACTAAAATATGTATGTATTATACAGATAAACCTTCCTTTTGTTGCGTAGTTTCAAAGATTTAAGCATACAAAGGGACATAGGGACAGAGAAAGCGACTTTGTTTTATACTATGTAGTGATTAGCTTCGATTATATTAAAAAAGGAATACACACCTTTCGTCTTCCCCTGAGGTCCTCCTCTTGAAATGATATCCCCTCCATCTTCTCTACGCCACACAATCTTCGGAGGAGGATAACCTCTCGCTTTGCAGACCAGTTTGGCTGACCCACCTTCCGGCACCATCATGTCTCCTGACGTTTCTTCATTGATTATATCTGGAGGGATCACTACTTCCAAAAATGCTGTCTGAAAATATGAAAGTGGCATAAAACCGATTCCCTAAAAAAAAATATATTAACTCCATTAAATTTACTGAGTACCATCACGCCTATAATCCCCAAAGGGTTAGGCAGAGGTGTAGGTATTTTATGTAGACTCACACTTTGTCGTAATGTTAAGGGCCCATGTAATAGAAGACGGGCCTATTGCCATTCACCGGGCACACATCCAAACTCCGAGCTGCTACTGGGAATTTCATAGAAAAACCCAATAACACTTTGCCCGACCTGGGAATGGAACCAAGACTTCTAGGGCGGCTATCGCACTAAGGACCACTAGGCTAATGAGGCAGTTACTAAGACAAACAATGCAAAAAGATCGACGACTCCCAAGAATAAAGTCGCATTAGAAAAATTATCCAGTTTCAGAACGTTGATTATTTTTTTTAATTTGGCGTTTCTATAAATAAATCTTAGCAAAGCGACAGCAAAATATATAAACGGTTTGAAATTAGTAGCACTTTACCTGCATTTTCATTGGATCAGTGTTAACTTGGCACATATATTGTCCTCTATCCTCCCGCTTCACGCCTCTAATGTTGAGCGTCCACGTGTTGTAGTCATTGTGTGTCACACTCAACCGAGCATTGTTCGTTATCACGTGCTCGTGTATTGCCAGGATCGCCTTCGTGTCAGCTTTGATCCACGCTACCTATCCCACGACCGATCCCGACGACAGCAAAAATTGAACGCCCAAAGTGTGCATGGAGAAAAAAACATTGTAAGTACATCGAAAAAACAAACGACACATTCCTGTAGCGATTATCCGTTTCGCGTATGATGTTTTGTTTGTAAATGATGAAGACTTTCAACGAACAAGTCCAATTACAAGCGAATGCTTCCCAAGAGGCAGTCACGACAACGATCCTCTAGCTGGCAACACTATCTTGTTGCGAGCGCCGCGCAAAATGCTCTCGGAATTTTTAATTACATTTTCGTCTGGTCGCCGCTATGAGGCGGGCTGCGGGCGCACTGAAAACGCCCTCGTTTCACCCGCTTTACCAAAAGCGTCGACATCGCAATAGAAGCTAATTTCCTGCATAGCGCGTTACAAAAAAAACACGAACAGAAATGCCGCGTTTATACCAATCTACAATACGCTTCGTCCTCGGTATTACAACTTTATTATATTGAAAATATCATTTCGGGTGATATTTTTTCATAATTCTTTCTGTATGTCAGTGAACTTCAATTCAATGTATTCATCGAACAGGTTATACAGGCCTTTTCATTGAGATGTTTACCAAAAAGATATTAGATATGTATTTGAAATGGTTTTCACAAATGTAATACTATAATTATTCGCTGCATTTCTCTTTTCATGAAATATCAGTTTATTTTTAAATTGTATGACCTAGTTTTAGGGTGAATAAAGAAAGTGCAAGAAGTAGTGCACTAATAGGGGTGCGATTAAGAAGGTGTTCTACGATATTGGTGCTTGTGCAACACTAATTAGTCACTAATTAAGTGCCTAGAAACTATAATCAGAACAAATATAACTAAAACATCTGAGTGCTGAAACAAATTGTTTTATAGAACAGCCTTACAATTCTTGTATTCTACTCGCTTTATCTGCATTATTTAAATGAACGAAGAAAGGATTGTAGAGCTGTTGAGCGATGTAATTTCAGATTCGAAAGCCTTTAGAAATTGCATCGCTTATAATACAATACAATAAATGAATAGGTATAAAATAAGATTATATTTACCAAATTTTGAACTCATCCATACCAGCGGTGCATATCGAAGATGTGTTTAAGAGCTTTTGATTATTTGTGTATTATGTATTGTTCATGTATTTGTGTTATTATAATGGCATTGTTTTGGAATTGATGTCGATTAATCTATTCTAATATTCAAAAGAATGTGTATAATTCCACCTTTGACAACGAATTCTGTCTATATTTTAATTAAGGTTAGTCTTTAATGATACATAAAATGTTATTTGTATTAGAAGGGCAAAACATAAATATCATTATTGCTCAATATATTTTATTGAAACAACTTAATTGACGGTTATTCCTTACACAACCATCGAGTTGATACGATTTTCATCTCAATCGATATCCACGTGGGAATAGTTGGGAAACTCATGCGAAGATGTTATTAGTCGGGTGTAATTACTTACGCGGGATCGATATAGAAAAGTAAATATGTATCGATACGGGGATATCGATAGTCTCTTGTTGAAATCGAGTGACCTGACGTAACGGTCCCTATGAGACTATTATCGAATCTTGTTTCGTGTAGGGGAAAGATTCACGAATGAGTATTGGTTTACGAGTTTATTGCACTATCTTATATGTTATATTTCAGGTGTACCTATGTTATTTTTCCAAATACTCAAGAGGTTTTAAACCCTGCACGATAAATAAAAAAACGTAGAAAGCTAAAGATAAGTTGCATCAAATAGGTATCATATCACTACAGTGGGTGAATGAAATGAGATTTTATGAATATATTATATAAGAAAATTTGTTAAAAGGCACCAAGATAGTCACTTTTATTTCATGGAATAATTTTCCTTATAGAATATGAAAGTAAATAGAAATGACTTCCATGACAAATCTTAATGTATATTTTTTGTAAATAGGGAAATGGGCAATATAATCTTAGAGCATCGAATTAATTCAAAGCACGATATATCGTATGCGACACAGTACCGTATATCATAATGATAGTGCGCAAGATTAACCCCCGGGACAGTTTGAGAGCATCGCCTATCGAAATGATTGAACGGGGACCGAGGGGGTCTGTCTTGGCTTTATTTTAATTTCCTAAAGTGACTGTTTTGCAACGTAAATTCGTTGGACCAAACTGATCCCATCATAGTGGGGTGCGGTTTTTGTCCCGACAATGATTAACTAACGCAAAACTGGAGTGCATTGCTTAAATTAACTAAAACGTCACTTAGAAATAAAGTGCATTTGGTCAAAAGCATGCTACAAAACTTGTGTTTCAAAATAAACGTAATTGTGCATTAGTGTTTAAAACCCAAGAATAATGAACACTCGTTCACTGTTGCATAAATCACTGTTTTTATCAAATTCTTGGATCTTAGTTTCTATGTGCAAGTGTATGTGTCTAATGCAGTTGTGCTCAGTGTGCTAACACTACGTCTATGTGGAGAAACTTACAGTAAATTTGTGCAAATATAGTACCAGTATAACTCTATTCTAGGATAGAGAGAGGTTCTATAAAGTGGTGCCGTGAGTCTCGAAGAGTGCTGAAGAAAGTGCATTGAAGGTAGTGTGCTAAGAAGTGTGGAAGTAGTGCAAAGACTATTTGTTGAGATCTATAATTTTGTTTAAGATGGGCAAAGTGTCATGTTCTTAAATAATGAGAGTAAACATGATCAGATATTTATTAATGTTAATTGCTAATACAAAGTTATGTAAATTTTAATATCTGACAAGAACAGTCTACTCACTGTTGTTAAGTATCTCCAAGTAAGTACTTAATGAAAAAATCTCCAAGTAAGAAAATCTAGTGATAATAAAAACATGCCTTTTAGAATTATTCATAAGTAGGTATTCAATTAATTCACTAAGAATTAAAGATAGAAATATTTAAAAGTTATAATATTAGATAAAAAATAATCTAAATAGAAAATGGCATTCGCTAAAATTTCATTGTAAATTGAATGTTCTAGAAATTTGCGCAATGTTCCAGAAAGATTAAGTAAATTATAGATCTCATAGTACAAGTGCTGTGACGGTGCTCCTCTAGGGCTAGCTGTAATGAGTCAGTTTGATACACACCCTGGCTGTGGCGGAGTCGCCACTCACCCTGTAACCGCCAAGGTTATTCACCACGCAGGTAAACATCGCGTCCCGACCTTGAGCGATGGTCACGTTCTCCAAGGGATAGAGGAAGTCCGGCTCCAGACCTAGCGCTGAGAAAAAAAATCATTATAAGCGTTCCTTGTATATTAAAGTTTAACGGGATAATTTATCGTTTCATTTGTCACGGGAACACAAAAATGAGGAACATTTATTAGCACTCAGATGGACATTAATTTATTAGTTATTAAAATATTTGAAGATAACTTCATTATTGTACATTGTATTATTCTAGAGGTTAAAGGTCATTAATTCGGAACATTTTTAATAATTTGAAACTTTTCGTTTAAGTTTAGATCGAGGAAGTAAATCCCGCCTTTTTTCGAAACTTTAATAGCATAAATCCATAAAGTATCAGTAACTATAAAACTTAGCTTTAATCCTAAATCGAAAAAGACTTAGAGAAGAAGAGTAGCAATATTTTCAAGATTTTAAAGACGGTTGAAGCTATGGACGAATTCTTATAAGTTAAAGCAAATAGGAACGTCGTTTTCATAGGAAATAAAGTTATAAGCTTTTGCAGTCGAGCCGTTTCACCAGGGATTAAGCTAACCTCAGATTTACAACGCTGATTTTCCAGCGGGCTGCGGAAGTACATTATTTCTAAGGTTCTTACTTTTATGTTGGACTTAATAAAATAGTCTAGTGAATTTACTTTCGAATCCGTTAACTTAAGACTGATTTACGTACGCTTCTTTCGGAGAATGAGGGCTTCTGTTAGAACATTCTAGTAACTTGACCGAGTAAACGTTTGGTTTAGCTGGTAAGCTAACTTGCGTTTTGATTTGAGTCCGAATTAAATCTATACCCAAATGATCTTCAGTTAATTAAATTAACATAATCATCATCATCATGTCATCAAACTACAGTTCCTACCACCAAGCAAGTCGGATATCTTCTCGCCTCTTGCGAGAATCTTATTTCTCCACACGATTTACTAGGCGTATTTTGTTTTAAATTTAGATGAGAAATATAAAATATCGCCACAAACTAACCATTGAACTCGGTCAATGGAATGGATCGTGTGCAAGTTTCACGACACAAATTGCACACAAATACTCGGAAATATCATTAGCAATGTGCACGTATAGGTACGTACGTAGCAATTTATTGGACGATAGGTTTAGAAGCCGCAGCACGCTGAAATTGTATCTATAGAAGCTGATATTGTTATCGATATTATAACGTACAGTCGCCAGCACATCACGTTATACAAAACTGTAAAATTTCTCCAAATGATTTTAAACATTAAAGCGTTGATGATTAAATTCAAAATCGACTGAGAAAATTTGACATTTTGTGACCGCGGAGCATAGCTAGTAATACATAAATAAAAAAAGTAGACGATTCTAAATTCAAATGTCATGCTTGTTCGTCTAAGCTTACCTACGCAACGGCAATTCAACGTGGGCGTTTGTATACCCCAGGGAAAATCTTTAAAAGAAACTCAAAGAGTCACTAAAATTAAGATTTAACCTCTTAAATAAAGCAGTGAGTTCAAGAATACGATTACGTGTTCAGTGAATACGATTGTAGAGTTTGATTTGCATAACGCCTCACATTTAACCTAATATTGTACTCATCTTAGACTAAATGTTCGCACATGACCTGTTTAATAATGAGCAACGCCTTCTGAATTATTATTAAGGTTTGGAACTTTGTTTCTAAGAATTCTTGTTGTTATGAACTAATATGTACATACATTGCATATAACGTGCGAGGGAAACAATATAGGGAAACTCTTCGAACGTATATTTTCCACAATTAACGAAAATAACTGTAACTAAGCTAAGTTATTTCACGCAAAATAAAACATAATGAATATCACATAGATACATTACTCTGATTATTATGTTTTTAATGCAAAGTGGATCTGTTTCATTTATTCGAAATTTTTGTGCCTCACGGTCCGAGAGAATACCCGCGCCCAGTAATGGGAAAATAAATAAATAATATAATAAAATAATTTCCATGAGCGGCGATGACTGCTTACCATCAGGTAGCTCACTTGCTAGTTTGCTGAGTTATTCCATAAAAAAAAATTGTCTCCGAATATTTAGATACTTGCTGTGTTAACTCTTAATTTATATCTAAAACGACAACGAATTGTAACCAGATCGGACGTTTACTAAACTCATAATTTTGCTATAATTTTGTTATGAAAGACATTAACTTAAGCCGATATTCACGCTTATAAATATTGAATAATATAATTGTAATTAAATTAAGTATTTAGTTTCAGTTTAGTAAAATTTGTTTCCGAGTAGTTGTCTATATTGCCTGTAGATATCTTTTGTATTTTTTAGGCATTTTCCATGCAAAGATTATTAAGTTATTTTAGTGAAGGAAAAATACGACTGCGGGCAGGTGACGTCTGTGACATCTGTTGAAAATTTTGCTTCTCAACGTCGACGTAGACGTCACCTCATAGACGTAAATTAAAAATGTGAGGCAAATTTCGACATGGCGGGTAGGAGTCGCGGTGGCTTAGCGGTCATAGCGTCTGGTGTACTTAACCAGAAGACGCAGGTTCGAATCCTGCCCGCGGTCGTATTTTTCTTTCACTAAAATAACTTGCCTGTAGATGTTTAACAGTTGATCGGAATCGATGAACCCTGAGTGCTGTTAATTAATTACACTACAGTTTAGTATGTATCTGACTTCATTGAAAAACGATGGGATACCTAATGTTATATTGTTTTGAATAAACATTTTTACTATACCGAAGTTGGAGTGATACTATATTTTAAATATTCTTTATTAAGTACTTCAATTGGCCCATATTTTCTGCAGTCAATCACATCCAGATCCATCTATGCTTTTGAGAGCAAACTGAGCCGTCCGTTCCGGTTATGATACGTGCTACCTATGACAGTCGTTGGTCAGCTCACGGAAGAATGGAGGATCACATCCATATGATACGGTATTTCCTAGAAATTGGGTAGCCGAGGCCTGTTGGCAGTCGGTTGGCAGCCGCATCTGCGTGGCTTTAAAGAGGTCCAGTGAACGCTGGACCAAAGCTTGTCGTGGTCATGGCAAATGCTACGAATCCCTTGGCCGTAACAATAGGGCAAGGGATTGGCAAGTGCCGTTAGTCGGTACGAGTGCGACATACCCAGACGACCCATAAGGATTTTCAGTACTATAAGAAAAGGATAGGCTAGGATAGAGCTAGGATGGTGATGGCATTTGAATCTCTGATTCAACAGAACCATCTACAGAATTTAAAGCATTACACGCGTTATTCCTCCGAATGAATCTCTAAAGAATTTGTATGAGAGGGAATGATAAACGTAAGTTTCACATAAAAATGTCTCCCTTAGCACCGTAGGTATTGTCCCGGCGAATGGATAGCTGGAGGCGTCAATATTCTACGTGACCAGTTACTTGTGTCGTCCACGGAAACATGTGTCGGAAGTGAGGACTATCTGTTTGCTCATAGAATGGCGATCGCACTGTTGAATTATTCGCGTGTATACGCGACAGGAACAGGATTACATGGTGCATTCGATCCGTCCATGTTTTCGATTTGGGGATAAACTGTTATATTCTTATCGCTGGATTTGTTTTTGGAAGGGTTTGTTTATGGTTCACCAACAATTTATTTATTTACTAGGCAATTACAACATGTATCTAACATAATCACACATCATAATAAACGATGTTATTTATGACTAACGAAATTTAAGTAAAAAGTACAACAAAAGAAGTGAGGTTTCTGTTAAAGACTATAATGTCTAATTTATTATTCAAATATTATGAGGGCAATTTTGCTATTTAAATACCGTCCGAAATTCGTAATTTGACTCTTAGTCTCAATAATTGTCAAATATAAGACTTCTTAATTACAATCTACGTCTAACGTGAACAATTTAATATATTCTAATGAAATCACAACCGAAAAATCACTGAATTGATTTTTATAACTAAGTACCAGAATAATTGATACCGTGTTACCTACATTTCTCCTGTACTGAACCTGAGAATCGTACACAGTACCTCCAGCTTAACAGTAGCACTTGCAGCGACTAGACTATGAAGCAGTTTCAATAGACAGCGAAGTTAAATTCATTTTGGCCCTTAGTTGTTGGCGTCCATGTGTGGCAAACGGAATGGGTCAATTTAAGCCCCAGAGCAAATGTCACCAGTCTAAATGTCATCGATATACACAGGCCATTCCCGTTCTATATTGGGAACACACAAAATGTCGGCAGGCTCCGAGCCGTGTTAACATTCCACATTTAAATTTTCAAATATTCAGTGGCAATTAAAATATAATTAACTGCGAAAAGCGAGTTTGGCCGAATGTACAATTGTAGGGGGTAATCGTGCTATAAAATATGATTGAATACGGTCAGCGAGAAAATAATTTTATACTTCGGAAAGGCAAATTGAAAACTTAAATTTTTACAAGGATGTATTTTTTTATGTTGGCCTTCATTGTTCTTTTTTAAATATTTATTTTATACATACATACATCATGTATTACAATAATAAATACATTGATTAATAATAATCCAATATGAATGTAATAATACTTGTTTAGTGCATTCAAAATATTTTAGAATAGGACAAAGTTCTTAGAATATCTCAGCGAAAATGATTCCACGATCCCGTAGTGAATATCAAATGTCCGAATCGCATAGACGGAAAGTAAATAGAGTGGGATTTGTATAGGTTGGGAGATCGCACTGCCAATAGGGCCAAAGCTTTCGTCGATATCAGCTGAAATCGTAAGTATCGGCCGACCGACTGGTATTTGTAAATTCCATGGTAAACCAACCCTGGGCCTAATCCTACTTTCCATTCATGGCGATTGAAATAAATTCTAAAAACAATAGACGGCTATTTCGATGTTATGTTCATTGGGAGCCGGAATGAGGGATCCTCGGTGTGTTATATAAGTACGCATTGATATCGCCACAGAGAGAATAACAATCACGTCATAACACCTCGCCTGTATTTCCCAAAGGGTTAGGCAGAGGTGTACCAACTGTACACCCACAGTTCGCAGTTCGTTAGCAAAGTGTTATTGGGTTTTTCTATGAAATTCCCATAGCAGCTTGGAGTCTGTATTTGTGCCTGGTTAATGGCAAAAGGCTCGCCTCCTATTACATGGGACCTAATCATACCGGCGAAATGTGGGTGAACATTAGAACGGCTCTGCCTAACCCTTCGGGGAATACAGGCGCGATAGTATGTATGTATGTAGATTTGATTTACAGCGTCTCAAAGTTAAAGCAAATAGGAAGTTAACGTTTTGCAGGTTTTATACTCACTTCATTTGCTTATTATTGATTGATACTATTGCCTCTTTGTGGATTGTTTATCGAAGGAATAATAGTATAAGCCACTTTGATTGACATTCCCTCTTTCTATATTTTATATTCTAAACTACTTTCTGAATGTATCACTAAATCAATTTGTTCTCCAAATTTAAGATTTTGAAGAAAAATCAAGTTAAATTAATTCAATCATTAATTTATTCTAAATAGAATCAAACGGTGCGAAGTGACTAAACTAATTAAAACGAGAAAATATTATAAAAAAATAATAATAAATTTTATAAACACGTTTACATATAAATTCCTATATTATTAGATATATTTATTATTGTGCCAATTTAAAACAAATTCTATTTTAATTCTCAACTCGATAATAAAACAAATGATTTAGTACTACAAGTTAAGTTCCAATAAACCAACATACAGACCAAAGAAAATCCTTAACATTCCCAGAGCGTGCAATAAAGTCGAATATTAATCACTTACGCGAGCAAACACGTAGTACAGCTATAAGATCTGATATACGGCATTACTAGAGTTGGGCAGGCGCTTCATTTGCAATTTGGTTCAGTGATTTCGTTGGGGCTCTCTGCTGAGCGAACGTTGCCTGTGAATTATGCCTATTGTTGTTCCAACAGCAAAGGATGCGTTACTGTGCCTCGTTGAGAGATATTCGACGTCCTTTTACAGAAATTACTTTTTGAACGTCGCTATTATTTGGCATATAAATTGGAGAATCAAGAGTGTTTCTTTTTTCATTTTCGGGTCAAGAATATTTTTTTATGTTAGTTGCCAGCATGCTGAGTAGTTAAAATCAAGTAGAATAATAATATGTAGGTACCGCAAAAATGTATACGCCACAAAATCACACACTTACAATGATTTAAAAAATGAACCCATGTTTGTAAGTAAACTGAATATGCTGAAAAATATCAACACTTAGGTTTTTGGAAAATGAATGACATCACTAAAATGAAATTAGGTTTTTTTTTAAATAATTATGAAAATGTGTCTCTGATACTGGCGTTTGTCTAGAGTTGTCCCACCTCATTACAGCCTACAATATTTCGTTGATATGCAATAATGTGTTAAGTTCACAATATTGTGTTTCCGTTTGATGGGCAATATGGTCAGTGAAATAACTGGGCATATGAGGCTAAATAACTATGCACTGAGGTCTTAAGACGAAAACGCGCTTGTGATATAACCGGTATTATCGCTTCCTATTACTGTTCAGATAATTAACAGTCCGGGTAATAATACTACGGCTTATTTTTCATGTAACAAACAAAAAAAGTACAAACGAATAAAACTTTAAACTGTTATCTAGTAAATGGAATACCTCTCTTCTATTACTCCTAGTACCTATTCCCCGGGATAACCCTGTTATATTAAATACGTATAAGTGATACGTCAAGAAGGGATCACATTAACATCCTCAATAAATAACCCCAACAATCAGTTACGTACGATTTGTTCGAGCGGCCGTACGGAATCGACTTATGATATCGCTGAGTGGGTAAATCGCCTATTGTCGTAGAGGGGATCCGATTCCCGCCACTTACGGCTGTCGTCGGATCTCAATCAGAGGTTATCTAACAACTTGATAAGTACTGTTGGCATAGTAGATTTCTAAGCAGGGTTGTCTTAAGATTTTAGATTAATTTTAATTGTGTAATTTTCTTTATTGGTTGTCATTCGAGATTTTAAGTAGGTACTATTTGATGAACTATGAAATATTTAACTTCTTAAACTGTTTTTGTTCTTAATTATTTTTTTTACACAAAACAACAGTATTTTTTTAATGCCAACTGTCTTCTTTTTGTTTGTTTTTGATTTTAAATCATAATATGATTGAATTGCTAACACTTACTGGTTACATTATACAAATTATGATACTTTTCAAAATTGCACTTCTTTTCGGCCAATATTATTCAAATAACAACATCATTCCAAATAAAAGTTGTTTTCCGTACACCGGAACACAAACAATATATCTAAACAGACGTGGCATCAGATCTTGTATATTCGTATCTTGGTTTGCAAAACAAATATTTTCCTAGACGTTTTTGAAGTCGTTATGGACAAGTTAGACGGGCCGGTCCCCGGGCCGAGTGCAATTCGCGCCACTAGAGTCGCACTCTGGATTTGTTTGCTCCAACTAGTTAAATGTTGGCCCAAACTTTATTTCGGACGTCGAAGTCTCCGAGATGTTGTACCCTTGTTATTGTTGTTCAAGTATATTTAGAGAGGTTCAGACGTAGTGTACGAAACAAACATTCGTCTGGCTTATTCACTATTCATATGTACGTGCTACAGTTTCTGCTACCGTAGTTAAACTGTTCCATCTTAATGGTGGCGACACTTGCGATTTCATTTCGAAAACACGCAATTTAATACGTACGCATTTAGAGTATATTTTTCTATAATATTTAGTTTATTATGTAGAATAATTGCAATGTATGAGGATTCTATAAACGAATATGTGTACACATATTGAATTATGTACTAGTTATATATATTATTTTTTAAATAGTTTTTTTTAACTGTTCTTCTTAAGAACTGAAATAAAGAAGAAAAAACTGTTACACGTTTTAAACTGACGTTCAATTTTAACGAGATGCAACTCTGTTACAATAAGTAATTCCCCTTGTATATTTTCATCTGCTAATCTTTTAGTTGTCTCAAATCTAGAATGTCTGAAATGGAAAGTTTTCGGGAGAATAACAGGAATTTTATTTCGATACGATTCGATTTAATTCCATTTCGATACTTTGCAGTGACATGAATATTATCCTCAGCAAGCTGTGGCCAGGTATTGCTAGTCTAAAATATATTTGCAAGAATAAAGCATATATTGGAGTTTCATAAAACAATAAAAGCGAGCGCAGACATCTCCAAAGTAAATAGTTAACCGAAGAAAAATAAATTAAGGATCGACAGTAAGCAATAACGGCGAAACAATGTTGAAGGAAACCAAGAATTTTGGTTTGGGTTTTCAGAGAGCTCATTCGAAGTAAGGAAATTCTTTAACAACATTGTTTCTAAATTAAAACAATCTCATAATTGCACATTCTCCAACTTCTTTGATGCAGTGTAGGTATGGGGGATGAAGAGTGGGGGGATCGCTCGGGGTAAGTTTTGAGGCGAAGTTAAGCCGATTAAGTGTCATTTCCGGCTCGGAACTAGCACTGTTCATTAAATATTCCGAGTGACTTAATTGCTGAGGTCGGTCGTCTACTAAGTTTTGATGTGAACAGATTTCTCCTATTCTTTGCGTATTTATAAATATATTAATTATTTTCCGTTATATTCAGGCATTCTATTACGTAAGTGTTTAGAGATTTATATTATTATTTTAAAAATTTTGCTGATGATTACTTGCATTGCTTTTTTATTTAAGAGCTTAGCTCTTGTCGACGAAGCAATCGAAACTGTTCTCTATCCCGTGCCTCTTGATACCACTAGATTCTTAATTTTTCCTTAACTTGTTCTGTAAAAAAGATCTCCCCTTTCTCGCTTTCCTTCTGGTGATTGAAAAATGTTCTAAATATAGTTATGATCTAGTTACAATGTTATAAATGTCGATTTTGTATTAATTTTTGATCTCGTTACAATAAAACTGAACGTTTGATGTTAAAATCGAGAGAAAATCTTCAACGAAAACTCACCGAGGTTAAGAAATGTTAACAAAAATACATCCAAAAAATAAAAAAGGCAAATCTATAGCGGCGTTAACCTCTCTCGATAAATATTTCCCTGTTTGTGTAAACAGACGGATACGACCAGGCTACTGCGGGCACAAAGTCCATTACAGTCAATTCGTCTAGACGCAGGCACGTGTTGAAACTATTCTCACGGGTAAACGAATTACCTGCTCTATATAAATAAAAGAAACTGCTCGGCCTGGATAAACCGTATAACAATTAAAGTGAGAAGAAATAAAAACTGTAACGTGAATGTGTAGCTTTTTCTGGTTTCTCTGTTTACATTAGTCATCATTTATTATTTACTGTGTCCTTTTAATACTTTCAGGGATCCTAATTCCTCTTCTTTAATACTCTTGTTCGTGCAATTTTGTTTTTTGATATTTAGTTTGTTCATTCTTCATAATATATTGAGCGATTTTTACGCGAAAAATTTGAGTAAGGCAACTTTGAGAGAGGTCTGAAAGCATTTTATATAAAAATTGTTGAAAAAACGTCGTTTACCAACAGGGTCTGTAAGAACTTTTTTCTTCAACCCATAATTATAAGATATTCTGATTTTGACATAAATCAAAAATTTTTCGAATCAATTCTAACTCACCTCGTGTATATAATGATAGTTAATCGAAACACGCACATTTTGCACAAGCCTCACATACATACATCCACGTCGTTCATTTTAATAAATTTTGTGATATACTCATGGAAAGCTCAAGCTCGCCTTTACCACGCATAAAATTATAAGATTGATATTACGTTCTTATATGAAACATGCACAATATGCACATCGATTTTTTTTTTATAGTCACAAACTAAAGTTTTGTATGAAGATTTTGAAATAGTGTTTAAGTTTATTAGTGATCCATGGCTATATGATCTGGCGTTCTATGCGAAGTAGGTCAAAATAAATTGACTGTAGATTCATCTTAAAATCATATCCTATAATTTGGTCAACTAGTGGTTACTTATGGAGGTTCATTTAGTACATTAAAAAGTCATATAATTATACATCAATATATATTTTTTTATTTTTTTTATTTATTTAAAAAAAGCTTACTAGCAATGTGGGTAACACATTACTAGTATTCTTGTTAACCCCTCGTGCTAAGCTAAATGCTTATGTTACGAGTGGGTTCACGTCGGTAGTGCAATGGGTGAGGTTCGAACCGGCAACCACACGATCGCAAGTCCGACGCCCTAGCCATTAGGCTACCGCCGCTTAATATTGTATTGTACATGGTAAGTAATATTTAATTAAATATTTACATTTTATTACACACACGTACCTTTCTAAAACGTTCTGAAATACAAAAGGATTCAATGAGTCAGCAAAGTATGTGGCAAATATAAGGGTGAACATGGAATAAATGCGATATTATAGGGTAGGAGATGTGCCCAGCCAGACTTAAATAAATATAAACAAGCCGGCGATACTGTCCGTGAACGCATTACAGACCTTTCTAACCTTTCGGGTCGAATTTCGAAAAACCTTTACTTAGGGAGTGCTTACAGAGGAAATAATAATACATTTCCTTCACAATATATGGTTACGTAACCGGACGTTTATTAATATTTTTTAACACCTACCTATTGAAAGTTATACAAGTGTCTGTTTGAAATTAATTCTAATTTCTTCACAGACAAGTACGCTTTTTTAGGTATTATTAAAAAAAATGGTTTTATTTTTTCTTTTTATCAGTTTTAAACTACTTATTTTAAAATATTGACCTATCCGTTTTTTACTAATATAATGCCAAAATGTAATAAATCTGTCAAATCTTGCAAATATTAGATGTACTTAATATATATAATATAAATAGAGTAATATCACTCAATGACTGAATTTCAAAATAAAACCTTAATAACTATTTAGGGAAAAACGAGATCTATAGGTAACATTGCGGGACACAACTAGTATCAATACAAAATAAATAAACAAATCTCATTTAGCAACTTTTGTATAATCAGCGAGGCGATAATCATTTGTAAGACGCAAAGCGAATTTTAATGCGACTTTTACATTTAGAGCACTGTTATCAATTTATTATGCTGACTGTACTTATTGTGAGATATAGAGGTGTAAAATCTCAAAATCCGAAGGAATATTTTTCATTTTTTTTTAATTTCGTTAGTACAGTACAAAAAAAAAACAAGTAATTTGGCGAAATCCATGCCTAGGTACTAACTCGTATAAATAAAAACTTAATTGTTCGATATAAACACATCTCTTGAGAGTAGTACCTTTATTTAATTTTAAGACAGACTGATGAGACAAATATAAGTTTGTTATGATAAATATCATAACAAACTAATATTTTTGGGTACGACATACGACGCACGGCATATTATTTTCATCTTTTCTTTCTGTCTTTATAGTTCATCGTGCTAACCTAGGGCTTACAAATGCTTTCGGGTATAGATTTTAATGTGTTTTCTTTAACCATTAAAAATGGTTAGAAGTCAAAGGATCGGTATATTTATTAGGTTTAACCAGTCAAGGTCCAACTAGCAGACACAATAGAAACATTATGTAACAAAACATACTATCACGCTTGTTCCTCACACCCACCTAGACCTAAATATCACCACATAATACCAAAAAAGTCTACAATACACAACAGATGATAAACATTATCGCAATAAATCTTCCTTCCTTTTCTGATTATTAGTAAATTGACCTACAAAGAAAATGATGTGTTGCCCGGGCTATACGTGATTCGTGTTAGCCACATATTTATCGATAACAAACCAATTTGCGCACTATTATTGTGTTAGCGGCTCCAGTAGGGCTGTCAAAGTTTGGGGAAATTTATATGAAAGATTTTTTCGACGTGCAGCGTCGCTAATATTTTTGTATAGATGTACATATTATGTATGTGTTTTTATTCTTTAAACAGTCAATTATTATGTAATGTTTTGAATTAACAGTAGCCAATTTTATTTTATAAGATAGTTAAATGCTTTTTTATTGTTTTTGAAACTTGGTGTAGTCGTCGTTAGCGCGACTGCTATCATAGAGGTCCTAGGTTCGTTTCCCAGTTGGAGCAAAGTGTGGTTGGGTTTTCCTATAGAAATTTCAATTCTCAGTAGCTCGGAGTTTGAATAATTTTGGATTAATGAGCTAAACGTACCGAAATTAGGGTGTGGGTACATTCTAGTATGTAACTTGGAACCGAACTTATAACAAAAGTATAATGCAACGCGAATTTGTCTTTTAATTAGTTAACCTGTAAAACATTATAAAAATTAAAAAAAAAATTGTCAACCAACAGTACAAATAGAATATATTATCGTAAGTCATAGAGTGATTTTAAAATATATCTCTGAAACCAATAGCAACATCTTATCACAACATAAAATGCTGTAACACATTACGTCACACATACGTACCGCGGCTATCGAAAAGGCTCACTTTTTCAATATCCCGGACCTAATGGCCGTCAGATGGCAAGTTGGGCAAAGTGATGCTATCAAAAACCGATAGGCAGCGGTTTCGCGGCTATCGAACACTTGGCGCTTCCTCGTGACGTGGGTCCACTCAACACTACACGGGCTAACACAACTAGAATCGATTTAATAGCCATTGGTGTAGCACCGAATTTCTTACAATAAAAGGACTTCGTCTTTTGGGATGACTTGTTTTTCATATTTGGAATGAATAACCGTTAATCAAATTTGTTTTTTTTTTTTATTTTTTATTTATTTATCTTTATTCCATTAAGACCGTTGCAATGTTTTCACTGTGGGGTCGATGAGTCTCTAAACATACTTAAAACTAAATAAGTACTATTTAAACTTACACTTAGATAAAACTTAAAACATTTCTAAATAATATAATTTTAATTTAATTATTTAAGTCTTTTTTACAGTTGGTTTCAAGTTTTGTTATAAGCCTAGACAGGGGTAAGAATATTTTGTGTGATACTTATTAAATTTTTTATTGTACCCTTGTACTTTAACACTTAAAAATAATCATAAAATATAATTAACGAAATAAATAAACATTCCACTTTTAAACGTAGGTAATTTTGCGCGTTGTTTTAGTATGTGCAAAAGGCGCGGCCCCTAAAAAGTTGCGATTTCGGGATTGGTTGAAAAATATTCTCATAATGTCATTGTTTCTGACATTAACGTTGTTACACTTTTAATTTGAGTTAATTGTATCTACAACGGTACACGATTGTCGACGGTTTGTTTTTTGAATCAGATAACATTTTGCAACTTAATAGTCTGTAATATTTTTGTTAAAGTAGGTAAATGTTTTCTGAACAGAATTTTATAAAATTAGAAGCAGTGTTTTGCTAACTCCTTTATTTTTGATTGTACACTTACAACATTATATATCTTACCACATATATCTTGAAATTCAATTTATCAACAACTTAGTAAACGAACAAAAATAGAATACAATTTCCAAATATATTTAGGTAAGCAAACTTCTTTTTCGAATAATCAGCCACGAACAGATCACCGCCTTTAAAATGTAGCGATACCGCGAGTTAACACAATTTTCCCATTTCTTTTACATAATCGAGAAGCAGCATTTTAGACGTCCGTTTGCATTGTTATTCAGTCGACGAAGTCGCAGAGGCGCACGCCCCGCAGCTTATCGTCGGCCCCCAGCCGTTGTAAATTAAATAAATATACACCTAATGAGCGGAAATACAATGCATGACTAAGCTGAATAATTGCTTCATCTTCTTATTCGCGAACTTTCTTCGTCACAACGTATAAACCCGTCTAAATTAAAAAATAAATAAAAAGGGAATGTAAATTTATTCGACGTACATCCGCGAATCTCATTTTTAAGTTCGAGTCTAGTGTATGCGGCAGCTATGCTATTATTTATTGCTTTCTGTTAGCTTCCGTTCGCTACTTATATTTTATGCAAAATAGAAAGAAAGAATGGAAATTGTGAGGGGCTCATAGTCACCCTGCTGCGTAGGAAGGAAGTTATGATTGAGAGTGACTTTATACAACTTGATTATTTTTTATAAGTTTATAAGCTTTCAGATAGATTACATAGAGTTCCTTTCATTTAACGCTTGTTCCTCTTTATATTTTATGAAATACTAGTAGTGCACAGGGACTACTCAAAGAATTACTTAGCAATAAGCTCTGGCTAGATTTAGGTATTTATAAAACCAAGCGAATTAGGACTTTGTTGTAAAAAATCTAGATAATAACAAACTATTTCATTCTGATTATGTATTAATTTATATTTCATATTGTAAAAGGTTTTAAAGTTAGGTTAAGGCTATTCTAAAATAATATCAACAAAAGAAAAAATACTTTGAAAAGACACAAAACGAAATTTGTTGTATTATTACTAAAACTTAGCATGCCGGCAAATTTTGGGTACACCTCTGAGTAACCCCTCGGGAAATACAAGGTATGTGTACAATGTATTTGAAAAAAAAGTTGTATGATTATAGTAACGTGATCATACCTACAATTAAAAAATGCTAAAAAGTATGTATTTAAGAATCACCTGATACCAATTTTTGATGCTATCTAGAACTTCTAACCAAAACAGGATCTTCGACAAAACTACATTCCCACTGAAGCAAACTAGAAATAAAAATCTATTCACTGTTAAAATCGATACCGCTATCAAAATGCACCCGAGCCACCGTTCAAAGGCCCGTTCGCCCGACCGCCTCAAAGGATGTCGGACGAAACAAGCCGTATGTTCCCACTCAGATCAATGTACGAGGGAGGTACAGAGCTCCTTTTTCCATCATGAGCACTTGGCACAAAACACATCCTTTCTTATCCCTCTGTGTGGACGTTTATCGGGTATTTTTTCCCAAACCTTTATGGTGTGTTTTTAGTTGGCAGAATCTGAAACAGCTAACGTCATCTTTGTTTCTCCTTCACATTAGCAAAGTAGCTGCAGTATGAATATGGTTATAACTTTAAAAGACTCCATGATTCTATGCGATTGTTTCGGCGTTCCTTCTAAGAGGTACTCAGTTATGAAATGCTGGCGCCATTTTGTAAAATCATTTTACAACAATAACTCGTAAAATGTTTTTAAAAGATCAGTTTACAGAAAAAATATAATGTATCATTTAAATAAAGACCATTTTTTTATTTTATTTTTTTATTCATGATAGGCGTACGCTTGACCGCCAGTTCGCCTGATGTTAAGCGATACTGCGATCTACGATGGAGCGCGTTTGCCTAGGAGGAACCGATTCACTCGTGATTTAAAGACCCCCAGATTATAGCTATCGGGGAAGACCCACTCGGGAAGCTCATTCCACACTTCAGCGGTACGCATGATAAAAGTGGACTTAAAGCGTTTCGTTCGGGTTTTTTGGATGTCCACCATGAACCAATGTCGCTTTTTTGTGCTTCTGGTCGTCCGATAGAAGAACGGGCAAGGGGGAATAAGATCGTGGAGATCTGATGCGCACTCTCCGAAATGTATCCGGTAAAAAACCGATAAACTAGCAACTTTGCGGCGATGTTCCAGGCTTCCATTATTTCCTTCTAACTTATTAATATTTATGTACACATAAAAATAGTACGGTATTTGTAAATTATTTATGTTGTTATGAATGTATTCATAATTATATTAAGAGCCATTGAAAAAACCTAAAGGGTTGTTTAAACTTTAAAAAAAAAACAATTTTAAATAGCCACTGAGTGAAAGGTATCTAGAATTCTGAAATTGCAATATTACAAATACGAAGAACAAAAAACCTGTGATGAGTAGTTATTACTAACACCGTTTTACTAAAGAAACCTCGGTTAATGACGCCTTCATTACTTTTCGAAGCGTTTAACCATTAAAAATCTTAAGAAAATTAACTTGTATGGACGGAATTTGTAACAATCTGTTGGACAAGGAAAAACGGCAAGAAAAACGTAAACATTGACGGACGTCAACAACGAATATACTGGGTTGAAATTGAAGGAAAATTGAATTGTTTTAATATTTCTGAAAGGATATTAAAAATATAAGGATGTTTATTTTAAACTGATATTATCATATCTCGACACCAGAATACCAAACAAAAAGGCGCCTTTCGGTAGTCGATCATTCATTTCCAAAAATATTAATAAATATTATATGTATGTCTTTGATTAATATGTTTCTATTCAAACGATTAATTTTGAATAATAGATTCGTAAACTTTCAAAGCTTTTCACGTAGTCTTCAGTGCCCTCTCAAATTAAAGGGTCTTTATTATTTCAATGCTAATAGAAAAAAAACAAGCCGACTTACGAAGAGCTTAAAAAAATAAATATGTTCAGATTACCCGCAATCTTATAAAGGCCAACCGACAATATAATACAGAAACAGGCTTAATAAATGAAACCGATAAAGAAAAGATGATATTTGATCACATTAATCGAACATTCAAAGTATTTGTCTTTTGGCTCTGAACCCGTCCCACTTGCGAAGGGAGAGCGTTCGAGAATTTCAATTTAGGAGAAGAATGTGCCGACATAACGTGTGGCCCGAGATATTTTGATAGGACATGTTCTCCGTGAATAAATTTCTTTCCACATATTAAAAGTTTTTAAGCGGTTTTATTTATTATCAATTTGTGGTCGACGACTTAGGACGAAATAGATTTTCGCTCGCAATTCTTTTTAGTTTTAAATGCTGAGCTTTAGTGAATTTTGCTAAAAATTTGGAGCACAATTAGTGGCATATTAAAAATGTTACAAAGTAATTTATTTCGTTACTTAAAATATTTTTACTAAAAAAATCTCTGAAGAGTACTGCGTTTGAAGCTTTCATTAAAAATAAATGTTTAATTTTAGATAAATATTCAAAATTGTAGTAAAAACGGTTTACCTACTGTTTGGATCAAGAATAAATTAATAATATTTGATAAAAATTTAGAATTTATTAATAACAATTACAGAAAGCATCTACCATAGATTTTGCGTCGGAATTTTCAATTTGATCATGGAATGCGGCCGCATGTACAGAAGAAAAGCTGAAATCTGCATGTACTCGTAGAGAAGACACGCTTGCCGCCAAGTGGGTTAGTTTTCGATTTATTGTATCAATTCTGTATAAAGCCAGTAGGTGAAATAAGCGCGAAGAAATATGTGCTAGCTCGCGCTTTTCACCTCTGCAATACTGCGGGGAGACAATAGAAAAGATTTTACAAAAGATACCGTCTTTACTAGATTCTGCAGAATAAGCTTTAGTTCTTTGAATATGTATGCTGTACTATTCAATATGTTATTTTATGAAGGATTATACAATATGCTATCTTATCAAAGGTCATCTGGTAGAAAATGCCCAAGGCATTATGACCGCCTTGTAAAGTATTAAAGTCGATCTATATTTTTTTGGTATACGTATAGTATCTATTGCTATCTGTGAAGCGATTTTTAAATATGATTAATGATCCTCTAATTGATAAGTATATAATAAAATCAATGTTATAGTGGGAGCTCATTTAATTTGTAAGTAGACATACCTACTTAGTATCTCCTGTAGATACTAAGTAGGTAGTAGTAGGTAGTAGTAGTACTACTGTTTCTGGAAATAAAAAAAATATTATTATTATTTTCTCGGACAGAAAATGTAGGAAGACATCGTATTAATATTAAATATATGTTAAAGAAAAACAGAAAGAACATAAAAATACAAAAATTAAAAAAATAAACTAACACAATAGAGTAAAAGATAAGCCTGTTTTCATAAACCATATCAAATTCATTACGACAATAAAGTCCCAAATGTATTTACGAGGGATCACGTCATGAATAAATTTTGTCAACAGAAAGTTTCATGCGTAAAATAGCTGTGGCGACTAAGACAATGCCTCGGAAAATTGCTTTTAATTTTAGATTGGATTAGGAATTATGTAATACAGGGTGTTAGATTAAACACTGAGAACTTTACGCAATAGTTAGGTACGTTCAGATTTTACGCACTATACAGGTAAGTACTATTATATAATTGCGCTTTGCCCCACTCCTAAGGATCGTAGCGTAATGGTTTTTTTTTCAAATCTGACTGATAGTTTCAGCGATAAGCGCGTGCAAACAAACAAACCGCTCATCTTTAAATATTAGTATTGATAGTATGATATAGTATAGTTTTTATTTTTATTTTTTTATTTATCAGTCAGACGCACTATGAGATTGAAACCTGAACCCAACATATATAGTTAGGAAATTGACAAGATTTTAAATTAAGTTAATTATTTTATCATCCTATCCAACTTTGTATGGGTCGGCTTGTAAATAGGGAAGGGAGGCCTTTGCCCAGCAGTGGGACGAAATAGGCTAGAAATAAAAAAGTATTATCCTACAAACATTATAATGTTTTAAAATTTAGGTATCATAGTTTATAAAAACATGACATTATGTAAAACAGCTATTCTTTTACATAAAACAGCAAATTTTACATGAAACATGGCATCAAAATTTTAGTTTTGCAGCGTAACTGCTCTGTAATTGAGATTTATTGGCAGTTTGCACCAACAATGCAACCCGATTATATATGGCATCCTACAGAAATATTCAAAACTCATCTATCGCTTTTATGAGTTTTGTTTGTCCGATTGTGGGAATGCGTCACTAGTTTTATAGCATGCTACGTCAGTTAATAAATATTAAGAACTAGTGGACCGAACAGACGCTGTCCTACCCGAATTCGATCACAGTGCACTATTGGGCAGGCTATAGTCACGCCATACTTGGCCAGTGAGGGCTGGCAGATTTTACACGCTGTCTTGAAAAATATCTATGAGGTTTCCTCTCATGATGTTTTCGATTGCGACAAGCTATTATATATATACCAATGATGTCGCAAATAAAATTAAAATTAAGTATAGAAATTATTTTTGAGTGGATAACAAAAATACTATACTCCATTTGGTTAGGTACTTAACTAAAGGTAAACAAATCATAAAAAAGGTTCTTTTATAGGGCCATTTTTCATCTTGAAACAAAACGTAACCAAAATAAATTATTTAATCATTCAAAATAATTTTCCTTTACTATACTAGCATATTTTACTACTTTGTTTAATATTAAATGGTAATTATAAATTCTTAAGCTTGCGACCAATAAATAAATCAAATCGATAATTATGTCATAAAGTATTGCAATGTGCCTACTAGAAAGAATCTAAAAAGACAAGAAATCAAAACCTTTTTCTACATAATAGACTTTTGATAACTCGAAAAAATTAAGAAGTAGAAGTCTGGGTAACCAGACTCCATTCGTAACAGTTTGTACTTTCGTTCGTTTTTGTGTTTCTTTTGCCGTAAATTGTATTATTTAGTTATAGTTTTGTTTGTTCGTTGTTTTTATTGATTGTTAGACGTGTTCTTATTAATTTCACTCCCAATTCATAAGATACCATTGTAATAAAGGTTGAAGAGCCCTGAACGTCGCCATTTTTATTGTTTACCTTTAGTTAAGTACCTAACCAAATGGAGTATAGTTATATTTAAATTTTTTGTAGATAAATAGGTAAAAAAAAATTAAGCTTTTTATCCCGCGATTGTCCATTTTGCAGCGTCATATGCAGATGACGTGTCCAATGTTTTCCTTTAATTTCCCAGGCCAGCTATATTGCGTGTGTTTCAATATTATTGAAATACCATACACATTTTTTTATCGTTTCCTTCACAATCCAAACTTTACATTATAATAGTAACGAATAAATTTGGCGTGAGCAAGGATTATTAGTGGAGTGACGAGTTGTGGAAGGCAGCTGGCTGTGACTGGATGAGAAAAGCCAAACATCAGGTTCTGTGGCGAGGCTCATGATGATGATGAAGGATTATTATTGCTTTTTTATCATAAGGATATTTAAAGACTATGTACGGTGTAGGTACAGTTGAAAAGCTACGATTTAGTTGTAATAGCGGATATGTTTATGTATGTACAACCTACCTTAGTAGTAAAAATTTAATGTTATTGTCAAGTTGCAATGTAAAGTAATTGTTTCGTTATAAGGTTGGGCACTTTTTGTTATTGAATATAATATAGGACTAGCTTGAATACAGTAATTCAATTTATAATAGAGAAATAAGAGTAATATTTATAATAGATTCAATTCAAAGCTGATATTGCCCTTTCATCAAAAGGCCTGTTTAAAACACGCATATTTGGTAATACAAGTGCTGTCCGGACTTAAAGAGACAATGCTTTTCAAATATAGTAAAAAATAGCGTAAATACAGCTTGCTGACGGGATTTGACTGTTCAAAAAATCTCAATAAAATTAAAGGACCTAAGAAAGACATCTTATGTCTATCACCAATCGATGTAAGGGACGAACCCTTACACTTGTTTTATGACAACACGATATTCAAACAGTTAATAAAAATTGTAGCCAGCCAAATAGCCCCCTGCGCGTGACCCAATCCCTACATACATAACATTTTTACAACGCATAAATTCCCTACTCATATTACCCAGTTTAGTGACATTATAAAAATATCGTGTAGTAAAATATTACCAGGATTAGCCCCTAGCTTTACTCACAATATAAGTGTCAATCGACTTTTTTTAGGTGAAATTACAATGTAGTTTGTAATTTAACAGAATACGAATGTATTGCCCAGTTTCATGAGGTTTTTTGTACTAAGACAATACTTCAGCATCATTTTATGTACGAATGAATTAAAAAAAAAATAGTTTTTATTATTCAATATGACTAAATCGAGAACATTAATGAGTATAACTGTTTAATTTTGACAATAGACAATCAATAGGTACGCTATCAGCTCAGAGAAGCAGTGATAGCCTAGTGATATGACCATTGGACTGCCAAGTCAAAGGTCTCGAGTTCGAATCCAAGGCACGCACCTCTGACTTTTCGAAGTCATGTGCGTATTAACAATTAATAATTATCACACGCTTAAACGGTGAAGGAAAACATCGTGAGGAAACCTGCATGCCTGAGAGATTTTCTTGACGGCGTGTGAAGTCTGCCAACCCGCAGTAGGCTAGCGCGGCGCACTATAGCCTAATCCCTCTCGTACTGAGAGGAGGCCCGTGCCCAGCAGTGGGACAATGTAATGGGTTGATGATGACTTTAAAACTCAATTTTATCTGACTGTCTAACAGTAACTAGCAATGCAAAAAAAATTCAAGGAAATAATACGTATTAATAATAGTTGATCTTGTCATTCGCTGAAGTGCGTGCCTAAAAGATTTTTTCGAAGACGAGTGATCAACTATAGGTTAACCCGGCTCAGAGAGAAATCCCGAGCTAATGATAATAATCCAACACAAGTAGAAAGAAAGATTTTAAGCACATTTTTTGTATTTTTATCTCTACTGTATTTTACACGAAATGGGTGATTTTATTCTAGCTAGGGTTAAGAATTTATTTTATGGCTCAATTTGTCTTCACATGCATCACAAAACTGTTCTAACTGTTACGAAAAATGATTTATATTGTTGTAACTGTGGATGACCTTTCCTTTATTCTAGAGAAAGTTTGAATTTTTTTGTCAAGATGCTATTTTGCTTAGTCTGTTTGCTTTTACGAAACATAAAACAACGGAATTTCTAACAGCTAAAAGAGGAAGAGGCAGCGCATATTTTTTTTTACTAAAGGTTTGGCACTACTAGAGTCCAAAAGTAATTAGAATTAATTTATCGCTACTCGCGGAGACTCAAAGCACGGTTGTTGTAGCAACCCTTATTACCCGTTGTAACTACGAGAAACAGGTTAAAGTTTTCAAATACAATATTTGACCGCAAATTCTCACTTTCATCATCACCATCAGCCCATTTACTGTATCACTGCTAGGCCGGGGTATCCTCTTAGGCTATAGTCCACAAATGAATCTTTCCATAACAGAAAAGTAACCTGTCTGGCAATTATTACTTACAAAAAGGTTATTCTTAATACCATACCATAATCACAGCTGATTATACAAGCGATCAAACAAGAAAGTTTCGCTACAATAAATAAACAAAGCTTTAGGGGTGGCGCGCAGTAGATAAAACCCTTATGGGCGTTGGACGACAAGTGATGACGGTCACGTTTTTAATTACCCCGGTCTCATCCGTAACGTGTCAGGGGGAGTTTGGCTTGTGTACTTGGAGTTGGCTTGTTCATTGAGAGCTTTAGCTTGCCTAATTATTGCGTGGACGTGTATAGCCTTAAGGTGTATCTGTTTCGTATGGGATGGTCGCTATGGTGACAACCCTACGATTAAGTCGCCTCGTGCACTTTGGAGTCTTTTTTCTATTTTTTGTCTAAACCTGTCACCCCGGAAGGATAAGGTCGTTTTCATGTACCCATATTTATCCATAGTATTTTTTTAGTTACAATATTTAAAGGGGGCACTATTGCCATTAATCGATAATAAATTGAAATCACTAAACATTTTTAGTAGAAGGAAATCCCCAGAAAGAGAGAAAGAAATCCAGGACCTTATACACAGCAGCCACCCTTGCGACCAATGGGTTGAAATGGAATTTCTGTGACATTTTAACATTAATAAGATTTAAAATTCTGCTCATTCCGTAATGAACTTCGAATCGTATGCTTAAAAACTAAGAAAAAATAAACGATTCGCTTTCAACGGAGGGCGCTGTAGCAATCCTCTTCATGACTGCACGTAGCCGATTTAAAACTATATTAAACGGATTTTCTAGTTCATTAGTTAATGGATAACTTTGTGATTTTCAATATCAAAGTATATTTTTTAAATTAATTCATTTTAAAAGTACGCTGTACTCTTACTTATAAGGCGTTTTCGAGTTTTTGTGTTATGAACTCTTCGTGTTATATATTTTCTTATTACAACTATCTACTGTTCTCTGGGAACCTTGTGGGAACCGTCACAGTTCGCCGGTAGGTGTCTGATGTCATAGGAAGCGAGCCTATTGCCAAAATGCCGACCTGCTACTAAGAATTTCATACAAATACCCAACACACGCGTGGCCCTACCACAACATTTTGTTGTGGTAGGGCCACGCTGTTCGCAGCATGAATGGGCCGGCTCGACCGGGGAAGTACCACACTCTCGCAGAAGACCGACGTCCGAGTAGTAGCGTTTCGTTACTGCGCTTCGTTCGGTGAGCGAGAGGGCCGGTGGCCCAATTCCTCCCCCAATCCCCTTCCTTCTCCTTTTCTCCTTCCCCTCCCTTTCCCTAAATAGGCTCGGCAACGCATCTGCAACTCCTTTGGTTTTGCAGATGTCCATGGGCGGCGATGACTACTTACCATCAGGTAGCTCGCCTGCTCGTTTGCCGAGTTATCCCATAAAAAAAAAACACACTTAATTAGGCCTGAGGATCTAAAAGGTGAATACAGGTCTTTAAGCATAGTAGTCAAGTTTACCTTAACTAATGATACTGTTTCTACTAGTTCTGGTAGTTTCAATTATTTTCCTACCATGGTATTTCCCTGTATTCCCTATTCTTGTTCGAGACCACAGGATACATATTTTTAATATTTGCTTTTTATTGAATGTAGGACATTTTGTGGACACAATATTTACTGTTTACCTATATCCTTCGGTTCGAACGGAAATCACGAACTGGAAAATAGAAACTATAACTATTTGTTCTGAACGAGTCTCTAATATTATTTTGGTTTTATTGGATCTTGTTTGTTTGTTAACGCAATCCTATAAAGATTTGTGAGGTATGAGAAAGTAAATAATTTTGACAATATTTTCTTAAACTGTATATTTTCCGTAGCGAGCTTTTAGCACACTCGTAGCACATGCGTAAATTGTTTAAACAATCATTTATTAATATGAATATAAGCACTATTATTTGTTATCGTGAAAAATATTCACAATATGTCAACTTAATTTGCAAACCTTTACTCGATTGATTTTTATAGCCGATGGGACATGGATCAATAAAATTTTAAATTTATACATGCATAGAGATAATGTCTTTGTTAAAACCCCACTATAAAATATATACCTATGTTACAATAAACCCTGAATCAAAAAACTTGATTTTACTTACATTACTTTGTCTAAAAATTATGACATAAATTGTCGACAAATAAAAATCATAATGATTAAAGCTAGTATTTTATGGACTAAATATACAAAATTTCATAATCGTTTTTTATTGCATAAAACTATCCGTAAGAAAAAATCCCTACTACAGTATAAAACTCTGCACTATTATTAGAGAATATATTTGTTTACGTCATATCTTAGTATAAAATCCCCTGCAGCTCAGCTTGCAGGCCGGCAATAGGAAAACATAATAACATAATGTGGTGGCAACGGTCGGTCTCATCTGTTGCAGACCCGATAATCGTTCGACTAAATGAGTTCTAGACTTGAAACTGTGCCCACGGAACATATTATGGACATAGGAACTTAGAAATTATTAGCAAACAAGGAAATACTTGGCAAATATTCTATGTTTTGTTTTTTAACAACATTCAAATATGTGATCAATGAATTTTGTTTTATAGAAAGCTTAAAGACCATTGATGTACTTAATAAGAAAACGTTTTTAGTAATTACATAACATACCATCACGCGTGCATTCCCGAAGGGTTAGACAGAGAGGTGTACTAATATACAACCACACTTCGCGGGTATGTTTAGGTCCCATATTATAGGCGGCGAGCCTATTGCGATTAACCGGGCACAAATTCAGTGTTCGTGCTTCTACTGAGACTTTCAAAGAAAAACTCAATAACACTTGCTCGACCCTAGGATCGAACCCAAGACCTCTAGCGTAGCAGTCGCGATTAGGATCACTAGACAAATGAGGCAGACTCAGATTTTAAGAATTCATACTATGATAATTATTAAACTTACGAAAGTACCTAACTCTTTTTGTTTGTTTGTTACGTTTTGTCGACTAATTCGTTGAGTCGATTTTAAATAAGTTTGGTGTGGAGAACGATTAGCCCTTGAAGAAGAATTTAGGCTACACTTTGTCCAAGTAAGACAAAGTCGGGGATATATTATATACTTTTGTCCCGTGCACACGAATTCCCGAGTTAATCACAACTAACTCCTGGCAAAACAGTAATTATGTGGACGTATCTAATATTTGAAATGTTAATTTTTCAGTTTGTATAGTAGGTATGTACATTTATGTTTTTCTCGGAACACATTTTTTAAGCTCAGCTTTTGTTTGGAAATCAAATCCGTGACTTGTGGCCCAGTAGCCCATAGCTCAGTCAATGCACTGTTTGTGGTATTTTGTAAATATTATAATGCTTACATAAATATTTCTAAAATTCGTTTCTAATTTCATCCATAAATTTTCATAGCTTTCTAACAATTAAATGAGTTTCGTTTGTGTTCCTTACACGTTTTGTGTGAAAAAAAAGTTAACATTCCCGCCATGTTCTGTGTATGTTCGCTCAATCTCGATATGGACTACGAGCAATTTCTCAAGCGACTGTTCTGTCACTCGTGACGCACCGCGGAGTCAAGAGGGTAATAAATAAAACTGCTCCCCCTTTCCCCAATTTAAATAAAAACGCGTCTCATCCGCAATCTGCATGTTTATGAGCGAATATTCTATAAACAAGTCGGAAGCCAGTACGGCTTATGGTGTATGTCGGGGACAGCAATATACAGAATTGCATGCAAATAAGATAAGGGCAATAAATACGAGGCTTGCTCTTTGTGTTGCGTTTCTTTCCCTTGTCTTTAAGCTATGTTGCGTTTCTTTGAATTTGCATTTCATTAATATTTGTAATCCCGTTCGATATTTTTTCAGTTTCCATTATTACGTTTACTCATGAATCAACACTTGATAGGTAATATTTAGAAAAAAAAAATGTATAGTTTTCTTTGATTCTAAAATTCCAAGAGAAAATGGTATAAAATAGGAATTCACGTTATTAGAAAGAAAGAAACGTTTATTTAGCTATATATATTGATGTAAGTAAAATATACGTTTGAATGTCTCACGGCTGGGCGAAATAGGTGCCCAAATCAGCGTAAAAACAGACCTGAATCAACAGTAAACCTCTCTTTAAGCGAAAAAGCGTCAGTGCTAATAAATGGGGAAATTTTGAGTTGACATAAACATTATTTTTGGGATGTTTAGGGTCCGTCACTAAATCACAAGGGAAGGATTACTCATCGACGATGTCCAAACAAAACGGCTCATTGACTTGCTGATTAATTGCAAGGAGACCCGCGTTGACATTCCGGTGTGGCGAAATATGCAAAGAAATAAATACGACCTAATTATCCAATGGCTCGGAAGCTTTACCCTCTTTTAAGTTTTATCACTAGTGAAAGATTTGAACGAGTAATTAGCACTGGATAAATAGATTATGTTTGCACGACTATTTGATAAATATTTGTGTTTCGTTTGGTAAATAATTCCATAATGATCGTTTGAAGTTTCATGGATCCTTTTAGGAAGATATAAAAATATAATGGTGAATATTTTTTTATATTTTCTATGATTGTTCTCGCGGTTGAATCTAACAAAATTGCTATAGGAAATAACAGTCTTATTCATAACAATATTAAATGTGTCATAAGCTGGTTATAATGTGTTTTCTTTTTTGGCAAGTTTGTGACAGAACAGGAAAAAAGGACAAAAGACATTATAGCTATAGGAATTTTATTGAAAGTTTTATATCTTTGATATTTAAGACGCTAAGTAAGACTTTTTAAGTAGGTCGAGATACTTTCTCGTATTCAGTCATGTATATCATGGCTCACATTTAAGTATACATAAAAGAGAGGTATGAATTTTGAATAGTATTAAAAGTGCTTTCTAGACGGAATAAAAAGCTACAGACTACATCATTTTGTGTTAACACGTAGTTGTCATTCCGAGTTGCCTACGCGAGTGCGTCGTGTTTCACATAAGTGGGGATTTCGCAAAAAGGTGGTAATAAGGTATGCAAGCTCTCTTTCCTTTGTCGGCCACTCGCTCGCAACGTGACATGAATCACCACACGAGATTTGCTAACTCTATGCGAAGAATCCGAGGTGAAATGTAGACGACACAATTCGTAAAAGTGTTTACTCATTCATACGTTTCGAAGCCAAGCTTTCCACGTCGATCGGCGACTATCTCTGGCATTCGGTGCGGGATTGTGGAAATGTGAAGCGGCATTCTATTCTGTAAATAATGCGAGTGCTGGGGGTATTCTCATTTATTATAGAAACTCAAATTTGTATGATAGTAAAGGTACAAGGAGCGTGTAGACGGGCGGGGTCGAACGGCCGCATCATTGTGCGGGCAGGCCGCGGGCGTGCGATTACAATGCCGTCGCTGTGACATTTTCGCTAATGGTTCCAGGGTAGGCACAATAAAACGACAATACGACAGGAGATAAGGTGGCAAGTGAAAATTTTAGAACGAGATTAATTCTATTCTGACGCGGGCGGCGTCTGGATACTTGTTGAGACAATGTCGTTTCATGAGAGTTTAGTTTAGCTGCTACTATTTTGAGTACACAAATTTTAAGTTAAATTAGTCCATTGTCCATATTTCTAATAATGAATTGTTAGTTTTAGAGGGAGACGAAAGAAAAGATGGATGGACTGTGTTAAGGCAGATAATATGATGGGACAGGAATTGAATGAGGATATGATGATTAACAGGAATGAATGAAAAAAAGGACGTGTTGCGCCGACCCCGAAGAAATTAGGAAAAGGGCAGCAAAGATGATGATTATGATGATGAAATTTTAGTACCTTAAGCTGTACAATAGATAGACTTTTCGTTGTGGACGATAGGATAAAGTGATGTATAAATTATAATTCTTTAGGTACTGTATGTTTTTGTTGCAAAGTTGCAACTTTCAACACGTTTTTTTACTTTTCGCTGCACAATCAAATAAAGATAATACATAGATACACAATTACATATTAAATTTAAATACAAATACTTTAGAATACAATCACCAAACAAAAAGAACCAAAAAATGCGGCAATTTATTTAAATTCAATATGTCCTTTAACGTTTAACAATAAGAATTTTAACAAGAAAATATAACCATATAAATAAAAATTAAATAGGAACGTTTTCAGTATCAAATAACCCAAACTTTACTGAATACTACGTAAGTGGTAGATATAAGCAATTAACAGGGTATGCGTGTCCTGTCGCCATTTTGATCTCTCAACGCTTTTTCAATGAGGATACCGAACAACGCTTTGAGCCCTGAAAGGGTTATCCACGCTACTCTACGATGCTTTTATATTTTTATCAACGTCGAATGAATTGCTCCAAATGTGACTACAAAAAATCCATTTGCAAAATGTCTCGCTGTATCTATTCTATGCCAACATTAAATACTCTTTTTATGTAAGCACTTTTAAGGTATAAAAGGACCGCTTGATGACGTAGTTAATTAATATTGCCTTTTACGTTGAAAGGAAATTCTTTGAATATTTCTCTATTAATTCATAGAGGAAGCCACGTAATTATGGAATGTTAGGAAAGTATTTTAAATATCGTGCTGGTTGTTTACTTAGTATCCTTTAGATGAAAGAAAAATACTGTGGATAGTGGCAGAATTTGCTTGGTAGAAATATCTTTAAGAGATGAATAATTATTTTAATGTTATAAATCCTGCGTATTATATTGTTTGTTTGCTCTGCTATTATCGAAAAGTGGTTCTTATTCTCTTTATTAAGCTTGAAATAAGGGATTCCAGTATTATATTCCACAAGCTTCTGTGACATTTATTCTAGTTAAGATTGTTCAATAACAAATAAATATGATGATATTTTTGCCGAAGTGCTTTTTAGCCATTATGAGAATCGTTTATTCTTTTATAAGACCAGTGGTGGCCCAACAGTAATGGCCGCGTTCGAACCCAGACGGTTTACTTTGTGTTATTTCATCACCACTGCTCTCAAACCAGTGTAGGAAAATCGTGACGAAACCCTATGTTCTATAACCAAAAATTGTGGTTTATGAAACGAAGGACGATCGAACGTGGTGGTTTATGGGCCACTCCCTCTGATCGAGTGGAGGCCTGTATCCCAGCAGTGGAAACATTATAGGCTGATTATGTATGTGTATATGTTAATATTTCTTGTTATATTACTATGATATTGAGTTTGGGGGCTCGTGGCTTCGATAATCAATCGATGTGCAAAGGTTAGCTGCATATTTTGCAGCTGCACATCCATGACAATCATTAGTGGTAGAGACCTAATACAGATGCGCTTTCTTATTTCAGTACCTAGTCACTTTAATTCTAAATTGTTTGAAAGCAGACATAGTCCTAGATGTTCGTCTAGACATCATAAATGTAGACTTTATTATTATGTCCATAGTGTCTGGTGCAATTGTCCACCTATTACTTAGAAACATGAATGAGCAATGTTCTATGTAGGAGCATATTTCATACTTTCATACATATTTCGTACTTTTTAACCAACTTCAAAGAGGAGATTCTCCGTCAAGTTTTTTGTTGCCCTGTTTTTTTGAGTAAACTACCAATTTACAGCTCTTCGGTATATTATATATTATAAAAATATTTAATATTTATTGAACAGATAGCCCCGTATGAGTTTTTTGAAGTGTCTGACCATAATTTCAGAATATTCATCACCAAGAGCTTGTACCTGATGATGTTTTGATGAAATATGAAAGTAAAATCTAATACTTGTTCAAGAAAAAAGTTAATTCTATTTCCAAAGTAGTGGACTGAGTCTATTGCCATTAAGCCGACATAATCGTCAATTACTACTCGAGATGAGAATCGTTTCTAGGATCTCTCACTTAGCAGCCTCAGTTATTACCACTAGATTTAACTTTCACTAGACTGAGATCTGGGCCCTGATCCCTAATCATTGGCAGGTGCTGGTCAGATGCAGTTTAAACTAGGTACTCTCAACTATTTTATAGAACGAAAAGTACACGAAAAAAAACTGTAACTTGTTAGTAACACAAAAAAACCCACTAATTTCTAGATTCATTTTAGCCCGCGTAATCATAACGGTGTATAGTACAATAGTTTAGTATTACGAAGCGTTCCCCGCAAACGTAGCGAAGCTTGCACTTTGTGAAATGAGAGCGAGTCCGAAACAAAGCGCCGTGAACGCGGGCCCAAATGTCGTAAACGTCACGTAAAGGTCCGCACACACATAACCGTAACAGAGTTGTGTATGTGTGAGCATAGCATAGCAAAAAAATATTGTTAATAGAAGAGTATTCCTTTTTTAGCCCATATCCGGCAGTAAATTAAAAATTAATTATTATTCTTATGTTTTAATTTGTTTTAATATTTTAATTTTATGTTTAAATATTTTTTTCAAAAAGTATAGAAGTACATAAAAGTTTAAGAGCTACTGGCAGTTAAGACTCGTAATAGAGGAACCGCCTCCCAATAGGTACTTACCGTGTCGTGGAACAACTGCTTTATTTATTTTGGAGTCAACATAGTCATATATATAATAAACATACACACATGGTTTTTATATACATAATAATATATATATTGCAGGTGGTGTTATATTCGCCTACATATTATTGAATAAAACTGACACAAAATATATCTTACGTATTTTTTTAAGTTGGTGTTATGTTTGCGGTTACCCCTAGATGTCGCTGCTTAGTTTAGGCTTTGACAAGCCACACAATATCCTAGACAAACAACTTTACCTCGTAATATTACAAGCTACGAGGGACCCAAGCGTAAAAATGAGACAGGTGGTTTGTATGTATAAAGAATAGCGAAAGTTATCCTTATATTGACTAAGATTAAAAAAAAAATAGTATGTAATTAGGTAAGGTTTGGTTTGTCAACCTTCTTAATATTTTATTTTGGTTTTTTCCTTGCTATACCTACGCTTAACTGCCAGTTCGCCTGATGTTATGTGACACTGCGATCTACGATAGAGGGCAATTTCTTTCTGATTTTTTAATAATGTAGGTAGGTCAAATTGCTCATACAATATCAAACCAAGTATTATTCAAGCGTACGGGTAATTTAATAAATTAGTGTATGTTAAATTGTACCTAAATATTTTTCTAACATGTATTTAACTCACCGCCAAAGGCAGAAAGTAATAATTCGTTATTCAGGCAAAAGTAAAAAATATTACAAAGTGCTGAACTAATAGAAACTTTTTGACGTGTGCGGCTTTGTTCCAAGTCATAAAGAATGTGCTCGTATTCATTAAATACATATTGTACCCACGACTAAAAAACAAACTAGCCTCACATATGAAACATTTTCACAATAATAAATAAGGATTGTTGGCACAGTAAAAAAATCCTTTAATTTTGTACTTCAGCCATTTTACAATATGGAGTAAAACGCAGTTCGTCATTTGTTTACCGTCACACGCTAATTTAGGAGTCAACTGAGGGAAACAACCAGTTGTGGTGCCCTCAGGCGATGGACGAACAATTTGTCACTTGAAAGATAAGTTGCAATTTTTTTCCAAACGAGCGTATAAGAGACATTTTCCTGCATATTACGAAACTTAATGCACTTCCTGAAAATGCTTTTTGATAAATAAAGTTGCAAAAGTTTGGTAAGTAGAAATTTGAATTACCTGTAGAACCAATTGCATCTGAATTCATCCAGCATTTATCCCATACTGTTCCACTATTGGGCACGGGTCTCCTCTCAGAACGAAAGGGATTATACTATACTTCACCACGCAGTCTGAATGAGGGATGGCAGACTTCACACGCAATGCAGAAAATCTGTCAGGCATGCAGGCTTCATCACGTTGTTTTCCTTCACTGTTTAAGTGCGTGTGGTAATATGTTTTGGGTTCTCGAGTTCTCTTTGATTTAGGAATTCGATGGTCATTTGTGACTAGTCTGCTGTTATATATGCATATAAAGTTATTTTTTTTTATGAAGAAAAAACTCTACCTCAGATAGAATTTGAAACTACGTCCTTCCAATACGGAAAAAATTCTTTAAAAATGTTTAACATGCGTCAATGACGAATTATAAAGAAATCAATTATATTCATAATATTAAAGCACTTACCAATAAAATTGACATGTAAAACTGCCAGTACAAGGAGGCGCGCGAGCGAACCGCCCGGCGCGTGCGTCGCCATCCTGCCTCAGCGCGTCACTGTCCGGTGCTGCCATCTACCGCCGCTGTTCAACCTCGACACCCACTTTAGTCTTCTCATTTTGAACACTAGTTTATGCAGCTTTGTGACATTTAATTGGTTTGTGGTACCTGTAAAAGAATTTTATTTGAAGCTATAAAACATAACATGCCTTCACGCCTATCCCCGAAGAGTTAGGCAGAAGACGTGTAATAATGAACATTTACGGCTCACCAAAGTTTTAGTTTTATTTAATTTACAATTTAGGTCAATGCAATAAGCGGCCTGGTCGGTGGCTATAGAGGTCACTTTTCCGGGGTTATGTTTAATGTTGGCTAACAATTTATAAAAAGGTCATAAGTATGATATTAGGCCGTTGCACGTTGCAAATATTTTTAGCGCATAAATAACGCACCCACCAGGTGCGTTATTGATAGCCGTAGATTATACAATAATTTGAAGTCTGGAATCGAGCCATTCAACCTAAGCTTTTAATTTTTTATTTCAACAACTTTAAAAACGTTTACACGAACAAGCAATTAGTCAAGCGTGCTCCATAAAAATATTTGCTCATTGGCTTTCACCGATCTGTGAACACTATTCTATCATCGCAGCATTTTATTCATCAAATTCGAAATAAAAATACGGCTAACCTAACAATAAATTCCGGTATCTATGCACGAACTCGCAGGGTTGGTAAAATATTCGTATTTTTATTCACATTCGGTGGAACACCAGAGAAACAGTCGAACGTTATCTAAAATATGAGTGAATGTGGGGGCACCTACGTGCGGTCGGTTCTAAAAGAGTTTGATATCAAAGATTCGAGCCAGAATAAACATGGACCTCGTGCCTGCACGCGTCACGGAATTAGAGAACGGTTATGGAAGAGCCATTGGAAGGAAACGATGACGTTAAAAATGACGTCACAATTGGCATAATGGTTGAGCGAATAGCTTCTGTGCTAGGGATTGCGTTGTTATATTGTCTACGGTTCAATTTATGCTTAACGGTACCACTACTTAGGAAGTAAAAGCAACTTAACAAAGGTTTAGTTCGCATAATTGTGTTGATAATCGATTTATTTTAATAATAGTGTATCTATCGAATACCCAAACTAGTAAAATGCTAGTGTGGACCAATCCTTTCAAGCTTCTTCCCAGCCATTTTGGGGTCGCCTCCCAGTCTACTAATACCATACATACCATCACTCCTGTATTTCTCACAGGGTGTAGTCTGCACTACTGTACTCTCATATTTCAACGTATAATTAGGTTCTATTTAAGGCAAGCCTTTTGCCATTAACCAGGTAAGAATACTAACTGAAGCGGCTTTTTTTTATTGAAAATCTCATAGAACACGGGACCGGAATTCTATAGTAAAATCCAGTAAAGTTTGCTCGAATCAAATCCAAAAACTCTCGCTCAGCAGTTGGTTTTACAAACACTAGACTTATAAGGCACTTACAGTTTGTTCGAAATAAGTAAGCCGATCGGAAGTTGTCTGCAAGTGGTTTAAAAGTGGTAAATTTTAATAGAAAGAGTCGGTGTAAAGATAATTAGAGTCGTATATGTTTCACATTTCTAATTATTTTGTTTACTAATTTCGATATTTATATATTAAAACACTTATTTAAACGATTTTATCACTGCGGTAGTTCGGAACGGCTAACTTCCGATCGGCTTACTTATTTCGAACAAACTGTACTAATACCAATAAATATATTTCGGTTCAAGAATATGAATTTACAGCATTTTCAAGATATCGGTTTATACTACACTTAGAGTACACCTACGGATAACATTTTTTTTTCAAAATCAGTTAACCAAGATATGCACGGACATACATAAAAAAAATTATATAGATACAGATGAATAATTGAGTGCCTTGAAATTAAGATTTCTTTTTTAGTGTCAGTTAAAAATAAAACTGTAATTTCAACGGACATTTATATGAATGCCTGGGTAATATTTCTGGAATCTCTTCCAGTCCATACTTTCCATATTTTATGGCGGCACTCCACCTAACATAATCACAAAATGGATACAGTGGTGTCTTTTGGCCTCTGATTCTGTTATGAAATAGAACTGTGCATTACGTCACACATTTAGCTAATGGAATATTTTTATAAGCCGTTTCGTACTATGCTTGCCTGGTACCGAACCGCATATATTTGAGTTTTGGCAAATATTCAACACTTAATGGAATATAAGTAAGAAATGGTACACTAGTGATATGACTATTATTAGACTCTCGAGTTCGAATCCAAAGTAATCCTGTGCGTATGAATAATTAATGATTACTCGCTTTAAAGTTAAAAGACGACATCATGGGAAAATCTGCATGCCTCAGCGATTTTCTCGATGGCGTATGAGCCGTAGTAGGCTAGGCTGGTGAACTATTGCCTAACCCTCTCTCACTTTGAGAGGAGACCCGTACCCAGCAGTATGTCAACAAATTGGTTGATGACACATTTTTTTATTTTGTATTCTCTCCTAATTAAGTTTTCCTTTCCGGGTGCATAAACACAAAGATTTTCACCCAAACCTGGAAAGAGTATCCGTAGCTCATCAGCAAAGAAATCGCTCAAATTCTATCCCAAGCATGTAGAATCCGCAAATTCAATTGCTGTGATTATAGGGCAACGTTTGTAGTCGGTATGAGTCCAACATACCCTGCTGCCTCCAAAATCAGCTATATTGTGGTTATTCTCCTAAATATACTTTAAATTATTGTTACTTAAATGGCGCTACAAGTTCTGGTTCAATTTCCCAGGTTGAGCAAAGTGTTGTTGCTTTTTGCTATTAAATTCCGAAATTCCTCGGACTTTGGATTTGTCATTAGTCACATCTCCCTAAGTTTTTGGGGGATACCGGCGTGTTATGGTATGTTAAATAGTTATATAGAAAAATACTAGCAAGCTAGCAATAATCGATTCTCACAAGCAGCTTGGCAATGACAAATCGCCGGAGCGCAGTGCAGCCGCGGTTGAACCGCGATAACACTGCAATCGCCATCGGAAGTTGTAATTAATGCCGGCGAACGTTATGCGTTTCCTCTACGCCCTTCTGTGTGTTGAACGACGTATGCGGTATACACACACTGCAGCGAAGCCATGTAGCTATATATATATATATATATATATATATATATATATATATGTGTATGTGTGTGCGCGAATTTCTGACGATACGTTTATTTCACAATTCAAACTATATCCAAAAACGATCGATGGCGTAGAGAAAGCAGTGACGGCCTAACGTATGCTGTGATCTTTGAACAAAATAAATTTTATAATTGTTTGTTTTTGCCTTTTATTGAAATCTGTTCAGCCGGTCTAGGCGTCAAAATAATTAACAGTCAGAGTAACTTCTTGATTTGTAATATTAGTAGATACCTATTGATTTATGATTATGATAATACAAAACCATAAAAATTGTAGAAGATATTACTATAAAGTTATTAAGTATTAGTCTAATAATGTCTAACTCTCAGATCAAATAAAAAGTTAAGATGGAACTTTGATAACTTTTAATTATTATTATTTAAATTTAATTCTTATTAAATTAGCGATTGTAACATAAAGATTTGTCTTTGTATTCGGTTCATCAACAATACTGTCTCTACTTATATAATACTGTTCCTACATAGTAGGTAGTAGTATAGTTCTGTTTGTTTGTCCTCAGATTGCGTGAAAATAAATGTGTGTTTTACACATCCTTTATGTGCCTTTACATTAGTGGGTTAAGCTTTAAAGTTACCCGCCCGGCACAGAATTATTTCAATTTGTAAGTAGTTCAAATTGTTTCTAAGTAACAAACTTTAAGATCGTTATACTTGATTAGTTTTTGCGAACAAAGAACTTAATAAAAATGTTTAAGTAAACGGAAAAGTTAATCTCGTGACTGCCTCATTGGTCTAACAGTACTGGCCGATTGCTGAGGAAGATCAAGTTTCTGAGGTCGATTCTCAGGTACAGCAGTATTGTTGCTTTTTTTCTAAGAAGTTCTCATTAGCAGCTTAAAGTTTCTGTTTGTTTCCCGTTAATGGGAGTAAAACTCTAGAGCAAATGAGTTTTCGAGTCCGCATTCGGGCAAGCGTAGTACCTATAGGACGCCCACTGGCCAGATGAAGTGACGACTTGCTGAAGGCAGCTGGCAGTGACTAGATAAGGAAAACCGTAGATCTCTGTGGCGTTCACAAGGAGAGGACTACATCCAGCAGTGGACGAGTATAGGCCGATGATGATGATGAAATGGGGTTAGCTCGTCGCCTATTACAATGTCCCTTAAGAGGTACAGGCGTGACGGTATGTTATATTAGGTCATAGCTCTCTCTAACATTTTGCATCAACAAGCTCATGGCCTATATGGGTTGACGATAAATTCTACATTCATTAATAAAACTAGATGTATGTTAATTTTATAGAGCCCCGAGCTCCGAGACTATAACTGCATAATGTATTTCAAAGCTTACATAAACAAATGAAATTTTAACTGGGCTTGTATGTCGAGGCCTGATCATTCAAAACGCATTGCATATATCAAATGTTAATCAGTATACTTAGCGATATTAACAGCGGGAAATCAAAACGGTTGCAATTCCATTTAAATCATCAATGTGAGAGTTGACACAATATACTCAAATTAATGATCGCCCGACTGAAAACACATTTTGCTTTCGTCGGATTGGCAGTTCGGCCTCATTTGTAAGGGCGGCAATTATAAGCCGTAATCAGTGAATGGTTGGCAACCTCTGACTCCACACAACTCTGTGGTTAATCATGTTTAGTTATGCATTTTCTATACATTGCAAAACCAGTATATGGCTGTGGCAATTTTATGGTTGTCCAGATTTTGAATTTGAAAACAAATTGGAAAGGAATATTACTTTTTTGAATATTTTCCGGATTAATAGTTAAATAGTTGGCGATCTCTGACTCTACAGTATTATGGTCATTTTTGATTAGATAGATCCTTTATAGCATGTATCTGAACTGTGACATGTCGTATGTATGAACTTAGCGTAGGTTATTATGTTATGCATTTTTCTAGCCGTTTGCTAACCAAATCTTTGGAGTATAACTTGAATTTAAAATGTATAGTACAAATGAAACTTAAGGTTATAGAACTTATAGATCATGTTCTTTTAATAATTTTATTTGTTATAATATAGTATATTGTATATCATAATAATCAGCCAATATTCGTTCTAGGAAATGTCACAGAGCCTGACTTTCAGTTTTTCTATTTTTTTATATATTTCTAAGTTCTATTATTTCAGTTGAATTCTAATGAATGGTTGACGATCTCTTACTTAAATATACTCTTTATTCAGTGATTTTGTTAGTAGTGAATTTTCCATACAATACAGTGTCGGAACTATGACAATTTATGTACAGTTTCTTTTGCGTATGCGGTGCAGTTTAGAGTTGAGTTATGTATCTCCCTATCCATTTGAAAGAGCACTGGAGAATGGAGAATATAACATGAATGCAGAATACGAAATGGTATATTTGAATGTAGAAATATACACATAACACTGGACGTCCTTCGGCTAATATGAACAAGGCATGTATGGATGTAGTCTCCAAAGGGTTAGGTAGAGGTGTGTTAGGTTATTATTTGGTAGAATCTTCGTTTTGACTAGGCCTTGTAATGGGGCGGATAAGGCATGTAAAATTACTTCTACTATGTACTTAACCACGTCCATTTAATGTGTATCTGCTATTTTCCCCCGATCATCCAGCCACCAACAGCAACGTTGGCTGTTATTGCCTCATCCGCCACGTATTTGCGTGTCATTCGTCAGAGGCGTCCTGTAATTAATGCGGACATGGACAGCGGCATAGGACTAATGAATAGCCGGTGTACCGTGTCGGGCAAAAACTGGCCCGTCATACAACACGCGGTTATCGGCCGATGAGGTACGACCGCCTGTTAGCGGATGATAACTCGGCCCAGCGTTTAATTGGGCCTTAAATTTTTATGGTTTAAGGTTAATGTATAGCTTTGAAGGAGCGGTTGATATAACAGAGGGATACGTAAAATTTGTTGAAATAACTAAGCTTGTCTGAAGTTGTTCGCAAGTGGTTTAAAAGTGAGAGTCGATGTAAAGACAATTGGGGTCATATATGTTATTTAATTATTTTTATATTTATGTATAAAAACACTTAATAAAGCGATTTTATCAGCGTGGTAGTTCGGGACGGCTAACTTCAGACGAGCAGAGTTATTTCGAATGAACTGTCATTTCTTATATCCGCTTAATGGTTTGTATTGCATTGGCAAAATAACGAGGACATCCAATGTATAACAAGAATCAAAGAATAAATTATTCATAATATTAGGCCACGTGTAAACTTCTATTTAAAAAGTTTAAGGTGGAAGGTAAAGTTTATCCTACATAAACAATCATATTTTTATGCAATATTTATTATTTTACGGAAAATATCGGCTGATAATTAGATTTAAATATTCACAAAAACTAAATTTTATAGGAATGCCAAGTTAATCAGTAAAACAAGTTCTGGTCTTAATCAATCGTTGAGGATTGAAAGCAATAAACAAATTATAATATTGTAAACTGCCTCACTGTTTTAGTGGTTCTGCGCGACTTCTATGCTAGAGGTCCTGGGTTTGATTTTCAGGTGGAGCAAAATTGTATGTGGATTATTTATGAAATTGTCGTGTAACAAATCCGAGTTTGTAATTGTGCCCGGTTAATGACAATATGCTATGTCCATATTATATGGGATCGAAACATACTGATGAACTGTGGGTGTTTAGTACTATTCTGGTTAATGATAATACGTTGTCTTAAAAACCATCACAATCTTTTTTAATTAATACTCAATCACTCCTCTATCGCTGATCACTTATACCCGGCTTGTCACATAAAAGCATTGCCATAAGCTACGCATGAAATTCTAGATGTCAAAATGATAGGCACATATTGGACGGTTATTGATTTTATCCCGACACTGACGGAACGATGCAAATTTATCTACAGAGAAACCGCATTCATTTTAACTTTTAAATAAAGGGAGCATTTTATTATTTTAAACTAACAATTACTACTTAATTTTATTCAAAGGAGAAAAACGGACAGTCTTCGTCCTTTTCTTATTTCATGTCTGCATGAACTACTTAATAGAGAAAGCATCACGCCTGTACCCCTAAAGGGTAGGGCAGAGGTGTACTTTATGTATACATGCAATCAAGTTGCCGACGAAAATTGTGTGCACATAAGAACACCACTGCACGATGTGATGGTATAAGGGATATGTTATGGCTTTTTCTATTTATTTTGAATTATAAGATGTTGATACGCCGTCGCATGCCAGTAACTTATTTTTTAATAAAATACATGCTGATAAGAAAAGAGATTACAGTCAACAGTAGTGTAATTATGAAAGAAGATATCGTTCGAATTAAAATTCACAAGTTTTAGTCTTAAAAAGATAACTAAAATACAGTCGGACTCGCAGATTTAAAGCGTTGACAAAATTGTGAATCCTCTGAGACATGAGTGAGTTACAAAGAGAGATAATATTTCATTCTCTATCTCCGGGGAGGTTACTGTCATAATAGTTTTCATGTTTATTTTGCTTGTGTCCTATTTTTGTGGAAGTTTCTCATTATGAAAAAGTGAATATCGAAATAAAAAAGTCGATGTTTAAGTTTCATAAATTATTCTATCAAATAAATTATATCACACAAGTTAACCACGAAGGTTTAAATAAAATATCGATTACTAAAAAAATTTAAAATAATCGCTTTATGGAGAATAATAATCGGTAAAAATACGTTTTTTTACTACTAGTGGACCCGACAGAAGTTGTCGTGCTCGAACTCGATCACAACGCCACCTATCTGGTCCAATTTTATCTTATTTCTTCACCATTTAAACATTACCTGGACTTTCACAAATATTATAAAACTAAGATTAAAATTTGTCTAGCCGTTCTAGAGTTTTAGCAAGACTAACAAACAGCAATTGATTTTTATATGTAAAAAGAAGAAAATTTGTAAGTGAAATAAAGCTAAAATGATGATATGGTTAGCATTAGGGGCATCAAATTATCATCGGTATACACTAAATACTGGTATTTCTTTATAAATGAGAGTTCATTTGTGTTATTTAATCACCTTCTGTAATTTCAAAGTAATGACATGTATTCCTTTTAACATTACTCATGACCAAGTTTGCTTGTTCAAAAGCCGCAAGACTCGGATAACGGTTACCTGCGTACCTCTAAAGCAAATATTGCCCTTTTACAGCCAAGGGCAAAAACAGTAGTGCCACTAAATGCCTCTGAGGAGCCTTTAATTTTTATTAGCCCAACATCGCGTATTAAACGGGCGTGAAAAATGTTTGGGCTTCGAAAATGTTATATTATTTTGAAGCTGGTTAGTTCGAATATTCATTTATATTTCAACAATATTCGTGGTTTGTGTATTCTTTTAAAATTATAGTGTATTTTGTTTTTTTGTTATTTACTTGTCCTCCATGTGATCCAGCGAGATAATTAATAGCCTATGTTAATGTGGAATAATGTAGCTTTTTAACGGTGAAAGAATTATTATTGAAATCGGTTCAGTAGTTTCAGAGTTTATCGATTACAATCTAACAAAGAAACAAACACGAATCTTTACTCAGCAAAAATAAGACAAAGCTTGCGGCTACGGCGTAGCTGATGCGTTACGTTTGCTACGTTTTCGTAGCAGATAGATTCGATACATACATTCGAAATTGTCTACGCGTGTCGTATTTTTTTTTTTGGATAAGACGTGTACATTTTACGTAGCCAAGGGTTGTTGGTGTAATAGGTATTTAAGGTTATAACATACATACAAACATACATACATACATTTTTAACAGTTGTAATTAATAAATTTCAGGTCACCCTTCACAAAATTTGTTTTTACACGAACTGACATAAAAAAATTCAAACAATTCTAAACAGTGCAAATGTTGAATAGATAACTGAATATACAGGAATTAATATTAAAAATTTTTATCTAAAACTAATGAATATAACGCGATAAAATCCGTAAAAAGTAGTTTTATTTCAATGTCTAATATTCGCGTAAGTGTTAGAAACCAGTACTAATTTTATTTGTTATATAATTGTATGTGTCTAAATATATACAAACTTAAACATACATAGATTTATGTTTGTTTATGTCAATACACAGTGTGACCACACACTATCGTTTATTTAAATAGCAAATACTTTATACTTGCTCTAATTGCACAGGTTTTTTTTTATATTCCTTGCAGAAATGCCTAATGATTTGATTGGCCCGCTAAAGGACTCCAAAATCCCACGTTAAATAACTGAACTTACAACCACTGGGTGACAAGGTTCTCGACAAGAAGGAGTTTAATGATTACCCACACATAAAATCTTTAACGAAAAACTAAGAGAAAGAAATGCTTGGTATGGCTCAAGTTGGCAGGACACCAACTTCACGCAATCCTTTGCTTATGTTTTTTATTTTCCTTTTGCTAACCATTTTTCCTTTTTAATTGTTACGTTTAACAAAAAGCTTTGCTGTTTTGAATAAATTTAAATGAACATTTAAGTATTTTTGTGAGTAAAAAAATGTTGTATGTTGAAGAATTTTTGAAAGGGTTGTTGAAGTGTCTGTAGCCGCAAGCTCAGCTGAGATGAGCATATTTATTCTTTAAGTATGTTCTGATCAGCGGTCTGGAAGTTGGGATGGTGTCCAATATATCCCCCATCCAAATAAAAAGTTAAATCTTGGTTGCATTTCGATCGATTGAATTCGATAAAAGTTTGAAAAAAGAAAAACTACTATTTTGTAACCTTATTTTTGCTATGAGAAGTAATAGTACTTCTCATAGCAAAAATAAGGTTGCCTACAAAATTGTAGTTTTTCTTTAGTAGTACCTGAAATATGGCTATGGTGAAAATAGCCTCTTTTGATGAAATATGATTCTTATTACAATATAGGTATTACAAAATTGCTGAGGAACTCTAAAATGAATTGATTTAGAAGAATTGCTAGCATTATTAAAAATATGAATTGATTTAAAGGAATTGCTTTTTTTTAATTGTAAATATGAAATGATTCTGAATAATTGCTAAATTGTCCTACAGGGCTGAAATGGCTACATTCATTAATAAAATGTATGTTTTAAATAAAGTAATAAAAGTATTTCTTTAAGTATTATTCCTGCATATGTTTTTTTTAAACAACTTTCCCCCGGTAGGGAATATCCTTGTATCTTTGTGACCTAACAAAAATAAAATTATCAGATACAAACACATCGCGACTCGAAACAAATATCTGTGGATGTGTTCTCGGGTGGAAATTGAACCCTAGGTGACGCAAGTTGGTGACCACCAACGTACATTCAAGATTAGAACAACGTGTATTACGGGATCGCTAGTTCACTTACATCACCAAATCGCCCAAATTAAAAACCCCTCACACATTTCGGTCACGACGTAACATATCTTTTTCACTCCATAACGAATCCCGTAACACCGCAAACAGCAAGCTGTGGTAATTAAGGCCCGCTCACATGTGCTCGACCTTAGCCATTATGAACACCGCCTATATTCGTGTCTAAATACTGTATATTATGTTATTATATAGTGTATAGCATAGACAATTTACAGCTCAATATAAATCAGCGAATAAGTATTCCTCTTTATAATTTATGGTGGCCTGGTACCCCGTTGTTGGGGTAATGGATGCGCCCGCAGATATCAGACCCGGCCGTCTTTAAATTACTCACAGTTACGGAAGCATTGCCTTTGCCGTGACTACAAATCCACTTAAGGGTACTTCTCACACTATTTAGATAAGCGGTTCCCTAATAAAAATAGCCCTTCGTGTTGTAATTGGTTTTAATTACATCCTGTTACAAGTTGGGAAATATACCGCCTCAACATAATTTATATTACAGTTAAGTTTTAACACACTGTCACCCCTGCATCCCTGAAAGGTTTGGCAGGGGTGTTCTACTGTACGTGCTCACTTCTCGGGTACGTTTACGTCGTATAAAAAGACCCCTCTTTTTATACGAAATAATTTAAAAGAAAACTGAAACAACTGAATTGACTATAATAGTTATTTTAACATTAGGTATAACAGGATTTTATACGAGTATAGGCGAAGCTGCGGGCTACTCTCTAGTAATTGATACAATAGTATGATAAATATAATGATGTCACGGAAATACACAATGTTACATTTATAAATCTTTTTAAATAGAAAATATCTTACACAATCTAAGGATAACATTTAAACCAGATACATAAAGATGTAAGTACATAATGATCTTGTTTTCAAAACTCCTTTAATAAGGAATAAAAATATAAGAGGAATGTAAAATATAGGAAAAAAATACGGGTTTTTATAAAAGCTCTTGAAAATTCCGTACACAAGAATTCATACAGAAAATGAATAGAATATTAAATTATGTTGGTCCCGCATTTTGTAAAACTGACGAAGCTTCTTGTTAAGCTTTCAAGAAGCTTTTAAGTTAATGAACAACTTAAAAAATCTATTGACTTTTAATACAGGATGTTTTTAAACAGTAGCCATTATTATTTTAGCTTATAAGTGTTGTCAAATGAATGTGGAATATATTTTATATATACATAATACACTACATACATAAACACTAAACTCACGCCTCTTTCCTATAGGGGTAGGCAGAATTTACAGAACGCCATTTGCTACGATTCTTGCATACTTCTTTTGCATACTCTTTTCATACATTTTGCTATACACATGTACTGGTTGCGGATAATACTACTATATATACTATTACTATATTTTCCATATTATAAATAGTTTTATGATTTAAAGAGCCATTTAAAGTGTTTTGCTTTGCCCCTAAACTAATATGCCTTGTTTAATTTTACAAAAGCCGGAATTATAATATCAAGAGGGCACACGAGTACTCTGACTTCTAAAAAGCTTTTAATTGAACTCTAATTCATACATACAAACCAATAAGAATATGTTCAATGTAACTTATTCAATTATATTGCTTTATTATATTCTACACAGTATGTTATTTGTGTTACCAAGTATTTGTGTCAATTTGTGGCAAAAAATTGATATGTCATTTTTGTTTGTTTGTTGTAGGTACCGTCCACGTATATAAATGAAAATTATAATATAGTAACTTCATTTGTATCAAACAATTTTCAATATTTTTTGAATAACTGGTACTTAAAATTAGTTCTATTACGTAAATTGAGTCTAATGGAATAGTCCCATACCTTTAAAAAAATATACCACAAACTCTAAAATATTGCATACAATTTAATTTGCTCCGGTTAATTTAATGATTGTATAAGCTTAATTCGAACCATTTCTGGTTGGAAAATTCGAGTTCCATTGGGAGAGCAATTGGCAACTTTATTTATTGCAGCCCGCAGCGTTGCCTGTGAAAACGTACTTTATCCCTTTTGCCTCGCTTTAGGGTTGATTTGGAAAAATCCCTCAGTGGCCGCTTACGCCACTGACAGGGCTACCTACTATGCCGTTAGCTACAGGCTATACATTATTATATTCTTTGGATGTAATTTTCAGACCTATATTTTGATAATGTAATTTCATTTCAACCCGCCAGTTTAATTGAAATTGTAACCGAATTATATTTCAGCCTAAAACTATTTGTAGGCTGAATAATTTTACGTTTAATTTGAAGAAGGTCGTACTTGAACTTCTCATACTATGTAAACTAATGTCCAAAAATAATTGATGAGTTTATACAACTTAATTTACTTCAAACTTTATTTATATATAACCTTAATAAGTACCGAATAATTAATAGGCTTTAAGTTTACTCATTGGCAATAAATATATCGAAGCGATACTTTTTATTCTGCATTTAAATTTTTGACAATCATATGTATTGTTTCGCTTTCAGATAATTATGGCTTAATTTATAATGGGTTTTAATTAAAAAAATAGAAGTCTTACCTATTAAATCAGGGAAACAAATCAATATTTATGAATCTGGTCATAGCTCATGGGTCAATTCTGTAATAAACAATTGTGTAATTGTCATCCTTGCCACATTCACTGAACATTAATTCCACTCAAAACTCGTTGGTTTTATTAACAAAATATTCGTTTATGGTCATTACTTTCGCCCGTCTCACTTCTCCTGTTGATCCCGCAAAGTTATATTAAATTTTGCGAAAGTTGAGCACGAAAGTTTTGTGTGTATACGCGTAGCAAAACACAAACGGAAAGTAAGCTCGTCGTGTGGAGTGGCAAGTTGTGCGGTGGCGCGACACAGCCCTAGCGCGCGGCTTGCTTCACACTGAGTTAGTTGGTGCGACACACGGAGCGACCGACCGACTTGAGAGCGATGCCGTTGCGATTCATGCGCGGATCACTGGGTAGGAGGAGTCTTCCAACAAAACCACGCCTACCAAGGAGCTACACATTTCTTTTTCAATATGTGTAATTCAATTTCGCTTATGTCTTCGCTGGGAAAGTTGATGCCCCGTTGTCGTTGAACGCGATGTTTTTATGTAAACTGTAATGTAGTTCGCGAACCGAGTCGGCCCGTGATGCCACGCTCCGTGTGATTTTCCCTTTTCTTTTTTTGTTGGCAATTTCACGTGCTGTTGCTTGTTCATATGTAGAGGAATAATAATAAAAAAAAAGTCATGTGCGAGTAGGACTCGCTTGCATCTGGCTCAATACTAAGTATAATAAGAACATATTCACTACTTTTCAGGTTTAAATATAACAAGGCTACTACAATCTTCCTCTTTATGAAACTTTTATCAGATAGACTGTTTTTTCAATTTTAAAAAGTCAGTCTTGATAAAGGAATATAGAAAATTAAAGTATATAAATTAGTCTCTCTCCCCAATACTTTTATGTTTTTGGACGCAGTAAGCATCAAAGATAAGGGTTGCGAAGATATTATTTATCACACAATTTTGAGTAAATGTTCTAAGAGAGACTTCGAAAAATCGAACGCCTCTATTTTATTACTGCGTTGATCAACAGATCTGGAAGATTGAGCTACGCCTGCCGTGGTTAGTCTTTGGATGGGTGACCATTTTTAACACATGAAGAACCCTCCGTGCCGCGGAGTATTCTTAAAGCTGTCGGTCTCGGTGTCATAAGTACACCTATGAGCATCAAAAGAAGCAGAAGCCCAAAAACCATTACAAGCAGTCTTTCCTTCGAATAACCGTTCCGCTGCATCCGGTAAATTGGATCCCGACTCCAACATAATAAAAAATGACTAGGAGACTGAATAGTTTCAAATATCCTTAAACATTTTAAACGGGGATCTCAATTGTACGGTGGCCAGCACATCAAGTTACCACAAAATGACAAATTTTCTCAGCTTATTTTGAACTTTATCTTCAACACTTTAAGGTTTAAAATCATTTGGATAAATTTTACGTTTTGTATACCTTGACCTGCTACCTTTCCCAGGGATGTGCCGTAACAGGCGATGTACAAGGGGGGTTCTGCTGTGTACCTCCCTCCATGTGCTGATTGTAACTATTGAGGTCGTTTAAGTGGGTAAGAGGTCCATACTCCTCAGTCTTATCCTAAAAGACCGGTCGTCAATCTACCTTTGTTCCATTTTACATGAGGCTGAAGCAGTATGTCTCCATACATCTTTATCAGTCGGCGGTTGCTTCTTTTGTTACCATATTATCTATAACGAAATCTATTATTTATTCTTTGATCTTTCTTCCCTTACGTCCATCCAAATTCACTTTCATAATAACATGGACTTCACTTCTCTATTACAAAAAAAAAGAGTGAAAAAGAAGGAATATCGCCTATGATAATAATCACCAGCTTTTACTCAATTTGAAGTAAATAATAATAGAAATAAATATTATGGATAATAATCGTATGATTTTTTGTATATAGCCCAATATTGAAAGATACGTAAGATTGAGAATTTATTTGTTTTGGAAGTAGAATAAAAGCAATGATATTATAGAAGGTACAGACATAGGATAACATAACCATACCATCACACTTTTATTCCCCGATATTAGTGTGATGGTATGGTAGACAGCAAAAGTAGGTCTCTCGTATTACCTACTTAAGCTTACTTTACAAACGGAATGTAATTTTTGTTTTTTCTGGATGATCTGTCATCTTCCCTTCTGTGTGACTTTTCCTAAGAGATATGTTGCTGCCGTGTTCCTTTGAATATATCTAAGTTGATCTTGCTTGGTGGTTGTATTTCTATCCATAATCCATCACCCGAAGGGTTAGGATAGGTGTAAACTAATGTACTCGCAAAATTCGTCGGCATGTTTAGGGGTTCATATTAAAGGTGGTGTGCCTATGGCCATTAACCGGGCACCGGTTCACATGGGACCTAAACATACCGGCGAATTGTGGGGAGACAGTAGTACACCTCTGCCTAACCCTTCAGGGAAAACAGGCGTGATTGTATGTATGTAATAACAATATCTTACTAAAATCTATATACGCATATTTTTTATTAGAATTTTTACTGTATTCGTACATACTTTAAAAAAAATTACAATCCCTAAGCATTTACAATCCCTTAAAAAAATTTATTTGATAAATAATGAATTATCATAAGCCAAAATAAAAAAAATAGAAGATAGCAATTGAATAGCTATTTATGCAGTAGAATTGATTCCCTGTCTCCTGAACTAGGCAATGTATGTTTAAACAGGGCATAAAAATGCTGGTATGGAAAGACAATTCAACAAACAAGAAACAGGTATTCTCATAAAGCAAGAAAGCTTTTAAAAAATAAATCTTCTCACTGTAGATTTAAAACATTCAGCTGTTCTTCAAGCGTTTACTTTCCAAGTTTCTTTAAGAAGTTTTACCTCCTTAGCTTTCCCAAGTAAATTATTATGAAGCCAGGTAATATCATATAACGCAATTAAGTTTATAGATGTCATAGTCATTAGTATCACGGTTACATACGACACTAAACAAATAGGTGTACATTTAATAATGATTGAAGACGCACAAGTACTTCTGGTGTTAATATTGTATCTTCAACTTTGTTTCAAAAGTGTTAAGATTGAAGTTACCTTGGTATGTTAGTTAAAATTTGATACGGCAAATAAGAGCCCCAGGACGCGGGGTATTAGAGCTGGCTTATGGTACTGTATTAATTTTGAACCGTAGTAACTTAGGTGGTGACAGAACTAAGATACCAACACATAATTCACTTGGTAACACAAATGAAACTAGCGCTTAATTTACTGTTATAATTTAGTGAATTCCTTTACAGACCAACGCGTAGTGAGGAACTTAGCCGCGGTGAGATGGGTTTCTGGTATGCTGCAGGAATTATAACGATAATACTAGTTTGAATTGTGTAAGAATTCTTGACTACCTATTATATCGTCCCATTGCCACGCACAGTCTCCATAAGAAGGGTTAAGAGTTTGTTTGGCAGACTTCACACGCCGTCGAAAAAATCTCTTATGTATGCAGGTTTCCTCATGTTTTGTTCACCGTTAAAACTCGGATAATAAACTAACTACACGCATAAATTTGAAAAATTAAAGATGAGACTTAGCAGTCTAATGGTCATATAGAACGAAAAAAAGAAATAAGATTTACTTGTCACAGTCAAGGCATACCTACCGTGGGTTATAGCTGTCCAAGCCAGTCAGGTAACCCACTGTACACACAAAATAAAAAATAAATAATGAAAAATAGAAAAAATACTTCCTACTTATTGGCTAAATTACTGTGCCTCGGCTGTGGCAAATAGGCTTAGTTCAGCAATATGCCAGGCAGCTAGGCCAGGCACTAGCTGCTTGTTGATTTTCAACTGAACCTCAATTATCTGAGGCGTCCTGGATGCAACATCGAACCAGCCAGCCAGAACCAGCGAACTGGAGGCCCAATTCCTCCCCAATCCCCTTCCTTCTCCTTTTCTCCTTCCCCTCCCTTTCCCTAAATAGGCTCGGCAACGCATCTGCAACTCCTTTGGTATTGCAGATGTCCATGGGCGGCGATGACTACTTACCATCAGGTAGCTCGCCTGCTCGTTTGCCGAGTTGTCCCATAAAAAAAAACATGTTTGCATCAGGCAAGTATAATTTTATTTATATACCTTACAAGCTAACATATATAAAGTATATACAAAATAGTGCTTAACTAGAGAGGGCTTTACTATGTTAGGAACACTTCACTTCACTTCTTAATATTGTATAAATTTAGATTTGGATTTAAAGTAGTAAGTATCTATTTACTTTCATGGTAGCCACCACTCTTTCTCAGGAATCACTATTTTTTGACAATTCAAAATGCCTACTTGTGGCCTAATTAGTTACAAGCATTTTGTTTCGATTTTAATCATGCTACACATCGAGTTACACAAAAATACGTAGTTCGTTCGTAGTCTCTTTTTGAAGTAAGACCCTGATTTCACTGACTGCCCCATAATTAATCCCATCATTAATCATTATTATCTATTAATCAGCGCTTAATGAGAGCGTAAATTTTTTGTTGTTGTAATTAATGAGAGAATTTGCAGATAACCAACTTGATATGAAAGGGAAATCTCTACCAATTCCAAATGCAAAAAGTCATAGGTCACAAAATTTTTGTCGTGGTAGGGCCACGCTGTTCGCAGCATGAATGGGCCGGCTTGACCGGGGAAGTACCACACTCTCGCAGAAGACCGACGTCCGAGTAGTAGCGTTTAGTTACTGCGCTTCGTTCGGTGAGCGAGAGGGCCGGAGGCCCAATTCCTCCCCCAATCCCCTTCCTTCTCCTTTTTTCCTTCCCCTCCCTTTCCCTAAATAGGCTCGGCAACGCATCTGCAACTCCTTTGGTTTTGCAGATGTCCATGGGCGGCGATGACTACTTACCATCAGGTAGCTCGCCTGGTCGTTTGCCGAGTTATACCATAAAAAAAAATATAATAAAAAAATAATATGTATGTATGACGAATATTATTTGTAAGTATGTTAACATCTTGGTGCAGTTCCGACTGAAAAAAAGTTTAGTACCTATCTCAAGTTTATTACGTTAGATGCATGCATGCATCTCTGGTGTTTATGTTTTTTTATTCACTAATGGTTAGGTTAGTAATGTTTATTGTCCTTCACCCACACATGTAATAAGAGGCGAGCCTATCAACAAATTAAACGAGCTGCTACTGAGAATTTCATACAAAAACCCAATAACACTTTATTCGATCTAGGAATCTAATCCAGGATTTCTGACGTAACAGTTGCAATTAGCACCGCTACGCTACTGACCGACTAAAATGTTATTTCAAGCATTTGCTAGAGATTATCGTTTAGGTACTAAACTCGGATAAAGCTGAAGCAGGTATCCAACATCAGGTAATATTAAATTCAATATAGATATCACAAATGTGTAATTTTGCTTACTTTATATCTGCTTATTATTGTTGCAGGTACTGCCAGCTCAGCGGTTTCTTTTGCCAATAAAAGAAACTCTCCTGAAAGTAATATGTAAGCTCCTTTCAATATATAATAGAAGCGCTCTTCAAAATAATTATATTTGATGACAATTTTTTTTTGTGTATTTTACCACATTTAATAGAAACATTCACTCGTAGAAATAACAAAAAAATCTGAGAAATTCCCGCTTCGCTTCAAGCAGCTATAATTACACTAAATAAACAAGATGAACAGGTAAGAACTATTTATGAAGCGAATGAATCATAAAAAGCAAAAACCAAAGTAAAAGCATACTTTTTAAAGTAAGCTAGTTTTAAAATCAGATAACGTTTTAAAAGTCAGCAAAAAATGCAACAACACTTTAACGGCTCAAGTTTTCATAGAGAAGTCGGTGGGGTAAGTCCGGTGTAATCCTGGCAAGTTTGCTAGATCGTCTCGGGGTAAAAGGAAGCAAAAGGAGGCCGGTCGCTCCCTCGGGCCTCGTTTGAACCGGAGCGATTTCGCGGCCGTTCCTATGATTAAGTCAACTCTACTGGGATTCCGAATCGACGGTGTTTCGATGATTCAACTGCAGGAAATATTATTTGCCAAACGAGTTTATTGATTTTGATGCATTTTTTTTTGTTTCGTATCAATCTATAACCTTACAACATAATTTTAATATTTCTGATGATTTCATACTATCACGAGTGTATTTCCCGAAGGGTTAGGCAGAGGTGTGCTTAATGTACACCCACATTTCGCCGATATGTTTACGTCTCATGTAATAGGGGGCGAGCCTATTGCCATTCACCGGGCACAAATCCAGACTCCGAGCTGTTACTGAGAATTTCATAGAAAAACCCAATAACACTGCTCGACCTGGGGATTTAACCCGGGACCTCTAGCGTAGCAGTCGCGCTTAAGACCACTAAACTAATGAGGCAGTCTGATGATTTCCAAGCTGCTTTACATGTTTTAATCTTATTTAGTTATGAGAGGCTCCAACAAGATTTTTTAAAGAACTTATAAAATGTCAATAAAGTTAGTATTACATAATCTTCTTTTTTGTTACATATACTTGTTACTGTTAGTTAAAAAAATTATATAAGTATACAAGAGTATATTATAAGGCATGTGTATTACAAGAAATCAATGAAAAATTATAGAAATATCGTAAAAATCGCGGAGCATCATGGGGGTGATTCGGATACCCTCGGTAAAATGTATCTTATTTTTGTCTTTGGATGTAACTTCTCTAGCCACCCTGCATACATTCCCATCAATATGGACAACACCAGATAAAATATTTAGAAAGAAAGAAAACACATTTATTGAGGCAAGGAGACGACACACGGATAAAATATTTAGAATATTTCGATGTAGAGATCGTGTCGTTCTAAATCATATAAAATAAACCATATGCTTAACCTAATTATTAATAGGAAGCTAATTATTAAAACATCTTCTAATGTATTTCATTAGATGATTTTATTTAACTTTTTTACTTTGAAGTAAAAATGTAAAAGTAAAGTAATAATTATGCCATCTCTTCCAATCATGTTTCACAAAAATACTACGGAATGAAGATTTTATTACAGAATATCTAGATAATGAAATGAACATAAATAAACTTTATTATAGAGAGAAACAGGAAAATACGATAAAGGGGAAGGAACCTTCCATTTGAACGGAAAGTTGCTTTATATTAGGCAAATTTTCTTTATTTACATTTAGGTAAAAAGAAAACTTCACCTGTTCTCTCACGACAGTATATTCACTGGTTTATGTATTACTTGTTTTGCCTCTGGCTATTCTGGTGTGAATCTAATTTGTATTTTTTAGTTTTTAGAAAATGTAAGTTATCTTTTATGAATTTCTAAAATCAAACAGTTTACAGTTTGTGTTAGTTTTTATGTATTCTAGCATTTAATTAAATTATTTCTTTACGAGTAATATTAATTCGGCTAACATTTACTTAAATTAATTGTTAAAATATTGTTCACTTTTATAATACAAATATTGAAAACAGGCATTTTTTTTAGTTTATGACTGTACGTAGAGGGTAATCTTTGGAACGAATGATCCTATTCTGACAATCCTATCACTCATTGATAGCTCTGTAGGATGGTAAGAACGAAAGGTATGAAAGGAGTGTGGAACGGAGCGTTAAGGTGTGAGTAAGAGATAAGATAGTAAGAAAGAGAGGAACGAAAGAAAAAAGAAATATGGCGCGAAGCATTGAGTGAGCGGTGTGTGCAAAAGACGTGTGAGGTGAATAGGTGAAGAAGTAGAGTTTATAACAAGTCGGCAGTATTGTAAATAGGAAGGATTTATTATCTAAAAATAATAAACAACAATTTATTGTTCAGCGTAACAGTTTTTATTTAGTTACCACGATCCCGATTCTACAGCTCTAAGATAATGCATCTTCGAATGCTACAAACAGTGCTGTAATCATTGGTCACCATTAACAGGCAAATTTGTTGTTATATTTGTATTTCTTTAAATCCGCGTTTTGTAACATTTTTGTACTACTATTATGTAATCATTTCTACCCGGATGAACCCGAAATCTAGTAAATAAAAGGATTGAAAATTATGCAACGGATAATATTTTTTTTATTTGTCCAATAACTCCAACTCCCAAGGGCTCGAGTTAATTGGTTTTCTGATAATTGTAATTTCTACTAGTTTGTTTTAATACACGTATTAATTAATTTTCCATTATCTCATACATGGTAAGTTTTGGTGTTCAAGTTGAAAGGTTGTATTATGAGTCGGAGGTTTGTATGGCTGGCATTCGGTTAGTTTGAAAACATTAGTTGAATCGGCGTGTTTCGCTGTAAACTATTAATGTTTGGCCACGAGATTGTCTTGTACTGAGATGAACAAGAAATTCGAGGGTATGCTAAGCCTGACTTACTTTTCAAGTTATTGGTTAAGATGTAATAATAAAACATTGAGAGAACGAGCATAATCAGGAATATAATTACGTCAAATTCCACGTATTTGTTCTATATATTTGCATGTGAATACCATAGTTGACTAATGTTGAAGAACTAAATTACTTCATGTAAGAGAACAGTGTGTTGTTACACTGTTCTCTTACATGAAGTAATTTAGTTCTTCAACATTAGTCAACTGCAGTAAAAAAAAAACGAAATTTACATTTCCATCGTATATGTAATTTTTGACATATGTAGCTAATATAACATCACATCTGTGTCTTTGAAAAGTTGAGCAGAGGTGTATTGAAGTACACAAAAAATTGCCAGTAAATTTAAATCCCATATTATGGAAGGCGAGCCTATTGCCATTAAACAAGCCACAAATCCGGGCTGCTATACTGAGAATTTCATAGAAAAACCCAATAACACTTTGCTCGGTCTGGGATTCCAACACAGGCCCTTGCGATCAGCAGCCAGGTAACGAGATAAATGTGACTAATAGACGAAATAGGGCCAACATAGGAAATGTTTAATTTCATATCAGGCACCCAATATCCATTAACGAAACCACAAACATTTTTAAAACAAAACATCGAAGCGTATACATTTTAAATGTCCTTCTATTGTCACCCATCTTGTTTTAAGCGAGTTTCTTAAACAATAGCGAGTTGGGTCGCCTTAACGTCTACAGATCTTATTGTTTAGAGGAATATGCGGTCTGGGCTCAGTATTGTTGTTATCTATGCGTCCGACCTCCATTTTGGGAAGAAATTAAAATAATAATGCGTCTTACATGTTCGTATTAACACCATCTCCCCTCTATCTCGGCTCAGTAGGCGTTCTTACTTCTATTAAGACGTAGGTACTAGAAGAAGTGCGTTTATCTATGTTGAAGCTTTAGAATTTAGTGGTGGTTTATCTTGAAATATAGTTGATAAAGAAAAGTTTGCAAGGAAAAATTTGCTCGCTTGTACACGAAAACAATTGATTTAAAAAAAAATGATTTGAAGTAGAAATACGGAAAGAACATATTATCGAAATCTATAAAATGACCCATTTTCAAATCTCTCGGACAACTATTCAGGCAACCTCCTTTTTTGGTACAAATAAGACTGAACTATATTGTTTAATTAAAAAATATATATATATTTTAGACAAAATAAAATTAACCTTTAATTTTGAAACGGCTGAATCAATATCCATTTTACATACCTAGATCTTTTTCAAAAAAACAAGTTTTTAAGAAAATAATAATATCCCTTCTTTCATTAAATTTGTTTATGCCTCCATAAGACGCAAACTGGTAGACTGTGGATTCAAATTATATGCACTGTATTTTTGAGAAGTGGCAAAAAACATATAATCTGAAGTAATAAGTAGGTAACTATTCATAATAACATTTACAACTAGATAAATGAATGTAACGAAAGACCTATTCGTCAGTCCTGTCTCGAGTTTTTTCTCTCTTTTATCGACAAAAGCTTTTTATAATTATGGTCTTTATGGACCATAGTTATTGCAGCATGCATGTAAAGTTAATTATCGTCTGCAACATATTTACGACATGGGGTCGGTTGTCGCTTAATTTAGCGGTTTCCATGCCACTGGGTAATTAAACGATTGTTTGCCATTTTGCGATAATTGATGTTACTGTGTTTGATTTGCGCTAATTATCTTTCACGCATTAAATTATTAATTCATTTGTATTGTGTTTTACGATAGTTAATTTGATAATATGAAATTTGCAATTCGTAGGTAGTTGTTATCGGAATGTTCATTTAGGAAAAGAATAGTCGAAAATATCTTCTGTTTATCCGTTGTCAAACGTTGTAACTAGCGCAATTTCTATATTTAGTTTAATTTGAAGGAGGTACTTATATTTATTGTTTAAGGAAATTCATACAATTATTGTTTAAGGAAAAAAGATGACCGACTTCAAGCATTTTTTGGTATTACGATAGTTAGTGAGAGTTACAATAGTAGTAGATTTATTTATGGGACCAATCAGAAAGTCGCTCAATTCTAATATTTAAAGAAAAACTTCGAAATTGGTTCACGATTGGCGGAGATATACCTACTATATACCAGTACTATTTACCAACTGATAAATATACTATATACCAGTAATAACATTAAGTTTATCAAAAGATGATTTTTGATTGATTCTTTACACATACACTGACGTCATCATTATTATTCACTTTCAATTTTAGAAAATGAATTTACATCTAATTTCTATAATCTCAAACTTTTTCTCCATAGATAACCTCTGACACTGCTCCATAGCTCAAATAAAACCCATTTAATAGAATAAAAAATGTATTGCTTTCCTTTTGAATGTAATTTCAAGCTTGGGGGAGCATGCCAGCATTTTTAAACGGCAGGATTGCGATCTTCGCGAATACGTACATATATTAAAATCAACTTGCGTTTTGCTCTCATTCGTCTCATAATTTTATTTGCTGGTAGCAAAAATGCGCTTGGTTGGAATTCTTATTTGATAAAAATAATATTTTGCTTTTGTTTACACATGGCGTTGAATTTACTAACTCAAAGGTTTTTTTTTATTATTTTTTCACGCTACTTGGCACTGATGCCCTGTTGTTTGCTAGGAGTTATAAATAGATTTTACTCAAATATACAAAAAGTTTCTGTTATAAACCTATGTTCCTAATTCAAATTAAATTAAGATTTTAATATTGTTATAGTATTGTATATGATCATAATTATTTCTACATTTTAAATTTTCGAATTAGGAAAGTCATTCTAAGGACGGTTATGGATTTTGTCCTAAACAAATTTTAAAATGCGGGCAACACCTATTTATATAATAAAAATGAAAAACGCTTCATTACACACAAATTAATCAGCTTTAAGTAAGATCAGGTCACAAATTTTTTTTTTTTTTTTTTTTTTTTTTTTATGGTATAACTCGGCAAACGAGCAGGCGAGCTACCTGATGGTAAGTAGTCATCGCCGCCCATGGACATCTGCAAAACCAAAGGAGTTGCAGATGCGTTGCCGAGCCTATTTGGGAAAAGGGAGGGGAAGGAAAAAAGGAGAAGGAAGGGGATTGGGGGAGGAATTGGGCCTCCGGCCCTCTCGCTCACCGAACGAAGCGCAGTAACTAAACGCTACTACTCGGACGTCGGTCTTCTGCGAGAGTGTGGTACTTCCCCGGTCAAGCCGGCCCATTCATGCTGCGAACAGCGTGGCCCTACCACGACAAATGCAGTATTTCTACATTAACTTAGGTTCACGCCGTATTTGCCAAGGTCCCTAGACCTACACTAGCCTATATCGTGGGGTCCATGTTATTATTCCGTTAAGTACATCATAAATCTCGTCTATAGCAACACACAAACATTGAAACTATATAAAAAAATATGATGATAATAATGTTAAAAAAAAACGATGCAGTTTTATATAAGTAAGCGAGAAATCAGCTTTTTAATCAAATACCAATAACCCGATAGCCGTAATGTTTCAACAATGTGTTTAATATTTGCACGGAAGAATGTCTGGCGTAGTTCGAACGAGCTTAGTTTTTGTTCCAACCTCCTTCTACTCTTCAGTTGTTACGCAAGTTGCATTATTAGTTTTCAACTTCACGAGTTTAGCATTTTCGGCTGAGTTTAACTCGCTGAAATTAAATGTATAGTTCAATATTGGTGCGTTTTTATTTAAACTTTCGGTAGGAGCTAATCTAAAGTTTTAATCACGCTTCTGAAGTAAGCAATCCTTTCTTGTTCATTGGTTCGGATGTTAAGTACTTTTTCGATTAATTTAAACTTGTTATGTCTACTCTGATGTTTGTTTATAATACTGGGATTTTGTGTTTTATTTTTTAACAAACGTTAAAAAATCTTAGAATATTTTAAGCTCACTGAATCGTCTTTTTTACATTTAAAAATATTGTGTTAAAGTAACTATTGTTTCATTCGTCGTTAATGGAATATTTTGAGAAAATAAATTAAACCGCCTTCAAAAAATAATAAAATAATTTTGTCTAAAACAGTTTGGGAAGTCGGTGACTTCTATTTGAGTGGGTCTTTTATTTTCGCCACCGACTTCCCAAACTGTTTTAGACAAAATTATTTTATTATTTTTTGAAGGCGGTTTAACTTTTTTGTTAAAAGTAATTTTATTTTGTATTTTTTAGTGGAAAGTTTTGTTTAGAAGTACTTGTTAGCCAACTAAACGCACTGCTCCAATAAGACAGCGATGTTTCGAAGTAAACGATAATATCATCGATGTAAACAATTTTTAGTTTTTTGTTGATATTCTCAAAACTGCTCAACCGATTTCGATAAAATTTGAACGGGACCACCTCTGAAGTATGACCTACCAAACAAAAAAACAATCATTAAAATCGGTTCACAACTGGTGGAGATATCGCGTAACAAACATACAAAAAAAAAAAAAAAAAAAAACACAGACGAATTGAGAACCTCCTCCTTTTTGAAGTCGGTTGATGAAAAGCAATGAGATGCATAAAACAAAGTTTTGCAAAGAACGTCTAGCTTTTAACACTCTGAAAATTTCAACTTGCTCCAAAACTGCAGTAAAATAGCAAGTATTTTATTTTATGTAACATTTCTTTGACAACTGATTACGTAAATTTACGTTAGTGAAGTACTATTGTGCTGAAAACAGCGTTTTTTTTGTTTAATACGAAATGAGTCCCAAACGAGGCCCATCTATGAGTGATCGATAATAGCTCCACTTTCTAGCCTTCTCCCGTACGCCTATTATCCTATCCTAATTTCTGGACTGGTTGTCAAGTTTTTTGGACTTTCTTGTCTAACGATCATCCAATGGCTGTACATGATATCTGTCGGAGAGGTCTCGATGTATTAATAATAGTCACCAATCCTCGAACTGACCGAAGCATGTACAGTTTTACCTTGTAGATGGGTAATTCAGCTTAGTTATTACTTAGCCACGAGTGAACAATGTCAGCTTACATTTTAGAGATTCACCTTCATACCTTTAAATTGATCGCGAGCTCCTAAATAGAGCGGTACCGGATGCGCCCAATATAAGTATCTATCGAATACTGTACTTCAGGCCTGGTGGCTCATACTAGGAGGTGCTTTAACGCAATTAACTTGATTTATTCCGGGCGTTTACTTATTCAGTGCTACGGTTAGTACGCCCTGGAAACACGCAACTACACATTAAAAATACTTATTCTAACTTTCAAAATATGCTTCACGAATTTGAACCATACTCGTGTACATTTTGAGGTGTTAAAAACGTTTTCGAAGGAAATATTTAAGATGCAAAGTTTCATGCAAACTGTCTCGAGCTCAGAACATCTTTTGCATGCCACCGTGTCTAGTAAATATTTTCAGACGGCTTTCATTTATGTTTAGTGGGTAACATTTAACGTCATGCGGTGGTTTAAAATAAAGTGATAACAACTGCGATCATTACCTTGCCTCTGAATGCTTAAAAGCTTGAATTATAAAAAAAAGCGAAAACGTTATTTCATTAGAAAAGGCTTAGAGAATTAAAAGTAGTAGAAGTGGCATGTCTACATACCAGCATGGATGAGTCGGCACGACCGGTGACCGGGGTAGTACTACCCTCCAACAGAATATCGACGTCTAGTAGCAGTATGCATACTACTGTTGCGTCTCGTACGGTAAGTGTGGAGCGCCGGAGGCCCAATTCATCCCTCAGTCTTCCTTCTGCTTTTCTCCTTCCCCTCCCCTTTCCGTAAATAGGCTCGGCAACGCATCTGCAACTTCATTTTTATATCAGATATGTATGGGCGGTGATGACTATTTACCATCAGATGGATCGCCAGCTCGTTTGCCGAGTTATCTCATAAAAACAATCGAATAGGTTTTCATTACTCAACATCTCTTATATGAATATTTCCTAACCAAAACCGACAACTGCTCAGAATAATATACAAGCTTGTTAATAGAAAGCTTCAAATGTGTACTAACAAGCGATATTAATAAGATAAAAAACAAGATTTTTGTTAAAACAAATGTCTCAGTAAACAAAGTTGGGAACCGACAATAAGCAGGAAGAAAAAAGCATATTACAATAACGAGATAATAGAGAGTCTTAACAACTCTGCGAAGTAAACTTAACTACCGGGCTGTAGCTATTATGAACTAATTCTCTAGAAAGAAAGCCTTTGGCGTATAAGGGTGGGTCTGGAGCGCCATTAAAAAGGTGTGAGAGTGCGCACAACGCCTCGAGTGAATTTGTCAGACGACGTCGTGAAATTAACACTAGGAGAACATAAGTCAGACGGAGACAGTGCTGGGACTTGCCCCCAAGCGATTATCGATAGCCTACATTTTGAGAGCTTAATTCACCGCAAAAGTGGTTGCAATCGAAGTGATTTGCAGTGTTATAACTGCGTTTGTGTTTAGATTTATAGGATTAATGTCCGAGTAATGAGTAAAGTTGTAAGTTTTATGCACAAGACTATGTTAATAGTCCGTTTTTGTTTTTACGATTATGGTCCGATAAATTTAATGAAAACTGCTATTTATTTACTTATGCGGGTTTTACGCTTAGTGAAAAAGGGTCTATTTTAATTACTGTGCTAATAAAACTTTTAAAGTGGAATTCCTGTGGATAATTTATATGTAATATGTATGCACTTCGTTTGAAAGTGTTCATTGAACCATCTCTAATTGAACTACAATTCTAGCAAATTACTATTGTCAATTATTTTAGTAGCGTGTTGTGCATATTTAAATCTTCACAGGTTTATTGGTATTTTCTATAGCTGTAATTGATATTTATAAATACCTATCTCTGCTCTTAGTACAAAGTGTATGTATACACGTGTATCAAAATAATAAAAACCAATATCGTTTTGGTGATAGAATTAGTAGTTTTATGATCTTTATGACCTTTTTGCAATATAAATAAAAAATGTCGACAAAATTAAAACCGAACTATTTAGCACAACTCTAGAGACGTTTAGGATGTAGCAATAATTGCTGCGACGCTATACACTAGGTAGATGTTATTAAGTTGAGCATTACAAGTATTGCAACAGCTATGCAGCTCTCTGCGATGCAGTGCCGCGGCTTTCTATACAACCACCCTACTTCCCTAAAGAAACGAAAAAGTATTTTATGCGATGAAATTATTAAGCTACTTCGTTTGAAGCTGCCTCGGATTATTACGGGCTGGGATTTTGCTGAGGTTTTATTCAAAAGTTAAAATTAAAAAGGAACTGTTTTTGTGTCAATCATACTTTGTGGGAATCGAGGTATATAAGGCTTGTTACCTAAATGTAATCATCTCGATTAGGTCTTCAAATATTTAATATTAATATTTTGTAAACTCTAGGGTTCAAGATACAATCTTCAACCTAAGAATCTAAGATTGTATCTCGGTTGACTATATAAGGTCTATCTAGTGATTATAGAAATATTTATTCCGTGGGGAGATCTATGTCAGTACCATAACAGACCAGTTAATTGCAGACGAAGTATAATTTTTACTTACCTATTTAAATAATTTGGGCCCTGTTATCAGTTCATAGCTACATGAGGAAATACTTAAAATGATTCAGTCATAATTTTAATTGCAGAACATAAAAAAGTGTCTTGGTCTTCGATTACGTAGTCGTTACACATTAATGTTAGGAGCCTCCTGTAATTTTTTTTTTAATATTTTACTACAAATGAATGCCAAAGTATTTATGTTTTAATATTTCGCTCAGTATAATTTTACTTCTTAGTGTTACTCAGTGGAAGTACAAAAGTAAAAATAAAACACAAACCTAATCACAAGGAAGTTCAAGAGGTGCTCTTGTTTTCGATCCTGAGCCATAACAGCAACTGAATAGAGTAGTGACACTAATTTTATTTGGATTTTTTTTTTTTAAGGCAGAAATTACGAGAGGGTACTCATAAGTCTAGTGGTCCTGAGCGCGACTGCTACGATGGAGGTGCTTTAGTTAATTTCTAAGTCGAGCAACGTGTTACTGATTTTTTCCTTTAATTCTCAGTAGCAGCTCGGAGTCTGGATTTGTCCCTGGTTAATTTCAATAGATTCGCCTATGACACACGGGCAAAGTTTGAGTGTTCATAAGTTCACCTGGCGTTCTTTTCGAAAGGCTTATTATCTTACAGGTTAAAAAATACAACCCAAATGAAGCGTCATACTTACGTACCCGAGTCCAACGAATAATTTAATTCAAAATATCGATATAAAGTAAATTATTGGAACTGGTATCATGGGTCCTTTTTGAGCAATTTAACATACACAAACACATGTACCACGGAAACTGTACAAATATCTGTAGATAAACCACAAATATTTGCTCCGTGCGAGGATCAAACCCGCGACCGTTGGAAAAGGAGTCGATAGCTCAATCACAGCGTCAATAAATAAACTAATAAAAATAATATGTTTATAAATGAACTGTTTAAATGTCGTCTCCACGGACGTCGAATTCAAACATCTGTAAAAACTTGGTTCATTTGGTCGAATGCATTGAGAATTTTAATACTTTCCTTTATCTTGAACTCTACTAGTTAGAACCTTATCGAATACCCCACTAAGTTCCTTTATTTTATTACCAATTCAATTCTTTGCATTACTTACACATTGGAATAATTATATCAAGACGTACTGATGAAAACCAAAATTGTTTGATTTTATTATAAGTACTTTTTTTTTCCAAAAGTTGGAATTATAAATTCATGTACACCTATATATAGTACCTATTTACATATATGTTGATTAACTGCAAAAATCACGTAGTAACCAGCTCATCTCGTCGCGATTCGTTTTATATTATGAACTGTTTGTTCGAAACAACTTTGCTCGTCTGAAGTAGTCAGCAAGTGATTTCATTAATTCATTAATATCAGCCTATTGCCGTCCACTGCTAAACATAGGCCTCCCCCAAAGAGCGCCAACCATCCCGGTCTTGGGCAGCAAGTTGTTTACTAGAGGTAAATTTTAATATAATGCTTCGGTGTAAAGACAACACTTTTTTGGGTGCGCGGACGTTTTTATACTCTTACCATTTTTTTATATCTTCAAGGGGTCTTTTCTAATTTTATAGATTACTTTAAATGTTATTCAAAATAATAAACCCTCCTTTGGAAAGCCGTATAAACACAAACAGTCCACAGTCGCGCTAGTTATAAAGCATTCGAGTCGCGCCAACAAATCCGGCTTATGATTGCATTATTAAATTTACAAACATTTCATTGAATTATACAGGAAACTCGGAATGTTTCTTATTTTGTAAAGTCACTCTTTTCGATGTTATTTATCTTTGCTCTTAATTTCATTTTAGGATAAGCAGATTTGGCAGTACTCATGCTATTAATCTGAATACAGAAAAGGTCAGCTTTTATTTTTATGTGAGCATTAAAAGTTTAAAGTGGGTGTTAGTATGAACTGTATATTAGATAACATATAAATTGGTACGGCATAAAAGCTCTCTACATAATTTATTTGTTTGCAGTATATTTAAAATAGAAGTTGGCCTTTAATTTTCTTTTTTAATCAGCCATTATCACTGCAGGGCAAAGGCCAGCCTACCCTAATAGGCCCACCTCGTCGTCAGACTTTGCTTGCTATCTAACGACCTATTCTAGGCAACTGAAGATCCATATAATCACAATCTTTGGTAAGGTGCCCAGCGCATCAAGTTTCCACAAAATGTCAAATTTTCTCAGTTGATTTTGAACTTAATCACCGTCAATTTAAGGTTCAAAATAATTTGGACGATTTTGCAGTTTTGTATAACCTGATGTACTGACGACTGTGCATGCAACATAGTCAATAAATTAACGTAAGTATGGTAGGTATGATAACGATGCGTGTAGCAGAAGATATTGTGACTTTTTTTTGTATACGGCGAGAAGCCCCATCTTGTATTAAACTGCGATGTTAACAGAACTCGAGCTGTCCTCGAAAATTCATCAGAGAGAATCTCTTCAGTGACCATACGACTCCATCTGAACATTTTTGTGAAAGCCTGGCAACTTTCACAATCACAAATTCGTTCCATTATTTTCATACAGATAGCGCTACGGCTTGTAGTTACGAGGCTGCTACGAGTCAGTGCTACGTCGTAGCAATGGTCGTAGCTGTTATTTTACTTTCAGCGTTTGCCAATAGATGGCGCTAGTAACGGATTGTGGAGTTATTTTGGGGTTGCTTGGCCAGAGATCACCTTTCTCGTTATAATATTGGAGTGGTTCGAGGGAGTAAACTTATTGAGATTTCCATGAGATGGCGTATTGCCCTAAAAAATATAAGCTAGACAAACATAGGTATATAAATATAATTCACTTCAATGTTTCAAATATTACTCTAAATGGTACGTTTAGCCGTCATTATATTAAATGCTATTAGAATTTTAACAACATTAGCAAAATCGATTACCTAGTAAAATGAGATAGTTTACATTATTCCCATTAGAATCTCGAATACGAAACAATTAAACGTAACCGGATTCCTCCCACCGCAATTCGTATTTTATTGCTTATACGTGGTTAGGATGAAACGTTATATTGAAATTATTTGTATTGTAACTTAGGAATAATATAGCATACGATCTCGAGTATATCCCCAAAGGGTTAAACAAAGGTGTACTAGTATACTTCCACTTTTTTCTGTTGTCTTTAAGTGTAATAGATAAGAATTTATTGCGATTAACCAAGCAAAAAGACAAGCCTCGAGTTATTCTTGATAATTTCATGGGGAAACCTACACCACTACTGCCAAAAACTAGATATCAAAGAACGGATTTTAACCCACTTAGTACAACATTTTTGCAGTAGTAGTGTTGCGCTGGCATGTCTACATACCACTATGAATGGGTCAGCATGACCGGGGAAGTACTACCCTCTCACAGAATATCTACGTTAAGTAGCAGTATGCATACTCCCTTTTCCTTGGCCCGGCAACGCATCTGCAAGTCCTTTGGTATTGCAGATGTCCATGGGCGGCGATGACGAGGTGCTCTGCCTGCTCGTTTGCCGAGTTATCGCATAAAAAAACACATTTATAGAACTATTATATGTGTTTATAAAATTCAACGAGACTGTACTATTCCGAATAACATCGTTATAGTATTTATGTCCTTAAAAATATATATAAAAACAAGAGGACATTTTTTCTCTTACTGCGCTAATCGGGGTGAGTCCTCACGTACCTACGTTATTAGCATGCGGGGAAACAAATCCAATCTGCCAAACGCGTACTGGTAACAAGACGCTAGAACTTTACAGAACTCGGCACGTATACGCGAAACGGGAGCGTGTACATACAAACTTTTCCATGCATCACTATACAACTTTATTGTTCAGCAGTAAGGTTTAAACTTGTTTGATGCAACAGCACAGTAAATAGAGTGCAAATAGGAGGTGTTTCTGTTCAGCTAGGAGTATTTCTATTCTCTACAGACATGAATCACTTGCGCAAAGTAATGCACGGTCGGCCATTGTCGCGTATTCAATATAATAATAATATATTATTTGGCAGACAAAAATAATATTTTTGTTAAATTGAATTTGATTTTTCGAACCATTTTTTCCTATTAAAACTCCATTTACTTACCAACCATTAACAAACCTAACTAATTTCTTTAAACTCTAAAGCTATTCATGACTGTATACCTGTTAATTTTTGTGCCCAAATAAAAGTAACATACCGTCACGCCTGTATTCCTCAAAGGTTGAGGCAGAGACGTACTAATGTATAACCACAGTTCGCCTATTGCCATTAACTGGGCACTAATCCAAACTCCGAGCGGTATTTGAGAATTTTATAGAAAAACCCAATAAGGTATCGAACCCAGGACCTCTAGCATAGTAGACCACTAAAACTAACGAGGCAATCATAAATGAATATATATTATGTAATAAACCTCTTCAAAAGGAAGCCTTGTAATCAGCTCATATTCCCTTAACACAATTACCATTTCAAGGTGAACATCCTACACGAGCGCGAACCACAAAACTGTCGCTCCCTAGACATATCTATTCGAAATTTCAATTCCAATAAAGGTATACTCATAGGTAAACATATTTTCGGTCGCACGTTAGTGAATATCTCATTTGCCATCTTTTCTGGTCCACTGGTTCGATACCCAATATGATAAGCTTGTATGCTAACTCGGGCCTCACGGTTCTAACTTCGAGTAACTTTGATTGGATTTTTGGTGTTCAGATTGTACCTTGAAATACGATTGAGGGCAAGAGTAACAATTTATGTACCTAGAGGCAAGTAACTTTAATCAGGTTTTAATGCTCGCATATCATCATCACGCCTAAATTTCAAGATCTAGGCAGAAGTGTACTAATGTGACGGCGGTAGCGTAATGGCTAGGGCGTCGGACTTGCGATCATGTGGTTGCCGGTTCAAAACTCACCCAATAAATACACTACCGACTTGAACCCACTCGTAATACAAGCATTTAGTAAGTTTTAGCTTAGTACGAGGGGTTAACAAAATTACTAGTAATATGCGACCCAAACTTTTCTTTAAAAAAAATGTAGGTAGTTGGTACTTATCACTTATACACTGTCGAAATCGTTAATCTTATCACGTTTTGCACTACGTGACTAAAGAAAGGATACGTTGCCTTGTGGGCCCTTATCCTTTGCGGAAAAGTGCGGCCTAAAAATGGTTAACACGGAACCAAATTACATAAATAATATTTCATCCTACATCCCAGGGGAAGTATCCTCTCGTTTATGATTATTTTCCGTTAAGTTCTTTTGCCATTTGTTTTTTTTTTATTTATGACTTTACATCTTAAGAATAATGAAAAATTATAATGGTCCAGTGACTGCAAGCGAGGTTGTGGGCCGTGAAGACCTGGGTTCTTTTTTCAGTTTAGAATGATCCCTTCTGGGTTTTCTTTTATAAAAATATCTAAGTGGTGGTAGCTATCAGCGCGATGTTAGATTTTGGACCTTTGATAAAAGGCAACATTAATTAATAAAAGTAACACTATAATTGTATATAAATTTGATGTAAAACTCACGCGGCACATCGAAATGCCTTTGTTTCAGTATTTCTCTTGTGTAACGCGATGTAAATTTAAAAAGGTTGTTTGTAACTATATAATTGCTATGAAAAACCGTGGTCCTTAATGCTAGGGAATTAAGCCTAGAATCAGAGCAACGTAGAGACGGGACAGTGTAAGGGCGAGTTCTGACTGTAAACAGTGATGCCACGTGACACGACATGTGTATTGAAATTGTATTTGTGATGTTGCGACAAGTGATTCGGGTCACTAGCTCATTCGAATGTCGATTGTCGATTTCTCGGTGACAATTGATCGACATTGAATGCTGACACTGCCTTAAGGCTGTATACTTGTTTGAAGACTAAATTGAAGAAAACTACATACATACACATGAATGATATTATCCGAGTAGTTATATTAGATTCGATATTCTTTGCTCATACTTATACACCATTTACGAGATGCAGCATTATTATATTAATAAAAATTGAATGCTGTTCGTTGGTTATCGCATCACTAGGGAAGGGCTGGACGGATTATGCTACTTTTGGTCTTAAAATGTTTGTGATAGTCCAAATGATGTTCCTATGTGTGTATGCCTTTTTCCACGAGATTTCACTATGAACTCAAGAATAATTCAAATTTACAGGACTACATCTGTTAAAAGGGTATAAGTATTTAGAGAGTTGACTCACGGCTAACTAGAATGCTTCTTAAATGTGTCTTAAATGTACCTAGGACAAGTGTGTGAACCATACCTACCCATCAGCAACGATCTGCATGATGTATCGTGTTCGGAATTTATCCATGTTATTCGATACTGCATCGGATACAAAAGCAATCGTATAAATACTCGCGGATGCAATATGCCGCAGCCTTACACTGGAGCAATATGCAAGCGACGACTGCACGAGCGTGTAAATTGTTAAAGTTGGAGAGCGGTTGCAATTTTCGCAACTGTATAAAATATTGTCAGGCGCAATGGCGGACATGGGTGCGAAACGATGGATGCGCCCTCTTTGGCTTTTTGGCACGTTTCAGGCGATCGACTCACGCTTTCCCTATGATACAAGTTATTCTATACACAACTTGGCCTACATTATCTATTATCTATTATTAGTATTATGATTAAGCAAGTCATATTTATAGAAGTCTGTTGTCTAATCGAGACGATAGCTAAACCTGGGGGCCTAAACAATGACACATTTTCATTATCGATAACGTATCCGATAGATATCCGAAATGTATGGATTTGACATAACTTCATCACGTGACACATGAAATGACGAAAAGTTATGCCAATTCCATACATTTCAGAATGAGGTACTTACCTAACTTAGTTAGTTTATGGAAATGTAACATTGTCTAGCTCCCTGGTAGCACTAAATGGAATAAATGACGTCAGGGTGCGGTGTATTCATTTGCAACGGATCGGTGTGACAATCCATGGGTGTAACTGGGCGAAGGTAGCATGAGCGATCGGTTATCGATTTTCAACACGGATCAAAGGCACGCTCACGTAGGTATATGCGAGTGCGCACGTGTCATGAGAGTCGGTTTCCGCTCGGCTTCGAACTTCGTGCCGAAGATAATTTTTGGTAGTAGTAGGAACAAAAAAAAATAAGAAAGCGTCAAAACGCATTCAACAACGGCGACTATATTATCATAATAATAACTGAAAAATACTACACAAACTACGCTTGCAATGATATTTTGTTCAAAATGCCGACAGGTATACCGGTGACACAGACAAATGAGTTTCTGAGTGCATAGCAACTAGTCCAATGTTATGATACCAATTCTATGGGACACCATTTGTTTGAGTAATAGTCCTTCCTATACACACAGTATGTTTCAAACATACCATCACGCTAGTATCACCCGAAAGGTTAGGCAGAGGATAATTATTATGTTCGCCGCCGCCGGTATGTTTAGGTCACATGAAATAGGGGGCGAGCCTATTGCCATCAACCGGGGATAAAATAATCTCCGCTGCTACTGAGAATTTCATAAAAAACCCAATAACACTTTGGAATCGAATTTGAATCACTAGGCTAATGAGGTATTTTTGACACATAACGTATAATTAACCAGACTTCAAGTTTGTTTGTAAGTAATTTCATAAAACTTCCGAAGAATTTCATCCATTTTAATACAATTCCACGCAACGCGTACCGTTAATATATTAAAAAAAAAATAACAGCACTTTACTTTATTTCAAAATTAATTATTCTTTACGTCGTACGTAATGAGCGTCGCGCCATTACATAATGCAATTTTACTTTTACGAGTACATTAATATAAGTTCATGCATAATAAGGTTTTAAATTATTATTTATGTCCGTGAAGTAACAAATTATAAACACAATAGGAAAAAAAGTTATGAATACGTTAAATAAATGGAAAATAGATTGATGCTAACATAGCAGAAAATGACTTCTTTGAATAAGTAACAAGCTCATTTATAGGCTGAACTAAAATTATATTTTTTTATCATTTCAAACATTGCCCTCCTCGAGGTCCTCCTAAAGCGTAACAGTCGCGTCTAGGACCACTAGACTAATGAGTCAGATTTAAACAAATACCTCCCCAGAATAGCTATTATAACTAATTTGTTGATATGACAATCATTCACTGTACATTGCAGTACGTCCTTGGAACTCTCTTCCGCTCTCGTTACGAGACAGCCCCTCGCTGTATGTTTTGAAGAGTTGCGAGAATAAAGGAGCGTTTTCTCTCTACATCATACACTGATAAGGATATATACGAGTATATATATTTATTCATATTGATGAGTACGATATACATGTAGTACATATATATGTTTCTTAAATTAATTGTTTTTCTTTTTATTGTTTCTTTTTTACATTGTGTTAACAGTGGACTTATGGCCTGTAATATATAGATCCAGCGATTATGTACTATCCAAGTTGCACTGGTAGAAAATTTAATTTAAAGTTAAGCTCGCCTTTGTACATAGTTTTGAAATTATTCTAAAGAATAAAGAGAAATTAGTATTGAACATCGTTCTAATCCATTCGATCATCGATTGAATTAATTAATTGTAGTATTAATTTCTTTCAGTGTAAGTATTACTTTCTGGAAAACAAACGATCCTTTTATAAATATTATATAGTTAGAGTATAGTTTTTGATTATGAACATTTTACAGATCCATTTAAATTCTACAGGATTTCTAAGCTATATTTGAGGTCCTAACATCAGCAAATAGTTGAAGATACTTAGCAACTGGATATTAGGTGCAGCTGTTTGATTTAGGCAAACAATTGCGTCGCTCGTTTGCTTCGAAACCTAAATCCGTTCTGTTTCTCACATTAGTTCAATCCCGATGAATTGAACCCGTTGCAACACTACAGTTGAATTTCGTTAGAGCTCTATTGTGTAATGCCTACCTAAAGTTGTGCACCCCTGGTGAGTGGAAACTGTTAGGGATCGTAAATCTTGGGTCGGTTCTAAACTATTGATGAAAAGGGGTGTAATTTTTATTTGGTAATATCGGTAATAGCATTGTTTTTATGTTATATTTATAAATTAGATAAAAATATTGCGAACTTATAATTTTAAAGAATTCTGAATAAATACTTTCAGGTAATGTGCTTACCTATTATTAGTAGTTACACTGTATAATATCAACATAGAAAACTGCAAAATACCTACCACCAATTTGTTAAATCACTTTCTTCTTTTTTTTTTGCACATGCAATTATTCCTATTAGCAGCTAGATAACTACATATAATATGAATTATAAGCAAACAATACGCCAAACAAATGTTCTCAATCTATCCGAGATACACAATAAATCGACACACTACATAATAAATATTCGAGAACAAAGACTCATAAAAAGGGACACGAAACAAATTACGTAATTTCTCTTTATGTATACGAAATGAGCTCGAACTTGCTCAAATTGGCCGTTAAACACACTAAAACAATTTTGTATGAAGGCGGGAACCTTATTAGAAGGTTTAATCTTGAAGGCGACTGTGCGCGAATACACTTCGTTTAATTTTTGAATGAATCTTTGAGTAACTCGCTTCTTCTTCGTAAAAGAGACGTTACAAAGTGGGGCCTTAATATGATACAATTTATACGGATTCTTACATATTATATACTTACATAGTGTCACGCTTGTATCTACAACGAGTTAGACAGAGTAAGGTTATCCAAAGTTTTGCCGGTATGATTTAGGTGTCATTTAAGTACATAAACGTGTTTCTATTAACTAGGCCAAACCCGAAAGTCTGAGCATATACTGAGGTTTTATAGAAAATTCCAACAATACTGCTCGAACTGGGAATTTAACCCAAGACTTTACTCACCCATTTGAGAGCTACGAGGCCACAAACAGGCACACACCTGTTAAACTTGTAACATCTCTCTTTTTTCATCGGGGTTTAAAAATAATATTAAGATCAAATTTATATAGTTTTATTACTCTTCAACAATTCTTGAAACTGAGCTAAGATAAAATTGTTACCGCACATTGGGAGGTGGTACGCCGCAATATGCAAACGCGTTGTGTTCAACCTCCATGGGGCGGTGTTCAATAGGTGTTTCTCTTTGAGAGTGACGCCGGAGGCACTCGGCGAGGCTTTTAACACGTAATTGTGTTAATATGTCCCGACGTACGACACCTACGTAATTAGATGAACCTGTCCTGTACTTTGATTATGTTCCGTTTTTGGGATTTTGTTTTTTTTTTTTAGTACAATATTTACGTCTGCGTTAGTAAAATATACGATTGACATTTGTGTCTGAAGAGTTTAAGTACCGTTTGAAGAGTTTAGCTTAGTACGAGGGCTTAAAAAGAATTCTAGTAATGTGTGACCCACATTGCTAGAAAGATTTTTTTTTAGTTATTTTTGTTTGGAAGTCAAGGTAAGGCAAGTTAATTATCGTGTTTAAAATGTGTTAAAGTTGTGGTGTGGGTTAAAAAAGGTAAATTGTGCAAAATAAGAAGCTACTACAGGTAACCATGGGGTGGTCCTAAAATACTTGATTATCTAAAATTTAATAGCTTATTTCAATATTGATATGTACTGTTTCGATAGAATGGATGAATTATATTATTAAAATTAAACAAATATTTTATATCAGTGAAGTTTATTGAATGGGCCATTTTAGGCTTCGCGTCGACAGGAAATAACTACAGAATACATTAAATTCTTGTTCAGTAATTAATTACCATGGAGGTATGAAGGCTTAAGAAAGGTGTTTAAAATTATGCTACATACCTAAGATGGTGTCGTGAGAAGATTAATAAAACGCTACTAAAGTTCAATATTATAACTTTTATTCATATTTTTTAAATAGCAACACTTCTTTTATAGATCAGTTTTTTTTTTAATTTCACTCCCTCTTTTTAACCGTATTTTCTCAAAATTTGTACACACAGCTACAGGTCAATCTATACCAAACCAGTTTTAGCTGATCCCGCACTGTTTAGGCTTTCTATACAATAAGAGGCCAGCGTAAACTGGTTTTGTATAGCTTGATGTGTAGCCGTCCGTACGTTTCATTCTGTACATTCAACACTTAATAAAAAACCTCCTCAACCTCAGAACCTCAGGGTTTTCGGTCGGTTTTCTTTTATAAAATTTTAAAGATCTTAATGCTTGTGATGCCTTGACCTGGCTATCGATCATGTCTACCGAATTGATAGATCAATTCGGTAGCTGCCGGTGCGCAGACCAAGTGTTATATTATTTTATAGGTGCCTACCTAACATGACGAATTATAACAAAGAAAAACCTCCCAAAAAAAACCTCTCTTATTTATAGTGAATATTGGAGTATTTTGTTTTTTAATTAATTTATAATCTAGGTTTGTTCTTTTGTTTTTTTTTTCACAATCATAGCATGTAGTCTTATTGAGTAGCACACCAGAAGAAGTTTTTTTTTAAGTTCAACTTCGATACTCCATTCGATGTCGAGTCGAGATATCGATTTGGCTGGACATGGTCGCTGTTGTTGACATACCCCATCGTTCAGTGCGATGTCGTAGGCCTGTAGCCGGTGGTCAGTATTTTCATTTTCGATTTGCTGCCTCTAAGAGATAGCACATTGGTTAGTAATTGAACCGCGGACGTCTTTGATATATCGGTTCTTTTATCGGATTGGACGGACGCAATAACAGACCGTTGATTGCTTCCAAGTGGACTTGGAAGATTGATTATTTTCTCGTTACTCCGCCCGTGTCTCCCGTTGTTCTATATACATTGTTGTATATAGTTTTAATTTTACCCTTCAGCGTCTAGAAGAACGATGGAGTGTGGGGCAACGAGATTTAAATGATATGTATCGTTTTCATTATCACTAAGAAGCGTGTTTTTTTGAGAATAGAATATAATGTTCTTTATTGCACACCAAAAACTTATCCCAACATCAAGTTGTAACAATATTTTGTATCAATATACATTACTTTCTTGTTTTTTTTTATCATCAACATCAACTATGTAACATGCAACAACAACGTAGCTAATGATGTGTAGGAACTTATCAATGATTTAATGTTAAATAACATACATACAGCCCACGGATGTGTCGATCCACTGAAAAAAATATTTAAACGAATTAATCATTCATTATTCAATTACATTTGTATTATCGCAATAATTATATAACCACAATACGAGTAACAGCTGCCGGGTGTTGAAATTTAATTAGAATTTATTTTTCAAAGGTAAAATAACAAAAGCAGTCCTATCTTTCCTGTGCCCAGCTACGCCTAAAATATCACGACAACTCATTCTCAGTAACATTCGTATATGTTGTATGTTTTTTTAAAGACTTCCCTAACAAAGGTTATCCCTAGGAACGTATGTTTTCGTGTCCCTAAATCGGTATTGCAAAAAGCGGCACACATTAATGTGTATATATTATTGGCGAGGCAGTCCGTCCGTCCGCAGTGACCAAAGCTCATAAATAAACAAAACTGGATGCTCTGTCGAAAAGTTTCGTAAAAAAACTCAAAAACGTAAAATTTACAACCGGGCATTCAGTCGAGTTTTAATTAACCGTACAATGGATCGGCGTTGGAGTAAAATGTGCCAGTCGTATCAAAAATATTATTTTAACTAGTGAAAGTTACGTGGAATTGACAGTTTGCAATGTTGTGTATTTCTAGTTATTATTATTTTTTTATTTGTAGTTGTTCGAATTCATACATAACATATAATTTTTATATTTTTCAAACTTACATTATCTCAGTTTTGAAATGAAAAATAATAATAGGATGCTTGAAATAGTTACTTACCTAAGTTAGACATAAAAATAATTAATAGGTATCTAACCAATTAAATTGGAAGTATTTGATTTAAGCTTAAAGAATAATTGTAAGAATCAAGCATTATTTCAGTATGTATTTAACAAAAAAATTGTAAGCTGTTAAGCATGAGGGGCGTTTTGCTTTAGAGAGCTGTCTGTAGTAGTCTATCTATATAGTTTATATGATAGTACGTTATCAGATCCGCGAATAACTCTATTTAATTATTCAAAACAAAATCATGCTTGAATATAAGGCATAATGTTACCATATACGAATAAAGATTTATTTCTTTACCATTACTCGCGTTACCCTTCAAACTCCATCTAAGTACTTTTTTCAACAAAATTAAACAAGTCAGCCACAGCGTATTAACCTAACTTCTCTATATAACCAAAAAGTTTATTTGTTTGTGAACTTAGCGGCTGATTTGCATACATAGCAACAAAACATGGTCGCCTCGTGTGGGAGTAGGCAGGCGTGTGAAAATAGCAAAGTTCTTACTGTATAATGAAGAAGAGAGGAGACGGGTAATCCGACACATCGGGAGAAACTTGGCACAAACCACAACTTGAACCGCTTCGAACTTGACTTGTGAGACTTGGCACTTATTTTTCAGGCGTGTGGATACGTGATATGTATTTGTTATCTCATATACTTTTTTCTTATGTTAAAAAAAGCTTACTAGCAATGTGGGTCGCACATTACTAGTAATCTTAATGGGTTCACGTCGGTAGTGCAATGGGTGAATTTCGAACCGGCAACCACAAGATCGCAAGGTTACGGTATATTGGGCGAAATTCTAATGTAGGAACACATTTTTCTTGTAAAAAAATTGTAACCTAATTAAATCGTAGAGAAAATACCTAATTTACAAATCATTGCATTTCAAACATGTTTATTGCACCTATCCTTTGAAGTGTTAAAATACTGTGCCATTAAAATAGAACGCACCATTTGTTCTGCAACCGCAATGTAAAATATTAGGTGTCGATTGAAACAACATTATTTAGAATAATAATAATTTATTTGTTTATAATGTCATGTTCTATCTAGCGATTCAGTTCCAAAGATCACAAAAATTGTTGGTTATATATTTTATATAAATATTTGTTAAAGACTTAACCTCCTTACTAATAAGCACTGATAAGGGAGGTGACACACTAAAGACCAAGATCGCAACAACTGGCTGCATAGCAAATGTCGAAGTCTTCGAAGTGTAAATAACAAGTATTTTTTTCTGGCTCTAATAAGATAACAGCGTCTTACTTTTTTTACACTGCATTTTTATAAAATTAAAACTACTTTGCAAAAGTACTGATTATGACGAGCGCCCTGAAGCTTCGCGCTAATATATTAATTTGCTGTTTAGGCTAATTTCTTGGTCTTGGGTTAGAGTGTCACCTTTAAATGTACAACAAGCTTATTCTTGTCAAAGTTATTTGTCGTGTGAATTAGTAAGGAGACAAGAGATTAATATATGGGCATTATGAATGCCTGGACAATGTCAACCAGTCCTAATTTATATTGCCCGGGCTACATAATATCAATTATTTTTAACAACAATTTGGTCAGAATATTATATTTATTTATTTATTGATGTTTATTAGATAAAATGGACTATTTATTATCTTGTCTCATTATTTGATACTTTTTATAGTTACATAACAGTAGACATTTTTATTGAAATAGATTTTAGATAACCGATGCACAGTTCTAAAGACTTATAACAATATAATCATCGATTTAAAAAAAACCTTTACTTCTTTTACCTACATTTACTGGTTATTGATAAAGATGAACATGAACATATAATAAGATTTCTTTGTCAATGGCATGTCTTCTAACTGTCGTAAAAAATAATATTTTTATTACAATTAAATTTAAACAGCGAATAGAAACAGGGATTATAATTATGTAATCAAGATTTACAACTTTATTTATTTTAAAGATTATTTGATAGATAAGTTGCCATGTATGTATATCACGACATTGATTATAATGCTTATTGAATTCAATCTTACTGAAATAATAATATGTTCCCAAAGGACAATTATTGCTGATTAATTAAGAAATGTTTAATAGGGATCAATTTCAAACCTAGACATGCTGTACGACTGAATAGGTACATTTTTATGTTTACATAAATACAAAAATTTTTTTGCTAACCGTTTCAATAATACCTAAAAAGAAGAATAAATGAATCGATTCCTGTAGTTTTTATTATTTTCTAGGTATAGGAATAGAATATATTGTATGCATGAGTGTATGATGATACTTTAATGCACGGCATAATTTCTTTTTCCAAAAATGTGTTTCCACCAAAATTCGTTCTGAGCGGATTCGCAGTGAAATTTGCATTTACATCAATAAAAAATCACACTGTCTGACGGTGTACAAAAAGCCTTTAAATATAGTAACATTTCGGGATTAAATCTCGTGAATAAAATAATGGTAGTGATGAATAACTAAAGTGATTAAGGCCAAATGAGTGTGACCAACAATAATTTCAAACCTATCTGAGAGGCCAACCAATTTATACTTGCAGAACCGGATACAATTAATTTTATGTTATTCTTAGACAAACATTTATTTATTATAGATATTTAAATAGTTCTTTTAACACGCCAAATTAAAATTTTATTTAGTTTTTAATAATCAATAACATAGTACATTCATGGTATATCAACAATTTTAATAATTAAGTTAGCTAAAAAAATAACATAAGGCGGTTCGTCTCTCTAAAAAGAATGGCGACAACAATTACAGCTTCTCAACCAAAAAAAAAAAAAAGAATTTGGCGCCCAAGAAGCGACAATCGGCCTTAAAAGAAAAATATTTCAAATAGAGCGTAATTATAGAAGTCATTGGCACAATAACTTACTACTGTTATTCTCATGAATACTGTTAAAGAATATGAAACTACAATTTTACTAAGAACTAAATAAAATTTGAATTTGACTGACTGCGAGCGCGGGTTTAAAGTAATAATATTTCATTAGTTACAATTTGATATCATATTACAAAAACACATTAAGGTTACGGGTAAAGCTTTTATAAATATTCGATTATTACAGGTAATAATGTAATGTGCTGATATCGTTTCAATCTAATATTAATTTCCATAGCTGCGGAACTGCCTCATCAATATCAATTTCGCATCCACTTCAACAACGCCCAATTAATTACGTTTAAAGGCGCTAAAATCTTGCAAATATTTAACTTACAATATACTGGAATGAATACCGAAGTATTGTTTGGTTAACATTGTAAATATTCATACACGTATGCAGTAACAGCTTAAACAAATATTCTTCGCTCTACGTATAATCTAGTACTACAATAATTCCTAACGAAATAATACAAATAGGGAATACAAATAGGGAATGTACACAACATGCGCTGTTGCCAAACTCTTCCATTTCAAATTTGTTAATAATTTTGCGAACTTTATTGCTGAGCTTCTGTTCCGGTGTCCGGGGATAATTGATTGTTCTATTTCTAGTTGCGTTTTCGTGTTTGTATGTATTTGAATGTCTGTCGGCAGTGTATGTGGCGATGTCTCGTTCGTCTTCGTCATCGGGCCTGTCGGCCGAACCGAATTGATTGTCGGGCCCCTCTATTGGCGTGGAATACTTGTATTCTTCTCTTTTGCTGGCTGGACTTGTGTTCTTTATGTTCGGCCTCGGGATTTCTGTGGACGAATATTGTGGCTATCAATGCTGACTCAATTCACTGAACAATCATAATTGAAATTTCTAAGATTCAGCATTCAGGAAATTTAATATAGCTGCTACGTCTTGTTGTTTTAATTATGCAAGCTGTATTGACGTAGTAACAGTAATTAAACGATACTTGTTGTTGTTTATTGTGCTTTCAACTTTGCTGTATAGTTTGATTCAAATGAAAAGTTCGCTACGTATTTTATCTTTTTGTTGAGAAATAAACATATTTTGAAGAAAACAATAGAAAAAGTATAGTGATACTTTTTCTATTGTTTTTATTTTTGTCGTGTCGTGAGTACTACGTGAGGCTCTTCTAAAGCTGTTGCTTTGATAATTACAGTAAAGGTAAGTGTGTTTTTTAGTCGATACGAGTTTGACATACACTACCCACTTCCCAAATGGCACATAGCAGATTGGGGATTGAGGACATCCAAAAATATAGTACTCACCATATAACCTAATGACGCTATCTACTTCTCCCAACGAGTTCTTGGCGACGCATCTGTATCCGCCTACGTCAGCAGCCGTCAGTCTTCGAACAGTTAGCGCCATGCGGCTCTCGAACGAACTGATGACTGTGTTCACCACCTCGTACTTATTTGACGATATTACCATCTCATCTGTTAAGACATAAAATATGTAAAAAAATACACGAAATTGAATAAAGTTACCTATAATACGTCATCTTGTGTGATGTAAGAATAGGCCCCTGTCTTAGAACTACATAACTTATAAATATTTGGAAAATACTTAACAAAAGTTGGACTTAGTGAGGATTTTGGTAATACTAATTTAACAAATTGTATAGTTATACCTAATAGTTACAAAGGAATTTGAATTATATGAATGTATGACTTTAAACCTAAATAGGGGTATCACACACTTTATAAGCGGATCATGAGATGGCAAATCAAAAAATAAAAATATTTTTGGGAAAGAGTTTTTATAAAGGAAAAGTTTACATATAGCAGATAATTTATATTCAAACGTATTTATTTCATAAAGAAACAAACAATGACCTTTAAACGTAAAAATAAATCGAAATATTTTGATTCTTTACTATTTATCTATGAATATAAAAACAGATTTAGGTACAATTAAATCTCACTATTTTATAGCAAAACAAAGCAGATAGGAGTAAAATAAACCTTTTCTTTCAGTGCTACAAAAAAATAAACAAAAGAAACTATTACTAAGTTTTCTTTTCAATTTGACACCTTATAACATAAATATTGATATATGTTGAAGCTTCAGACAAATTATATAGATATAGGTATATTTATTAAATGTATTTGTAGTATAAATAAAATGCACCCGAAGGTTTCAGTTCTCAAATCCATTTGAATTGTAAGACAAAATACGTGTTATTTCGTGAAAAGTGCGGGATACTCTCAGCTCGAGCGTATTTATATTAAATCCAGCTGTGGACAACTAAAGTGTTTACCAGATAAGGTAAATAATATTCCAGTTGTGCCTCACAATATTCCGTTGCAGGAGAAACGATATTTTTCAAGAAGCTCCAAATCGCCAACATTTCCTGGTAGACCCCTTTAGAGGTGGCCCAAACAATCCCTACATTGCGGTACCTAAGTATGTCGTTCGCCGACTCGAAGCTGAAGTAAGCCTCTACTGCCTGTTGTCCGCAAATGATAAAGCGACTAGCTTTCTTTGCGAAACACTGCACCGCCCGCCGTGCTAACCACTCCTTTCAACTGCTACGTTTTATTAAAACCAATAAAATATCCCGAACACTATTTACATCATACTATATACCGTCATCCCTGTATTCCCTGAAAAGGTAGGCTGCTATGCAGTTCACCAGTTCATTTTAGTCCCGTGTAATAAGGGGCGACCTTATAACCAGGCGTAAATTTATGAATCTTCGATAGAAACTACAAATTTTATTAATATCAATAACATTTTGTTCGGTAAAGATCTCACGTTCAGCTGCCACGCGTGCAACGAACGTGGCAGTTATTTATGGAATAACATAACACAATATTTAACATCATCTAAAGGAACATTAATTAAGCTCGTCCCCCGCTATGAACTTTTGAGGAAACGATAACACCAGTAACGCATTTCTTAATCGTCATTACCATCGAAACTTTTGTTTGTTTTCTCACCAGTGTTCGACTTCACGACGTGCGGCAGAGATGGCCTTCAGAGAAAATAACTCAACGATCTCGAAGTCTACTCGTTTCATTATAACAAGAAATTTCATCACAATTAATGTCTAAAATAACACTGTAACACTCTTAATTACGTTCGAGTGAGGCCTGCTTAATTAACACTTACATGTCAGCCACCCTAACATAGATTGATGACAAACGAAAATGACGATCCTCTAGTTACCCTTTCGGCCTGGAAGCGGGCCACAGTGAAAGCGCAAATCATTGGGCGCAAGTTCGAGGCCTAACAATGGGCGGTACGCCGACCGACAATGCCCCATGGATCATAACGCAGACGCAAAACAACTTGTGACCTTAATGCGTTTTAATAATTAGCCCGCGCTCTTGTATTTATTCTAAATTGCCTCTTTACGTACTGAATTTATTTTGAGGGCTAAAGGCTTTTGTAATTGGTATTTACGTTTCAGTTTAATTATGAAACGGTACGTATAATGGAACTGCTTCATTGGTCTTTTTTCTCGCACGCTCGCTACATGGGACCTGAAACCACACTGGCGAAATATGGGTCTACAACTATCTACACTTCTGCCAAACCGTTCATGGATGGGAGCATGATATTATGATATTATACCATTCGTGGACGCTAAAACGACGGGGTATTATAAGTATGACGTGTCTGTGTATGTGTGTGTGTGTGTGTCTGTGGCATCATCACCGCCTTAAAACGAACAATCAATAACCTCACGTATTAAAAATAAACAAAATAAAACTTTAAGGTCTATATCGTATAAGTTACACAACATTAACTTTTCATTATCGCAAACTATTTAACTTTATGCACAGTATCATATAAGACTATATTACACTATAAAGTAAATCTCGCGTCACAGCTTATTTAGTAAGAGTTGAGTAGAAGTAATGACAGAAAGCCATAGCGGTATGACCATAAATTGCCAAGGTCTTAATTTCTCCAGTTCCAATCTATGGTACGCACTTTCATTCTAAAATCATACATGTTATTAATTAATTGTCATTAACTTAAAACAGTTATGAAAACATAGTTACGATTAGGAAACATACATAATTGAGAGAATTTTGATAGCGCGTAAAGTCTGCCAATCCGTACTATCCTAATCTATACTTAATAATCTTAGTTACACCTGTTCTTAGTGGACTGCCTCGTTGGTCTAGTGGTTCCAATCGCGACTGCTACGCTAGAGGTCTTGGGTTCGATCCCAAGGTCGAGCAATGTGTTATTGAGTTTTTCTATGAAATTCTCAGTAGCAGCTCGGAGTCTGGATTTGTGCCCGGTGAATGGCAATAGGCTCGCCCCCTATTACATGGGACCCAAACATAACGGCGAACTGAGGGTGTACATTAAGATCACCTCTGCCTAACCCTTCGGGGAATACCGGCGTGATGGTGTGTATGTAATCTTAGTTATGCTAAATGGTTTGTTTTTTTATGTTTGAACGCATAAATCTATTAAAATGTAAGCAAAACTTTTGCATTTGATAGCCCCATTATTTAGAAAGGTAATAGGCAATTTAACATTAATGTTCGATTCTTAGAAGCCAAGCAAGCGGTTTAAAATGCGGAGCAGCCAGTGTATGAAATAAAATAAAAGAATGAAAGCCTCTATTCTAACCACCTTATTATTTTTAGATTCATGCCCAAAAATTGGGGTGGTAAATGAGTCTATATATAACTTTGTAGAGCAGTGATTCTTAACCGGTGTTCAACGGACCACTAGTGGTCCCTGAAAGCACCCAAATGCTTGCCCAAATGCCATGTGATCCTAAAATTATCGACGTGCGTCGCTTTAAGAACTTATAATACCTGCTGACAAAGAGCTCGTAGTACACAGCAAGATAACATATTTGATAAATTATCCCTTATCACTAAAGGGTTAAGAACTATTCTACAATGTAGAGTATGCATTACATGGAATACTTTATAATAAAATAGACTTGTGTGAATAGCTGTAGCAACTGTATAGACCATTTAACAGAAGTTACTGTGACTGTTACTAGTCTCCCCTGAGGTTCTAGCGCGCTATCTGGAGCCACGTAATGGACTAAGCGAACAAAGCACTCGCGTAGTAAAGGCGACCACAAACCATGCTTGGTAATGAAATTATGTGTAACATAGGGGCCACTTATTACTGCAGTCTTTGATAATGGGGTAAAGATATGGTTTGTGGTTTATGGCCAAGACGTCATTGACCCTCTAAACTCAGAGTATCTGGTGGTAATCCTCAGATTGCTTTGTTTATATAGTTATCAAAATCACTATTTGGGTTGTCATGCAAATTGTCATTCATTCCAGAAAAAACAAAGTTATTCGGGAACTGACCAAATGCGGCTGAAGAAGTACTTGTACTTTTTAAATTTGAACAAAAAGTGCAAATGTCAGTGGGAGCGTTGAGAGAGGTCGCCCTAGAAGGACACTCACCAAAAAGGTCAGGTGCGTAGTACTCGCAACCGGCGCGTGTGTATGAAAAGATGTATAAATGTGGAAGAAGCGAAAGAGGTATGCAAGAGCCTTAGCAAATGGTGGTATATAGTTTATGTGGGGAAAAAGGCGTGACTGTATGTAAGTATGTATGTAATATATATTTAAGGTTCATAAAAGCTAATCACAAAGCGCGAGATGATTTATCGTAGTCGCATTTGTCTGTGACTGTAATATAAGGCCTGGTTATTAGTGTAACTTAATTAATATAGTTAGGTACTTGCTAATGTACTTGTTGTGCTTCTAATTTTGAATTAAGTAAGCACATATTAGTAGTACGGCTTGATGGAATGAATGTGCTTTTGTGAAACAACAACAGTTATTAATTTTGAAGCTTTTGAATTAAGTTGGCGGGAGCCAAGTTAAGTATCGAGTGTTTTAGTTGCAAGTCATCTCGTTAGTAGTGAAAATTTAATGTTAGGCATGAACACTAATATATTAATAATATACATTATGATGAGAAATATTATAATTCTCAGTAGCAGTTCGGAGCCGGGATTCGTGGCAATGTTAATGTCAATGTTTAATGGCAATAGGCTCTCGCCCATTATTACATGGGACCTAAAAATACCGGCGAAATGAGGGCGTACATTAGTACACCTCTGATCTTTCGGGGAATACAGGCTTTACGGTATGTTCACGCCTTAACTACTGAACCAATTTTATTATATTTTATTTGTATTTTGTTATAGACATATGTCGGATCTTGGAAAAGGACATGGCCTACCTCTTTCTCAAAAAAAGGGAAAAGAGGGAAACCGTGGGCTACAGCTAGTATCAAATATTGTTTTACATGACCTGTACGAATACTTTAATAGTTAGTGTGTTAAAGTCAAACGTGTTCAACAATTAGAATTTACTGCCTGAAGAAAGGACATAGATTCTTATTCTTCAGGCATCTTATCATATCACATAACTAGCTTTCATTCCGCGGCTTCGCCCGCGTGAACTATACGTTTCTTTTCATTTTACGGTAATATATATAGCCCATGTCACTCAGGAATAATGTAGCTTTCTATTGGTGAAAGAATTTTCTAAATCGGTTCAGTAGATCCAGAGATAACCCCCTACAACCTCACAACCTTAGAAATTCAAAAACTTTACCTCTTTATGATATTAGTATAGATGATAATTTAATAAAACCTAAGTTTGTACGTTTGTTTTTTAGAACGCTATAATCTCTGGAACTACAAGATGGATTAAAAAAAAAAATTAAGTGCCTTTTTTTCAATACTACCTACGTCAGAAGTAAAAGGGGGCCACCCTATTACTTTTAACCGGGTACGAATTTAGCCTAATATATCGACCGACACTCGCAACAGCAAACTGACATACCGGAGGACACCCCCGATTTATCAAAATTTCATAAACAGAAAAATATGCGCACATAAAAAAAGAAATCTTCTCTTTTTATTACGTCATACATTCCCGCTGCGGATGAGAGCCAAGCATAATGTGGAACTTAAAATTTCCAGAAGCTCAAAACCCAGACCCATTGAAAATTAACCCGTAAATTTCGCGCGACAAGTGCCGAATGGGGAACTTTGCGAAACCACCGACGGCTCCGAGCGGGGGAGGGGGAACGAACGAAATAACAGCCACGAGTTCCATCCAGCTCATTACTTCAAGCTGTGAATGGAAACTAATTTTGATACGTCATATTTGTCGTTATCTGCACTTCTACAGTTTGTAATGCTTTAAGAGCGTTATAATTATATGGAATTGAACAATTTTAAATAGTTTATATATTCTATAAGAAGTCCTATGGTCAGAGGAGAGTAAGTGTAAGCTTTATTTCACCTCGATTTTACGCATCGTGAATCCCGATCTCTCTATCAATAAAAAAACTAAAACGGTCAAAGTGACTATTGACATAGTCATATGACACTAACACTAGGCCAGTGATGGCGAACCAATGGCACGCACGCAATTATTGGCACCTGATTAAATATTTTCGCAACGGGACTTGGTAGATTTAAGAAAGAAAACAGATTGTGCGCCTGAAATACTATACGAATTCCTACAAAAGTCACAGTTAGTGTTTATTTCTAAATTCGAAATTATTTAACGGCACTTCATGGCCTCATCAATCATTTTTCATACAAAAATTGCACGTAGATCAAAAAAGGTTCACCACCCCTGCACTAGGCCCCTAACACCACCTTGGCTTGACAAAGACTGGACAACTTTAAACTAAATGAAGAAACCGAATTTAACCCCTAAAACATTCTTAAGTTCTGGGTTCAAATAATATCGCGGGTTTAGGCCACTTATTACTGCAGTCTTTGATAATGGGGTAAAGATATGGTTTGTGGTTATATGGCCAAGACGTCATTGACCCTCTAAACTCAAAACTCTTAAGAGTATCTGGTAGTAATCCTCGGATTGGTATGTATATACACATATATATCGAAATCACAATTTGGGCTGTCATGCAATATTTCCAGAAAAATAAAAGTTACGGGAAGACATTGTAATACAGAAACATGACAAAATAAAAGAAATTAATCACTTTTGGGTCTGACCAAATGGAGCTGAAGAAGTAAACCCAGTCAAGTACACGAAAAAAATTTAATCAAACCTCCGCAATCAAAATTTCTTGACAATGCCAATAACTTGAGGATAATCTGGTTATTAGACTTTTTGGGCTAAGGTCTCGATGTGTTGGTACATGAAGTACCAACGGATTCCCATCCACATACTGACCGCGAGAAGTGCAGCTGAAACTTGCACATAAGAACTTATGTTTAGCTTAGTTATCACTTAGTCACGAACCCCTTTGTACCAAAGGTTATTTATAAATTTAGTACTCAGTATATATATTTATACTTATGCTAAGGGTAGGTATCAACCTACTTACACTCATGTATGGAAGTGAATGTTGGGTGTGGCAGAAGAGACTTGAAAGTAGAATAAATGCTGTGGAAGTATGCGCATGTGTGTAGTCATCATCAACCCATTACATTGTCCCACTGCTGGGCACGGGTCTCCTCTCAATACGAGAGGGATTAGGCTATAGTCCGCCACGCTAGCCTACTGCGGGTTGGCAAACTTCATATGCCGTCAAGAAAATCTCTCAGGCATGCAGGTTTCCTCACGATGTTTTCCTTCACCGTTTAAGCGCGTGATAATTAATTATTAATACGCACATAACTTCGAAAAGTTAGAGGTGCGTGCCTTGGATTCGAACTCGTGACCTTTGACTCGGCAGTCCAATGGTCATATCACTAGGCTATCACTGCACTATGCTATGTGTGTAGTATTCGCGTCTAACTAGGGATTATATTCTGGAAAATAGTGTGAATACAACATTGCGGACTGAAAGATGATATAGTGACACGAATTGAAAGGAATATGCTGAGATGGTTTGGGCGTGTTCGGAGAATTAATGAAAGAAGATAAGCAAATGGAATTTATAGGGCGAATGTCAGTGTCAGCGTCGGGAGAGGTCGACCTAGAAGGACGTACACCTATCTTATGGCGAGGTCCTCCAAAAAGGACAGGTGCGTAGTACTCGCAAACGGCGCGTGTGAATGAAAAGATGTACAGATGTGGAAGAAGCGAAAGAGGAATGCAAGAGTCGTAGCAAGTGGCGATCTGATCGGTTTCTGCCTTACCTTGTGGGAAAAGGCGTACCTAAGTGTATGTATGTATGTATGTAATATATATTTAAGGTTCATAAAAGCTAATCACAAAGCGCGAGATGATTTATCGTAGTCGCATTTGTCTGTGACTGTAATATAAGGCCTGGTTATTAGTGTAACTTAATTAATATAGTTAGGTACTTGCTAATGTACTTGTTGTGCTTCTAATTTTGAATTAAGTAAGCACATATTAGTAGTACGGCTTGATGGAATGAATGTGCTTTTGTGAAACAACAACAGTTATTAATTTTGAAGCTTTTGAATTAAGTTGGCGGGAGCCAAGTTAAGTATCGAGTGTTTTAGTTGCAAGTCATCTCGTTAGTAGTGAAAATTTAATGTTAGGCATGAACACTAATATATTAATAATATACATTATGATGAGAAATATTATAATTCTCAGTAGCAGTTCGGAGCCGGGATTCGTGGCAATGTTAATGTCAATGTTTAATGGCAATAGGCTCTCGCCCATTATTACATGGGACCTAAAAATACCGGCGAAATGAGGGCGTACATTAGTACACCTCTGATCTTTCGGGGAATACAGGCTTTACGGTATGTTCACGCCTTAACTACTGAACCAATTTTATTATATTTTATTTGTATTTTGTTATAGACATATGTCGGATCTTGGAAAAGGACATGGCCTACCTCTTTCTCAAAAAAAGGGAAAAGAGGGAAACCGTGGGCTACAGCTAGTATCAAATATTGTTTTACATGACCTGTACGAATACTTTAATAGTTAGTGTGTTAAAGTCAAACGTGTTCAACAATTAGAATTTACTGCCTGAAGAAAGGACATAGATTCTTATTCTTCAGGCATCTTATCATATCACATAACTAGCTTTCATTCCGCGGCTTCGCCCGCGTGAACTATACGTTTCTTTTCATTTTACGGTAATATATATAGCCCATGTCACTCAGGAATAATGTAGCTTTCTATTGGTGAAAGAATTTTCTAAATCGGTTCAGTAGATCCAGAGATAACCCCCTACAACCTCACAACCTTAGAAATTCAAAAACTTTACCTCTTTATGATATTAGTATAGATGATAATTTAATAAAACCTAAGTTTGTACGTTTGTTTTTTAGAACGCTATAATCTCTGGAACTACAAGATGGATTAAAAAAAAAAAAATTAAGTGCCTTTTTTTCAATACTACCTACGTCAGAAGTAAAAGGGGGCCACCCTATTACTTTTAACCGGGTACGAATTTAGCCTAATATATCGACCGACACTCGCAACAGCAAACTGACATACCGGAGGACACCCCCGATTTATCAAAATTTCATAAACAGAAAAATATGCGCACATAAAAAAAGAAATCTTCTCTTTTTATTACGTCATACATTCCCGCTGCGGATGAGAGCCAAGCATAATGTGGAACTTAAAATTTCCAGAAGCTCAAAACCCAGACCCATTGAAAATTAACCCGTAAATTTCGCGCGACAAGTGCCGAATGGGGAACTTTGCGAAACCACCGACGGCTCCGAGCGGGGGAGGGGGAACGAACGAAATAACAGCCACGAGTTCCATCCAGCTCATTACTTCAAGCTGTGAATGGAAACTAATTTTGATACGTCATATTTGTCGTTATCTGCACTTCTACAGTTTGTAATGCTTTAAGAGCGTTATAATTATATGGAATTGAACAATTTTAAATAGTTTATATATTCTATAAGAAGTCCTATGGTCAGAGGAGAGTAAGTGTAAGCTTTATTTCACCTCGATTTTACGCATCGTGAATCCCGATCTCTCTATCAATAAAAAAACTAAAACGGTCAAAGTGACTATTGACATAGTCATATGACACTAACACTAGGCCAGTGATGGCGAACCAATGGCACGCACGCAATTATTGGCACCTGATTAAATATTTTCGCAACGGGACTTGGTAGATTTAAGAAAGAAAACAGATTGTGCGCCTGAAATACTATACGAATTCCTACAAAAGTCACAGTTAGTGTTTATTTCTAAATTCGAAATTATTTAACGGCACTTCATGGCCTCATCAATCATTTTTCATACAAAAATTGCACGTAGATCAAAAAAGGTTCACCACCCCTGCACTAGGCCCCTAACACCACCTTGGCTTGACAAAGACTGGACAACTTTAAACTAAATGAAGAAACCGAATTTAACCCCTAAAACATTCTTAAGTTCTGGGTTCAAATAATATCGCGGGTTTAGGCACGTGGGGGACTCATGGTCTTTAATAGGACCATTTTACTGGTTTCATTGTCCCACCGCTGGGCACGGGACTCCTCTCAGTATGAGAGGGATTAGGCTATAGTCCGCCACGCTAGCCTACTGCGGGTTGGCAGACTTCACATGCCGTCAAGAATCTCTCAGGCATGCAGGTTTCCTCACGATGTTTTCCTTCACCGTTTAAGCGCGTGATATTTAATTATTAATACGCACATAACTTCGAAAAGTTAGAGGTGGCCTTAGAGAGGCGTGCCTTGGATTCGAACTCGAGACCTTTCACTTAGCAGTCCAATGGTCATATAACTAGGCTATCACTGCACTTTTTACTGGTTTACTATAATGAAAATAAAAATTGCCCCTAAAACAACATTTTTTGAATACCACCAAACAATAGCAATCTCTGTCTCCAAGCAAAACAAATATACAACGTTACATTAACTTGTCTGACGTGTTATCACTCTTCTTTATAAAAACAACATTATGATTTTGGACTCTTACATTACTCTTAACAACGGATATCTTATTATCAAACGGAATTGCGACGAAGAATTTATTGTTTTATTACGAACCTAAGTTACTTTGGTTTATTTTACGCGCGGATAAGTGTTAATGGATTTTTCACAGTGGATATCACGTGGGCTTTTATTATGATTCCTCTGTGGTAATGTTATCCACTTTTCAGTGTGGAACACATTTTGCTTTATACGACTGTGTTACGATCTCTCGCTTGCGTGACGGAGCCGATTATTGAAACAGGATCTACGATATGTTTGGCATGGGGAACGCGATCCAAATTATGTTATTGAGTCCTTTTATAAAGGCATAAGTCATCTTGTGTAAGTCGCTGGGAGGCCAAACTGCTGCATGACGTCACGTAAGCTCCATTTCTTATGTCATAATTTCTTCGAGTTGCGTGACGTTTATTACGTCGACTTGTTGGTTGCATAACAAGGATCAATGCCAGATGGTACTGGGACTTCTGCTACGAATATACTAGATGTGAATGTTTATGCTGCTTTTATGTTTCGGATTCAATATCGTATCGTATACATAAGTATTGCAAGAAAGCCACGCCTGTTTCGTACATTTTGTAGGTATAGGTTTGCCACAGAAATTTTAAATTTGCAACTTAAAATATGATATAATTCACTAATCATTTGAATATACAAGAAGATATCTACTTACTATTTATAAACTGATAAGTAGTTAAAAACCCCATAAGAAAAAAGAGCAATCTATAAAATGACAAAAAAAAACAATATCATGAACCTATCACTAGCCGTTAAAAATCATTCAATTGGCAAATTCTAATATCACTTACATATCCGAAGTAGGTACATTAAAAGATTTATGCGAAAACTCGGCGTCTGTAAATAAAATTTTATATGGAATCTAGGGAGACGGAGGCCTTTCACACCTCATACATGGCAATATGAATAAAATATGGATTCATCAGTTGAATAAACGAACATTTCACGCCCGAATAACTTTGTTCGCACGGAGTGTGTAATGATCATTTCAGTTCCGTCATATCCGGATATTTGAGGGTACATCTATAAGCCAATGTCAACTTGGTAGAATATTTTTAAGGTGATTGCTCTTGCTTTTATGTTTGATAGCATTTTTATGTCTCTGTGATTATATGACATCGCACATTAGGGTCTATAAAGGTTTACGGTACCTGATGTTTTATGAACATGAAGCATGATGTACAAAAAATTGAAGAGAAGATTTGGATAAAATCATAAATCCTGGTTCTATAAAAACCTAGGCTACCACTAACAATTCTCATAGGCATTTGTATGAAAACCGAGACCAACGGCTTTATGCAGGTTTGGTTATTATAGCTTAATGCTTTCTGAGGCAGGGAGATGTCTCAATGTATTGAGAATGGTCACGTATTTTATAGGTTGTAATGCAGCACAACCGGGTAAGCACTACCCTCCCATAGAATAATGACGTAAAGTAGCAATATACCGTTTCGTTCGGTGAGTAAGTACTTATATAGCGCCGGGAGGCCCAATTCCTCGTTCAGTCCATTTTCTTCTCCTTTCCCTCTCTTCTTCCCAACGCTAGGCAACGACTTAGTTGTATTCTCTTTGCATTGTTTAGACAATACTTAGAGAAAACCGCCAATCTATGGGTGGCGGTTGTCACTTACCGCTAAATGATGCGTACGTAGCTTAACCATGTGGATCGGTTGATCAGCTTAACCATGCGCCCCTCCCCTCTTCGAGCCTCGATAATACTTAGTAATATTCTAATACCTAAGTATACTAACATAAATAGTATTTGTAGCAATGAAGTTGCGCTGCTAAGTCGTCGGCGTCGGTCGGCTCGGTCGCTTAAGCAGAAACTTACTGAATCAAATGCTTGACTTGAGTTGGTGGAATGTTTGCGCTGCCGGTTAACTTAGTGTTTGTTTCAGACTTCATGCTAAGATAACTAGACTAGTACAGCTCATGTTGATAGTACCATCACGCCTTATTCCCCGAAGGTTTAGGCAGAGGTTTAGTTTAAATGATAATTTGGTGTTTGATGCTGAATGGGAAAGCCAACACAGACATAACCCAGCATTCGGCACGGTAAAGAAAACAAAGTTATTTTTAAAACAGTGAACTACATAAAAGCTAATGACGTCGGCAATATCGTACATCCTTAAGTGATAAATTATAAAAGCATTGTTGGACGATTGCGGCGGGAGTCGTAAACGTTCGCGTCCACTCGCACGGAACTAACGAGCATTGTCTTATTTCACCACAATAGGTCACTTTTCTTAAGACTTAAACCCGACGCACTCGTAAATTAAAACTTAATATCTCATTACTTGCAAGCGTTACCCCGCCCGCGGCTTGGCTCGTGCCAAAAAACTTCAATTACAAGCAGACTTTCTTCATTTCACCTCGGATTTTCCGGTTTCTACATTTTTTTTGCGGAATGTCGCTGCATATCAATCTCATTGCTTGTTTCAATGTTTTTCAGGGCGAAGTTTTGCTTGCTTTTTTTAAATAGTTCTATTTATGTAAGTGTTAAATCTGATATAGTCAAAATATGAGTATTGTTTGATCGACCTTTTTTTGTTCTTTTATCATTCATCTAATTTTGATGCACCTTATGTGAGATATTATAATATAATAGCTCACATAAGGTGCATCATAATTGGCATATATTATATGCACGCCTGACAAGTTACCATTATCCATTAAAAATACTGAACAAAATTAATTTATGTAAAAATTCAGGTGTATCAAATTATGTAATACGATTTTGACTACCTGGAATTCTTGAGACCGATTAGATTAGAACGTGATCCAAGCCTAAGACTGACCCCCCCCTAAGCAATAATTTATTAATTAGCTGAAAAATGAATTCGTTTTATTGAATTTAAATTGTGAATCACCAACACCAGCATCTCTTTGTTTGACATTATAAGAAGTACCTAGGTATATATATAATGCCACAAATTATATTATCATTTAGGTATTTACCAAGCTAGCTGATTTACTTTAGGTACCTACTAACCCACGACACAAAGACGTAAATTATATGAAAAAAAAAACAATTCTACGTACTAAGTATCAAAATAAATCCTAGTAGTAATTAGCAACATTTCCTAAGTGATGTTGTCCTAAATTACTTGCGCAATTGGTATTAAACTCAGCGTTTTAGAGGTCAATCGCGTGCCGTTGCCATGGTAACCGAGTATCTATGTCCCGGAGGAGTGATAAGCTGAGCTGGACACGACAACAACCTCCTAGTAACAACACAATCTTTCTTTTTAACGATTTTAGATACTAACAATATTATCATGATACTTTGACGTGATGAAATAGGCTGGTTGACTGATTTTTAGGGTTCCGTAGCTAAATGGCAACAAACGGAACCCTTATAGATTCGTCATGTCTGTCTGTCTGTCTGTCTGTCCGATCGTGTTACAGCCTTTTTTTTCGAAACTATAAGAACTAAGCTGTTGAAACTTAGTAAGTAGATGTATTCTATGAACCACATTAAGATTTTCACACAAAAATAGAAAAAAAAATGTGGGTTCCCCATACTTGGAACTGAAACTCAAAATTTTCATCAAACCCATTCTTGTGAGGTATTAAAAGATATAAAATATACAATTCAAAGTTTAGAAAAAATATATATTGAGGTTTCTCAATTTTTTTTTTCTAAACTGAATATTTTGCGCGAGACCAAAGTGGTAAAATGTGTGTCCCCCCCTGTAACTTCTAAAATAAGAGAACGATAAAACTAAAAAAATATATATGATGTACATTACCATGTAAACTTCCACCGAAAATTGGTTTGAACGAGATCTAGTAAATAGTTTTTTTTTAATACGTCATAAGCTGAATATTTTGTGCGAGAGACGCTTCCAAAGTGGTAAAATGTGTCCCCCCCCTGTAACTTCTAAAATAACAGAACGATAAAACTAAAAAAAATATATGATGAAGATTGCCATGTAAACTTCCACCGAAAATTGGTTTGGTCGAGATCTAGTAAATCGTTTTTTTAATACGTCATAAATCGAAATGGTACGGAACCCTCCGTGCGCGAGTCCGACTCGCACTTGGCCGGTTTTTTTTATCTGTATGACCTAAAATAAAGTAGACCATAAATATAGCCAAACAAAATTTTTATCGGTTTAAGAATAAGGAAGTACCTACTAAGCATTTTAATTTTACACTAGAAATTCTAACAAAATCTGGTGCTTTTATGTCATCTTGATACGCCGCCTAGTAAAACTGCGAGTAACTGCTAGATTATATAAAACTGTTATATTCTTTATTTTTTTACCTTGAAAGTTCCCGATCCGTACATTACTACTAAACAAAGTTTCACCGCAATCTAATGAATTTCGACCAGGTAATCGAACCTACGACCTCACGCTTAGTAGCCGTACTTATGACTAGGCCAATAATTGAGGGAGATGAATATAATAAAATTTAAAAGATTGGTACAGTGGCCAGCACTTCAAGTTACCATAAAATGTCAAATTTTCTCAGTTGATTTTGAACTTTATCTTCAACAAATTAAAGTTTAAAATCATTTGGAGAAATTTGACAGTTGTACTATGTACAGACTGTACAATGATATGAAGGGGTCGTGGCTAAGATAAAACTGCAATGACCAACAAATCTGAAAGGTTGCCTGCCGCTGTCAGTCTGTGGATGGGTGACCATTCTTAACACATCGAGACCCTTCGTAGGAGCATGTCAAGCATTTCGATCATAAGTATACCTTGGAAAATATTTAGTGGAGTCATCAACCAAAAAATCCCTGACAAAAGGTCTATCCTTCCAATATTGGTGTTGCCAAGAAATTGAGCCCCTTCTTGTAAATTACTAATATTTATCCGCATCTGGTTAGATTGGGAGTGTAAGGATGAGTGTTTAGCGATAGAAGAGATGGCTACATCTATAATTAATATTATAGAGCTGAAGAGTTTGTTTGTTTGTTTACTTGAACGCACTAATCTCAGGAACTACGGGTCCGATTTTAAAAATGGCGAAGGAAGGTTATAGGCTATATATCATCACGCTAAGACCAATAGGAGCGGAGCATAAATGAAAAATGTTGCAAAAACGGGAAAAAAATTAATGCAGAAAAGCCGAGAAAACACGCGGGCGAAGCCGTGGGCGGAATGCTAGTGAGATTATATACTTACTAACTAAACATGAGTACATAGGCTACATTATTACACTACAGAGCCAACCCCAATACTACTGGGAAAAGGCTAGGAAAACATAGGATGAGATACTTACAATATTACGTTAAATTAGCAATAGTTCAAATGCTGGCTGTATAGCAACTTTAATTTTCCGCGTTTTACTGTTTCTACAACACAAATTAAACATTTCAAAAACAAAGTTAACAAAATCCCGTCTAATTTATTTGAATTACGCGGTAACAGTTTCAGTTGGATAACGTAGTTAGAACGTTTGCAAAATTGAATAAAACTGGTGAAACAGTGAAAGTCAAAGTAAATTTCCACTTTTGTGGTTTGAAGCTTCAATATTTAGTACATATTGCAGCTTCGAATTATGAAGAAGCAAATTTTCAAAAATATAACAAGAAACAAAAGAAAAAAAAATAATCGGCTAACAACGACACCAACAGACATTAAACTTAAATAAAATAAATACCGAATAAACAAGAGAATAAAACAAAAGAAAATAATATACTTAGGTATTATCAATTTATGTTTCTCATTCTAACGGCTGGACCAAAATGTTCTCCAGGTCAACTAAATGTCAAGCAGTTTTGGGCTGGTTCTTTCTGGAGCCAAGGTGTTCCACAAATGTTAAACAGTGAAGTTGTGGAAACGTGTAGTGTCTTTATACACGCGCGTTGTGTAGATTGTTACATTGTGAGTTTTTGCATATTTTTAATAAATAAACAAGTTATGGCTATGATACACGAGAACAGGTCCCAAGCCATGGCTCAAAATGCTCAGATTTCGAAGTCTACTACGACTACAAAGCGGGATGAGGTTTGCACATCTGTGCATAATATGCATTTAGCTAAGCAATCGGCAAAGGCTACTGTAAAGTTCGGGGGCCTTTTTTTATGGGATAACTCGGCAAACGAGCAGGCGAGCTACCTGATGGTAAGTAGTCATCGCCGCCCATGGACATCTGCAAAACCAAAGGAGTTGCAGATGCGTTGCCGAGCCTATTTAGGGAAAGGGAGGGGAAGGAGAAAAGGAGAAGGAAGGGGATTGGGGGCCTTCAGTATCTGACGTTAACGCGGGACACAGAGTGACTATTCTGTACGACATACTATTAGTTATTCTGTGACTTAACATAAGCTAAAGGATGAAAATCTTCTTAATAAAAACGCTAAGGAGGAAATAGGGTTATTTTGAAAATACTTACTTGAATCCCTGACCCAGTAGTTGATAGATTTGGGTGAAGACTCGACGTAACACTCTATTCTGACATCAGTACCCAATGGAGCCCCAACCAGCTGATTTGGCACTTGAATCACCGGATGAACTAGACAAAAAAAAACATAAAAACAATTACAGTTTCCAAGTTCCAACCCACAAAATTTAACACGTTGCACAATATCTTAAATGCAGAGGGAAAATTTGGACACTTTGTTTGAGAAAAGTGGACTAATAATATTAAAGTTAAATCTAGCATAAAAGCGAAATGTCCGCTTGAGTTGACGCGAAGACACAAACAGTCCCTTACAGCCAGAAAATAATTAAAAGCTACTACTCGCTGACATTAAATAACACCATTAATAACAAGAAACCTCTGAAAGTTGCCGAGATAAACAACAATTACTACAACTTTGGCGAGGACCTATTTCATCCTCAAAACAAGGTTTCTCGTAAAGCTTTTTTGGGAAAAAATATTTGTACTCTAGGAAATCTAATTGCTGGTTTAAAATTGTTATTTTTAGATAGGAAAGTTAAAATTTGTTTGTTTTTTGTCAATGCTAGGTCACATAATCTAGCAGTTCTTATTGTTGTCACGTTATTACAGAGGAAACAATTAAAGGAGTTGCCAATGGATTCCTGAATAGACATTAGACTCCTCCTCATTACACTCCTCCTCCTTTAGACTCAATAAAGTACAAAACCCAAAACAGATGTATAAAATTATTTTAGTGAAGGAAAAATTTTCGATTCCTTCCTGCGTTTTTTTTGCCTTTAAAATTTGCCTTCCTAATTTTAACTTAAGTTCAAATATGTTGTAAAGAAAATTCGTTGAGGTGAGGTCAGTGACATTTGTTGAACTGAAATAACTGTATATGTAATCTTAGCATGGAAAATATAGATGTATAAAATATTCATCTTGTAACAAAAGTAAATGAATATAAAATATTCATCTTGTAACAAAAGTAAATGAATATTTTACTATTCGATATATAGTAGGTAAAACATGATACTTACAATGTACTTTGATAGTGATCCGTTTGCTCACGGAGGGCGGTATGCCGTTGCTCGCGATACACAGAAACGCGCCCATATCCGAACGTGATATTTTGGTTAGTGTCAACACCTCCTTCTCGTACATCGCAACTATAAAATAGATTATTTGTAAATAAATCGAAGCTTCTCGGAGAAAGAGATGAATGAAATATTCATAATACATTACACAGTCATATAAAATCCAATTTTATGGGGGGACAAGTCAAGTAGAGAAGGTTTTATTTATCTTTACATTTTGATTCATTCTTGCAGATGGAATACTTTCATTACTAGGTACAGTCACCATCAAATATATCGGAGCGAACAGACTGTTCATAATTATCTGAAACGAAACAAAGGAACGAAGGGAAATGAAACTTTATCTCCATGGGGTAAAATATATGTCAGAATGACACCTGCCATGTGTAATGTTCATTGTAAAATATCCTTTGTATCACTGAGATAAATCTAATTTTCCTAGTTGCTCAGATAATTAGGAACAGTCTGCTCGCTCCGATATATTTGATGGTGACTGTACTACTAGTTAATTAAATGTCATAACTAAGGAGAATTTATTCTACTGAATAAGAAAAGAAAAAAAAACGTAGTTGGTATTCTTACATTTAGTTTTCCCACCATTAGGATCCCTGATGACAATATCAGCTCCATCTTCTCTTCTCCAAACCACACGAGGTTCTGGCATACCTCTTGCTCGGCAAGAAACTCTTGCTGTGCCACCTTCAGGCACCATTATGTCTCCTGAAGTCTCTTCGGGTATAAAATCTGGTGGGATTACTACTTCTAGATACCCCATCTGGCAAAAGGAATATTTTCTTCAAAACGCACTTTAATGAGGATATTCACGCAACATACCTAATTGCTTTTGGACCATAACACTAAGAATATGATCAAGTATCAAAAACACTGTTGAAGTTCGATCCAGGCAGTACATGGTACAATTAAAGTCATTGACTTTATAAATAATCCAATATTCTTAATTAGAATTCTGTTCAAAACAATGTGATACAATTATCGAAAGTGCATTGCGTCAAGTGGCGTCATGCTGTGTCAGCGTCGGGAGTCGAAACCTCGAGCGCTGTCGCCGCTGGCGATTTATGTCGTTATCAGCTCCGGGTATAAATTACAGCGCAGGGCAATAATTTAGGTGCACCATGCACGAATCATTACCCGCTGCGTCCCTCGCTAGCTCCCGTCTGCGGGGCTTAATTCACTTTATCTCTCCAATGTTTATTTCAACTGCAATTTAATTTTCCCTGATATGCTACACCTATTAATTTCTTACAGGATATCATTTCACATTAGTTTAAATGACACGATAAGATAAAAAATCTATGTGGTCACGATTCGCTGTTGAAGTCTGTAAAGTTGGCATTTCTAAATTAAAACTGTATTGAAGATTGAAATTGTATTGAATGTAAAAATGGTGCACGAAGAAAAAGTCGAAATTAATGGAAGTTACTGTCCTGAAATTAAAAGTCGTTGGAATAGTTACGGTAACTATAGACTCATTATATGGGCATGGATGATGAACGATATCACGGTAATGTTCTCTCCTGCTGAGATATCACATAATGGATTTTATGCACATGCAGTGCTGCAAACTCTAGCGGTAATCTTGATCGGGATGCCACTGGCGTATTCTGAGATATGTTTGGCTCAGTATACGAATTGCAATATATTTACAATGTGGAATTTCTTCCCGCTGTTCCGGAATGTTGGATATGGCACATTATTTTTGATTTTGTTAAAAACAGTGTATTTATTGGTGCTGAGTTCTTGGTACTTAGTGTATTCATTTTATGCTGCTTTGGATGTTCCACCCTGGCTTAGTTGTGATGACTATAGTGATACCAAATGTATGGTAAAACGGGTGAATGTTTCAATTTTTCAACACTGTCTGGAAGCTCAAATTTTATTTGAAGACGATTGCGGCATGAAGACTGCAAGCAACTGCTTTTTCGAACGTGAAATAGGTGGTAACTGTACCGTGGAGATTGGAGTAAATTGTTTTCTTCCATGGAAAACAATCGCAGCAGTATTAGCAATATGCGGATCCGTTTACATCTTATCAATTAAGAAAGAAAAAATCATTCAAGTTCTAGTCAAACTTTCAGCATGTTATGTTTGTGCTGTCATTCTGATTTTGTTTTGTGTAGCACTGTCAGCCAGTGGAACTTGGTATGCCACAAAGATCACAATAAACTGGACGAACTATACGTTTCTCAACTGCTATAGTACTATTACTAGAGGGTTTCTCTCGGTAGGTGCTGGATACGGTATATTAATTTTCTTAACTCGTGACGTCTCGTTCCGTAGTCCAGCTACCATGACTGCTATAAGTGCGCCTTTATTTTCACTATTCGTATCATTCATGCTTGCACTAATTGCATTTAGTGGAATCAAAACGATGTCTTATTATCACGGTGAAGAAGAAAACGTTATAGAAATCGGCACTAGTTTATATTTTCCGATGTTTGCATCAATGTCTGAGATAATGAGTTACTTTGATGCGTTACCAATTTGGGGTTTCTTCTGGTTTTCAACGGGATTCATCTGTTTGTTTATAAATTTTTGGATATTATATTTATTTTACAAAGAGTTATTGCTGCATATGGACTTAGCAAGAAGATATACAAAATTATCTTGTATGTTAATGCTAATAATTATAATATTATGTTCTCTACCATTTTTATGCTCAGATCTCACTGGGATTCTTACAGATGCGACGGATATAATTCAAGCATTTAACTGCTTATTTCTATCTGTATCCTTGTATTGGATCTATGGTATTCATAACCACAACGTTGATATTATATTCATGATTGGTATAAAAACTAATTACTTCTTAAAGTTAGCCTGGCTATTAAATCCGCTTTTGATAGCAGTCATTATTTACGCTAGATTTGAAATTATGAAAATATATGAATTTCAAGATTCATATTATATAGAATCTATTGCGATGACTTGTGATTTGCTCATTCTTTATATTTTATTGAGCATATACCTCTTTATAATAGTTGTAGGATTATTAGCTCAAATAATAAAGTATATCCGTCTTGGTGCTTTTCGCGAACTGTTTTGTGCTAAAGTAAGTTGGGGACCGAGAGATAGGATTTTGTTTAGAAGTAGAAAAATGTTCGTGCCTGAAATAATGACAAGAGAATTTTTGTACCGACAAGTGCGAATACGCGGTTATTATAAAAAACAAACTCCAGAATATACGCAGAACGTGAATAATTATTCAAGTGACTCACTGGGTGACGAGTTAGCTTGGAACGCTACAATGTCAAATTCATAGGTATTTTTTTTTACTTAATTTTACTATCGGCTTTTTTCGATATTATGACAATTAAAATTACAGCCTATCCACCTTTTAAACTAATTGTATCGCCATCTAGTGACACGCTTTAGCACTGAACAATTTTAACTCATTCTCAGATTTTCGTGCCTCGTCTTTGAAAAATAAGTTCAGGAGCTGAGTTATCTAGAAAAACGTATGATTCTATATATATCGGATATAATTATTTCGAGATTAAAAACAGAAACACATTCTTATTAGTATATTGCTTACCGTACCTGGCTTTTCATCGGGTCAGTATTGATTTGACACATGTATTGACCCCGGTCCTCCTCCTGAACGTTTCTAATGTGTAAATTCCAAACGGTCTGACCGTTATGTGACACTCCGACTCGGTGATTGTTCGTTATTACATGGACATGTATTGCTTGAATAGCTTTAGTGTCAGCTTTGACCCAACCCACCTGCAATTTGTAGTATCGAATAAAATAAATGTCGGGAAAATTATAATTGTGTTTTATAATAAAATAATGTCTACAAATTCGTCGGAAACAATGGAAACTAATAAAAGAATAGTAGTTCTACAAATTCGTTGGAAACACGGCTGCTAAGAATGAGGTCCTGAATTTGATTCCAAGATCAAGTAGTGTTATGGTTTTTTTATGAATTTAATACGAACTCTGAACTTCGATTTTTGAGCGGCACACTCACAGTTAGTTACCAACACATGTAAAGAGTCAATTCCTTATCATAGAGAAAAACCCAATGACACCTAGTTTGAATCGACCCTCTGTCGTAGCAGTCACGCTTAAGACCACGAGACTAATAAGGGCTTATGATTAAATTCCTCATGACCTAAAAAATATTATAGAATTATGTTTTTATGTGATTTGTCAGCGTGTATATTGTCAGTTCCGCAAGGATTATATTTACGAAAATAATGTTATGTCTGGATCTTACTTACTCTGTATCCGCCTAGATTTTGCACTAGACATCTAAATGTTGCGTCTCGTCCGATTGGTACAGTCAAATTCATTAACGGTTCAGCGAATTCTGGCTGGAATGCTTGGCCTGAAAATTGATCTTAACTATTTTATCAATCATCAAAAACGATACCTACAAATAAGTACATACGTAGTTTTCTTTTTTTTCAAATAAAATAAGTATTATAAACACCTTAATTGTGATATAATAAACCCGTAATATAACATTATCCTCGATACTTAATAATTATGTACATTATGTATGCAATAAATCTTTGAAAATAAACTTTTAAAGTAGGCAGGTCGGTACAATATACAGTCTCAGATCAAATAAAAAGTTAAGATGGAACTTTGCGAACAAAGAAGTGAGGCCGGCTAAAACTACGCCTAACGGTGTACAACACACAATTACACGCACATATGTATTAGTTAACTACGCTTCATCTTGTTAGTCGAGCTTTCGATACCTCGATAGCTCGACTGACAACATAAGGCGTAGTTTTGGTATACGTTTGTGCGTGTAATTGTGCGTTGTACACCGTTAGGCGTAGTTTTAACCGGCCTCACTTCTTTGTTCGCAAAGTTCCATCTTAATTTTTTATTTTATCTGAGTATACAGTAAAATATTTTTTTAACTACTATGTTGACTTTGAGATTTAAATTAAATTATTGATGTAGAAGATGTAGAGAAAAGTTTTTGCAACAAGAAAAGATATTTTAATCTTTTCTTGTTGCAAAAACTTTTCTCTTTGGAATAACAATATAAGAATTTTGAGAAGTTGATCTAATAATAGTATAAATTCAATTCCCCACCTGCACATTATGTATGCAACAAATATTTGAATATATTTTTTTGATGTAGGTAGGTCAGTAGTTACATTATACAGTAAAATATATTTTTTTTACTTCTATGTTGACTTTGAGATTTAAATTAAATTATTGATGTATAAAATATCTTTTATTGTTGCAAAAACTTTTCTCTTTCGAATTATAACATACGAATTTTGAGAAGTTCATTTAATAATAGTATAAATTAAATTTCCTTCCTGCACGTGTTTGTGTTTGTTCGGTGTAATCGCAGAAACTACTGTATGAATTTTCATACGGCTTTCACCGATATACAGAGGGATTATGTATGCAAATTATAGGTAATAATTTATGAACATATCCGTGCGAAGTCGAGGTGAATTGCTAGTGTAAAATATTATTATTTACCCACCAACGAGCTTGGAGTCGAGTCCTAGCATGAAAATGGCCAGTAAGTATATAGACCAGCAGGGCTGCTGCATATTTCCAATCACGCCGACCCGACTCTGCTCTTAAGCAAAGCCTGTATTAGCCATTGGACACTGCAAACAAATAAAATCTGTGAATTTTACGTTAAGAAAGCACTTGATGAAAAAAAGAAAATAAGAAAGTAACTTTGTCTGTGTATTTGCTTGTTAAACTTTCATACCCGCTGAACCACTTTTGATGAAAATTGACAAATTGGTTGAGCGGATCAGCAATCTATAAATATATTGTCCTTTGGAGAGGTACTCTTTGTTACAAAAGTAGAATCTTTTAAAGATATTTTAGTAAATTAATGTTTAGAATTTTTAGTACTAGATGGCACTGTCAGGGATTAAGCCTTGGTAGTCAAGGGACCCATAAACTTTTTTCCTTATTAAAAAAAAACGTTTTTTGAATAGTGGCCTTTAAGCTGCCGTCACATCATTGTACTGTGGTGACCCGAGTATCGCACCTCTTTGTATTATAACCTTATGAATTAAGAATAAACAATCATCTATTTTATTTAAATGTAGAACTGTGCGAGACGTCCCTCAGAAGACGACGTAACATAATTATGTTTTAGGGCTTCGCCCCAATAATATCTGAATATACCAGAGTGTTTAACGGTCTAAATCATAGTTTATTTATATTTACTTGGCGCCCTGCTACGATCCCCTACAGTACCTAATGATGTTAAACAAACACATTTTACGTTCTATCATTTGTTTTCCAAACATCACACTTACACAATCTCCCTATTGATTTATAATATAAACATCGCGGCAATCTTTTTATGGGTTCTATTAATATCTTAACGATACCATTTGCAGGGATACATAGCAGGCTAAAAAGTCACTTCCCCATAACTGCTAAAGATGGTTATGATACATCGCATCAACATAAAAGCAAGGGAGATGATATAAACATTTTGATGGCGCATTGTCACTCTATTCGCGGCAATTATGACGCGTGTGACATCAAGAGCAGAGCTTTGCAAAGTTCGCGATCCCTTCCCGATTCAATAATGATTCGTTGTTACGGCTATATGTGTTTATCGGAGCCGTCGCGTGAGCATCATAACAACAGTATTCAGAGGGTGAAGTGAGCACGGATGTGATTGCACACCGGTAACTACTTTTCCGCGAAGATATATAATGTTTGCGAAAAAAAAACTCTTACAGCCTGTATTGATGTGTTGTTATTCCTGTGTGCGTTTAGATAAAAATATATGGCTCTTTTTTTCGGTTGAGTCGTTTTGGCGCCAAAAGACGTTTTCATAACACAGAATTTGATAAAGACAGAAATTTCTAAGGCTCTTTGCCAGTTTATGAAAATGTTTAACATATAAGATATAGGTACTAAACTTGTATAGTAACATGCTGACTTGTATTACTTTTCTGTTTAGAACTTGTGACGAATCCGTGGGTGAGCGAAAATGTAGAAACTTTATAAAATGTCAGTTTATATTTAAGGACATTATTCACCAATTTATACTTCGTCGAATTACAAAGATTTTTTCTCTTTGTTTAGCAAGGCTAAAACAGTCTTTTATTTTTATTGAAATATTTCCATCGTCAAGTGGGTGTCATTTATTTAACTACATGCATTACTAATAATTTCCTGTATTCCCCAAACGACGCAAAAGTTATGTAGGAACTGCTCGTCACCTACAGTTTGTCGGTTTTGTAGGTCCCAGGGCGAGCCTTTTGCCACTAACCGGGCACAATTCTAAACTACTACGTCACTAATTTATAGAAAAACATGGTGTAACTAGTTTTGATATTTTAAAGTACCTATTATTGATCTGGCCTTGAATAGACTTTGACATCGACCTGAGAATCGAAACTACGACCTCTCTCTTGCTTAGACTCTGGCACCATAAGACTACCGAGGGAGTACTATCAAGGGAGTATTAATAACACAAACAATTAATTACACGCAATTCGAATCGACACGATGAATACGGCGTTGTTACAATCGGCATCGATTTTAATCAGAAAATGTAATGAAACACGAAATACCGATACAAATAAGGTAAAGTCTGGGGAGCGTGACAGGCGGGTCAGCAGAACATCCCTGTCGAAGAATAATCCCGGTCTCAATTGTTATTGGCAACGTCACAACATGTTATGCACGTCACAACGCTTTGTTTGAACGCTAATACTAATACGAAATTTTACTCGTTTAAATAAGTGTATAATGTATTTTACATCAACGATATATTATTATTAGATGCGCCATGTTAATAGCAAAAATTTTGTACATAATCAAACTTTAGAGTTACTCTATTAAATTCTCAGTAGCCGCTTCGTCATCAACCCATTACATTGTCCCACTGCTGGGCACGGGTCTCCTCTCAGTACGAGAGGGATTAGGCAATAGTCCGCCACGCTAGCCTACTGCGGGTTGGCAGACTTCACATGCCGTCAAGAAAATCTCTCGGGCATGCAGGTTTCCTCACGATGTTTTCCTTCACAGTTTAAGCGCGTGATAATTAATTATTAATACGCACATGACATCGAAAAGTCAGAGGTGCGTGCCTTGGATTCCAACTCGAGACCTTTGACTTGGCAGTCCCATGGTCGTATCACTAGGCTATCACTATCACTATCACACTATCATTGCAAAATTCAAGCGGCTATACCGCTTGAATTTTGCAATTGTTCCCGATTAATAGCAATAGACTCGCCTCTAATTTCATAGGACCTAAAACATACATGGGAAGTCAGGGTCAGTCAGCGTTCTGACATCTCTGCCTAGAAGTTTGGGCTTACAGGCGTGATGGCTTTCTCTAGCTTATTTTTATAAAAGGGGGCGAATCGTCTACCTAGTCTTTTTATCAATTTCATAATTTTCCAGACCCAATGAAGCCACCTAGAAATGACTACATAAAATGATAGGCTACATGCTGATAGCGCGATCTGCCAATGTACATAATATTAACCCTTTCAGTGCCGAGGGGATTACGACGCAATGGAAATAGGCTTTTATTTGTAAAATACGTAACCCGAAAAAATATTAATCTGTGTAATCCCACAACTGAACATATCAGAGTTTTTTATATTGCTGTTTATGTAGGTATTGTAGATTAGATACCAATTTTCAACAAAATTAAGTTATATATTTGGTTACAACTGTATTCGAAAGTTTGCTTGCAGTACAAAATAAGCTAATCAATCATTTCAAATTGAGGACCATCATAGATTAATTACAGGAAACCTCTTTTTCAAAAACGTAATTATTATTACCTACGATCAAATCAACAATACCACAGCAAATGAAACCATAGCCTAATCTAGTCTACAGAATCGCAAAAATGATTTAAATCAACTTACAAAGGGAAAAAGTTTCCACGCAAATTTTATTGCTTACACAAACTTGTACAAGAAGTTGATTTTTTTTATTATAAATGTGAAATTTTATTAAATTACGTTATCACACCTAAACCACTGAACCAAATTTGATGAATTCTGGTACAATACTAGGCTACCTGTCCCAAAATTGCTTTGCAATGTCAGAGAAGCCATGGGCAACAGGTACTCGTAGTAGTTTATATTTAGAGCTCGTAGCAGGTACTATTTTATGTAATTTTCTCATGTGAATTATAATATGATTAATTCAAAGCCATTGTATCCTAGCAGAACTATCCCGAAAAGATATGTGACGATTTTGGATACCCTCCGTCGTTGAGAAAAAGGCATTATTTCTTTAAACTGAACTAGCTGCAGTAACAGCAATCAGCATCAAAACTAGGCCTAGATATTATAATATCTAGGCCTAGTTTTGATGTGCATTGTCTTGGACGACCTGTCCTAGTCTCACCCAACTTGCCAGTTGAAACGAAGTTTACAAACACGCTGACGGAAATTTCATACCGGCCGTCCGGCAAACTACGTCATATCCTAAACATTAAGTAGATTTACTGTGGACGTAACTTGAAATTTAACTTGGTGTTCCGAACTTGAAAATTATGTATTGTTATATATATGTAAAGTGACAGTTGGCAGTAACACCTTGGCACGGAGGTTTTTGAAGGTTAAATGACATACGGGCACAAATACAGACTCCGAGCTGCTACTGAGAATTTCATAGAAAATCCCAATTACACTTTGCTCGACCTGGGGATCGAACCCAGGACGGCTAGTGTAGCAATAGCGCTTAGGACCACTATACTAATAGGCAGTCAATATTGTTTTAAATCAATAGGCTAGATTTTCGTAGATATAATTTAGATGACCATGGACAGCTACTTTAAAGGTTGATATCCTGCTAAAAATCTGACTAATTTAATCTGTTTTATTTAAATCGATGTCTATTAATAATTCAGTAAGTAGGTAGACTTTTGGTAGACAGTAGAATTTTGTAGCGCGTTATTAGAAAATATTATTCCATCTGGTTTTATATAATAAGTCGGCGAAAACTCGGAGTTATTGAGATTCTGTTAAAAACATACATAAAATGTGTACAAGGTCGCTAAATAGGGCTAATTAAACCCAAACTCAAACCGAAAATACCGATGAAATTAAAAAAACAAACATGTTTAAACTACACTGTTAGTATTTAGACAGGAAGTGACTATTTAGAAAGCTTTTGAGAAAAACCTTCTTACGTGTAAACTAAAAAAACTACCTATATCAGTAATTATGCACTATGATTTTGTAAACAGAGCTACTTTCAGCGAAGCAAATTTTGGCACATATTTAATTAAAAAAATATACGAAATATGGTTCCTATTCCTATTTATGTGTGTATAAATTTGACTATTTGGATAATATTCTGATTACTCTTTCATCATTCTCTTTAAATGTGGAAGCTTGTTATTAGCAATTTACGTAAAAATATTGTTCTTTAGCTATAAGTGTTTTTAGTCTGTAAGCTTTCCTAAAAATAAATAAATTACAATCACGTGTTTAAATTAAGCGTTCTTTTTTGGTTTAGAAGAATGTTGTTTGTAATATACAAAGCAGACTAGATCGTCTATACCTATTTGTAATGTATAATATTTCAATTAGCAGAATCAACCTTTTTGGGTGACATTATTTCAATATTCACTTTTGCTTGGCATGGGTCTCCACTTAGAATTTAATTATAATTCAATTATAATAATACATTAAAAAATAAATAAAAAATCTCCCTCCACGATTAAATAAAACTTGTCATAATTATCCAATGAAATATTTTAAAAAATATAAGATAAATCCAAAAAAAAACAAAGTAAAAAAATAAGCTTACCTTTTTCTCAATAAGTATAACCGTTAAAAGTCAGTCAGAAAGTTTAAAGAATTACTGGAAAAGCGGTTCCCTTTTTAGAGTGTATTATTTGTGCGTCATTATTCGCGTTGTTTGCGCAAAGTTTACCGAGCGCGTGTGAAGTTTGTTCGCCCCCGGGGAGCGCGTTCGCGGCCGTGCGCACGTCGGAGACGAGGGCGCGCCACACACTGAGCCAATTGTTCATTCAGTCCTCCACTCTGTCGTTATTCTTACGCAGATGTCCGTATGATGGAAGCAGATATGAAGCCGATAAACCCCCAAAAATTCAACAATCTTTCTCTCCTACAAATAAATTCACCGCCATTTTGATAATATTCAATCTTTGTATTGCGAATCAACAACCGCGTCGAGTTTACTTAAGGGAGTTTATTCATAAATTCTTTAAATCGTTCCCTTTTATAATAATTATTATTTTGAGCACTTCAGTTTCCGTCTTGGATGTAATTGAAGCTTGCGCAGCAATTAATCTTATAAGGCTCTGATTGTCTGTTCCATAACTAAGTACCTACTACAGCAGACTTTGATTTAATACCTCAGTTCTCGGAGTACAATACCATTTATAAAATATTATAATTTAATTATTGTACTTGATGTTTTTGTACTTACATTATTCGCTGCATGCCTCATTAGTCTAGTGGTCTTAAGTGCAACTTCTGAGCAAGCGGTCTTAAGTATGATTCTTAGGTCGGGAGAAATATTATGGTTTTTTTTGTCAATATTCTCTGCAGCAGCTTTAATTTCGGATTTATATCCGGTAAAAGTAAATAAACATACTGGCTGATAAAAGACTCTAAAATAAAAATATATAAAATGAAAATACTTTACAATATTAAAATAAATATGAAAGTGGGGTTAGATAAAGAAATAAGGTGATTATTTTTTTCGGTGCTAGGATTCTGTGACTGCAGTATATCTGGGTTGGTATCACCGCATGACCAAATATTTTGCAGTTTAGCAATAATGTGCTAACAATATTGTTTGTTAACAGTTTAAAGGGCAATGTAGCTAGGGAAATTACTAGGCATAAGAGACTTTAACTATAACTTTTACCACAACGCGCTAGTAATATTACTGGTGGTACTGACGACAATAGACAACGGTTCAGAACATAATAACATATGAGCAACGGCCCGTATGTATTTTTATCATCTTTTTACAATTAAAAAACATGTTTTTTTACACCAAGCGACGCAGCTTTATTTTTAAATGGGACCTATTCATAAAGCCATTAAGATGAGAATACGAAAGAAAACCTTAGTTTCTAAGAAGATTAAAGACCTCGTAATTTAAAATCTCACTTATACTGCATAATAATGAGGAATCAAAATCCAATTTGAGTGACCCGCACCAGTAGAACTCACGAAGCCACTTAATGAAATCGAGATAGAATAATTAGCCACTTTCCACTAATTCCCAAGTAATTAATTGTGACGTTAGAAAGGGCCGTCATCTGGTCCGGGGTGCTATTTTGAGCTATGTGTGAGGCTGTGAGGCACAGAAAGCCATTGTGTTAAGACAAAAGCTCATTAGTGAATCTGGATTCAGTTAAGACATCTCGCAAAGTAAGCCAAATGTTCACTATACAACTGTAAAAGTAGAAGGAAATTATTTATGCTTTTAAAATTAAGTTTGTAGTTTTTCTAATTAATGTGGTTCCCATCTGAAAAGTCGGCATCCAGATCTTTTACCACAGTTAATTCAAACCAAACGAGTTAATCAGAAAAATATTGTTTTGACTTCTGTTGCCCGAATCAAAACCTCCAATATTAGTTTTTCTTTCAAAATCTGGAATGTACAGACATCGCCCTGTTACAATTTTATTATCTGTATAGAAATGGGCTTAAGACTAGAACATACTACTCGGTGAAATTCTGTAAATACGTGCTTAGCTTGATTTTTTTATTACCTGATAAATTAATTTAACATAACGTACAATCACGCCTGTATTCCCCGATACACAGTTCGCCGATATGTTTAGGTACCATGTAATAGGGGCGAGCCTTTTTTCTTTCTTTATATCTTACTAGCAATATGGGTTGCATATTACTAGTATTCTTGTTAACCCCTCGTACTAAACTAAATGCTTGTATTACGAGTGGGTTCATGTCGGTAGTGCAATGGTTGGGCTTCGAACTGGCAACATCATGATCGCAAGTCCGAAGCCCTACCCATTTGACTAACGCCGCTTGCATTTTTTTGGGCCTTTTGCCCTTCACTGCGCACATATCCACACCCCGAGCTGCTACTGACAATTTTATAGAAAAACTCAATAACACTTAGCTCGATCTGGGAATCGAACCTAAGACCTGGAGCGTAGCAGTTGCACCTAGGACCACTGTACTACTGACGCAGGTGAAATCGTTAAGGCTCGTTAATTTATGTATTTAAAAATTATTTTGTATAGGAAAATAATTTAATTTAGAAATTTGTTTATATATGTCTTTATTCTGAAATCAAATACATTACCATAATTATGCAGAACCTACTTGTTTTATTAAAATTAAGTACAAGATTTTTCGGATTTATCCTTTTCTGGTTTTGGAGCGTTATATCCCTCATGGAACTTGTTCAAATAATGCCACGGGGACTGCAACTCAAACTGGCGTGCCTCTTGAGAATATTCCACTGGTTCATATACTATTTTCTTCAACTCATCATCATAACGCACTTCAGTGTATCCGACCAAAGGAAAGTCTTTTCTCAATGGATGACCCGTAAAACCGTAATCAGTGAGAATTCTTCTCAAGTCTGGGTGATGTGTATAGACCACTCCGAACATGTCGTATATTTCCCTTTCGTACCACTGGCAAGACTTCCAAATGCTGTAGGCTGAATGGAGGGGAGTCAGCTCGTCCGTATAAGTCTTGACCCGAGCCCGCTCAGCAAACCTAAAGCTTAGGATATTGTAGCATACCTCAAACCTGAATTTTCTGCTCAGTACGTCTATTGCCGTTGCTGAAGAGCATTGAGCAAAACAGGCGTGCTGATGCATGCGCATAAAGCTTAAAACTGGATACAATCCTTCTGGAGCCACTAGTATCTCCAGTTCATCAGTGTGTTGCATCTGAATCTTCTGCACAAATTTCGGCAGACATGTCGCGACGTACATACCGAACTCGTAAAGCTTTTGACGTCTCGTGTTGTCATGTTTCCGAAGAGTATGGCTTTCATATTCTATTGGTTCAATGTGAAATGGATCCTTACACTGCACATCTTTTTCTAGAAGACGCATATTGGTGTAGAAATTGCGTTTTAAAGTCGTGACTAGGTTAGTCCTAACTAACTTTGATATTAAGTTATTCATTATTAGTGAGTTATTCTTTAAATGCTTCCATAAAATCAAAATATCGGCGACTCGATTAAATATTGACATTGATTGTCATTGCAAGTGTTTTATTTTTCTTTCGTGTTATGGTTTTTATTTATTTAAAGGAGTTCCATTTATAAATAGGACGAAGGATGAAGTATTTCAATAAACAGTGTTTTTCTGTGAGCTGGGTGATTTATTCAAATTAAAATTAAACATGACCCTTTAAATGATTAAACTTTACGTAATAAACAAGCCAATTACAAAGATTTGATGACATATTTATATTGATATAGAGAAAAAATCTATACTAATAATATTATAAAATGTATCTAAATCTGTTTGTAATTGATTCCAGATACTTAGAGTATAGGTACCTATTTATTATTTTGGCATGTTGGTTTCTATTGTACCTACCTATACAATATTTATAACACACTATACATATTAATCCACTAGGTATATTATACAATACAAATACAAATACAAAAATATTTATTTCTCTTCACAAACATGTTAAAATAATAAGACAGTAACATTAAGTATAATAATTAATAAATACAATATTTATAACATCTCATATAAATCTTATTAGCTGTGTATAGCTACTCACTCTGTTCTTTGTATTGTACACACGGCTACACATCAAGCTATACTAATGCAGTATACGTTGGCCTCGCACTGTACGGAAAGTGCTTACAATGCGAGGTCAGTCGACACTGGATTTGTATAGTTTGATGTGTAGCCGTGCGTACCAATGCAAAAAGACAAAACGAGACATAAAATATATAGTTTTTTTTTTTGTTATTTGTGTGAAAGAATTAAATAAGGGTTTTTATTTCAGCAATCGATTGGTTTTTACTTTCACCTAATTCTGGCAATAATTTAACATCTGTTCTTCAGGAGCCAAAATCTCTTTTTGATTAAATTTTTATGGTCTGTTTTATAACGAATAAAATGCAGATGGATGCCACGGCTGAGATATGCGGTCGCAAAGGAAATTTGTGGAGCTTTATCATATTTAAAGCCTTCGAAGATTTTATTGATACCAAAATCTTGTAGTGTAAAGTGTACCTACTTTTTTCAAGATCTTGAAGTACGATTTATTTTCAGTGAAGGTTATTTAAAAGACTTCGTGAAGAGATCTTCATGTTAAATTGTAAAATAAAGTAGGTAAAACTAGTTTACTGAAAGCATGAACTAAATCCTTTTTAGGGAAATTTAATTATTTTCCAACATTAAGACACATGTTTGATACGAAAGATTTAGATCATCCATTAGATTACCTACAGATATTATATCTTTCTATAAATATTAAAATAAATAATACCTAGAGAATCTCATATAGCAGTACCTACTTAGTGTACTTTTAAGACCCAATATTTTATTTACAAATAAACTCAATTAATTAACTCGCCCCATATTTCATCGTACCTAAATATATCATGTAACGTAAACAAAATGTAGCCTACAGGTCTGATGGTATGTTTAATTCAGTCAGAATTATACTACCGTTTTAAAAATTTCTAGTAAAACACAAACAATTTTTTTTTTGTTAAAGTTGTTTATCCGAAATCCAAATACAATATAAATGTACTTACTCAATTCTCAAACCAACCAAATATTCCTGGAAACTGTTTAACTTGAGAAATAAGAGCCTTAATTATGATAAAAGCTCTGAAATTACACGTTTTATTAAATTATGAAGATATAAAACCGTTCTCGGTGCACGTTACAGGAACAAGGCTTTACTCTTTGTTCCGATGAAGTTTTCGAGTGGAAGTTCCGACATGTGTCCCGCAAGACGTGCGATCCACGTCGCAACATATCTACTTACAAATAAATTTTGAAATTTTCAATTGTATTATGAAAATTTGCGGTGGAAACTATTTTGATGTGTTTAATTGTATTGTGAGGTACGCAGGGGTGTATTTTGAGCTATAGAAATCCAGTTAACGCTGGCTTTTTACTGTATGAAAAGCTTATATAATGGGAGATCTTAACTGGAATTGTATAGGTTGACCTGTAGCCGTGTGTACCTACTTATATCCTATAGAAGTTGGCAACCCTAGTTAACCCTAGAAAGTTCCTAGGAGGACTAGGATTCCTAGTCCTCCTAGGAACTTTCCTAACCATGTTATGATCGGCTGCTACTCTAAGTAGTTAAGGTTCTATTTCAGTTTTCCACGAAGTGACGATGATCGGACCTCCTTAGCTCAATTTCTGGGCAATACCGATATTCAAGTAGCGAGAATGAAGAAGTTCGTTAATAATGTAGTTACCGCGACAATGACTCAGCAACATTCAATACCACCAACACACATAAATATCACACAGGCGGAAACACGCATGTAAGAACAATTAAACCTAACAACGGGAATTACCTCGGTCACGGATGATATCAAATGAAAATGTTTCCATATATCTTTTACACTGTCATATATAAAACAGAAAGCTCAGGCTGCACTTGATTCACTGTTTCCCGCCGTCCAACTCCAGATTGTGCGCCGCAACACCACAACTTCCGGCTTCCGGTGGCAACCCTGCGCCTGCGCTGTGCGTAACGCCGCCCGGATGCGACGTCACGGCATGTCACTTCCGCATAGTGCTACGCCCCATTTGAAATAAGAACAACCTAAAATTCACGAAATTTATAATTGGGGGAATGCTGGAAATCGACATACCTGCTAACCTATTTTTTTTATTATTTACTTTTTGAAAAACATAATAAGAATAACTTCATTATTAAAATCATGAAAGTGTACGGACGGCTACACTTTCATGATTTTAATAATGAAGATTTGAATAATGAAATTAACTTACAGCTATGCAAAACCAGTTTACACGGGTCTCTTGTTGTATGGGAAGCCCATACAATGCGAGATCAGCTCAAACTGGATTTGTATCGGTTGACCTGTAGCCGTGTGTACATATTTGACAAATAATAGGTACATACCTATAACATACCATCACGCCTGTATTCCCCGAAGGGTTAGGCAGAGGTGTACTAATGTACACCCACATTTCGCCGGTATGTTTAGGTCCCATGTAATAGGGGGCGAGCCTATTGCCATTAACCGGGCACAAATCCAGACTCCGAGCTGCTACTGGGAATTTCATAGAAAAACCCAATAACACTTTGCTCGACCTGGGGATCGAACCCAGGACCTCTAGCGTAGCAGTCGCGCTTAGGACCACTAGACTAATGAGGCAGTCTCATCTCACATACCTATAACATAAAATTATTTAGTGTCTAAACTGCAAAAAGCCAAATGTATCCAAGATATTTAAGGTATGTTTTCGCATTCGGCAAGCGCAGGTACTTACATTTAAATATTTAAAAAAGAAACAGGGTGTTCAACGAAGCTCGAAATTTGGGTAAATCTTCCTTTCCGGCCGCAACGGACTGCGGCGGCGATCTCAACCCTACCACTCTAATCTAAGCGGACGCGTTCTTAAAAATATTAATATTGCAGGAACCTTGCTTTTAAACTTGCTCTTAAAATTATTATATTAACTCCTAGCCAGCTATGCTCTTTTAATATAAGTAAAATATATAATGCGCAGCTACACATCAACTATACAAACCAGTATAGGCTGGCCTTGCATTGTTCGGAAGTCTATACAATGCTGAGTCGGTCTTTATTGGATTTCATTTAGGCATTGCAATTTGAACCAAATTATTAATTATATTTATGTATGAGCTCTGCCCCGCGGTTTTATCCGAGATATTAGCGTTTTTCTAGTTTCTCGACTCCTAAGTGATGTTAAATAGCTTGTTTCACTAGCAATCTAAAGGTTTTTCTGAGACATAATATAGCTTATGTCCTTCTCGAAGATCTGATCTATAATCTATACTAATTTGAAAATTGTTTCATTGGTTAATTTCGCGATTATAATATTGGTATGGATGGAAGGTATATCATGATCGTGGGATTACCACGATTATCAACCTATTTCCTATACCTTTTTCTAGACCTAAAAGCCGTTCACCAAGTTAGCTTAGTCATGTGTGGGTTGCCAGACTTCACAATGATGTTGAGGAAATCTCTAATTTTCCTCATGCTTTTCCTGAACCGTTTAACCGATAATTTATCAAATCCATTTATCAAAGTTAGAAGGCTGAGCCTTAGATTCAAATAAAGCCAATAATGTTCTCGCCATTATGAATTGGAATCAGCGGCGCTATAGCCCAGTACATTAGTCTAAAATTTGTTTACAGACTTCACACATACCATTAAAAAAAATTCTCATGCTTCCTCACGACCATTTCCTTCACCGTTTTAATCTGGGATATGAAAGACCCATCCTTGACTGGGTGTGAAGCAATAGTCTATATTTCAGCACATATAGGCTTCAAAGAGAGATAGTAACATACCATCACGCCTCTATTACACCGGTATGTTTTTAGCTCCCATGTCATAGTGGGCGAGCCTCCAGACAGACTCCGAGCTGCTACTGAGAAATTCCAAGAAAAACTCAATAGGTAACACATTGCTCGACCTATCGAACCCAGGACCTTTAACGTAGCAGTCGCTATTAAGACCAGTTCACTAACGAGGCAGTCCGAGAGAAATAGAGAAATTATGTCAAAAGCTACAAAATGTTGCATTTCTTATTAATAAATCTTGAACATATTTTTTCTTTAATAAGATAATGGGTAAGAATTAAACTAAGATTTTATTTTAAACAATTTAAGTGATCTATCGCACAAGACTGTAAATTATTGCAAGCCCTTTTTAACAGACTGATTTATTGTTTTTTTTTCTGTATCCCAGTGAAATTGTTGCGTCAAGAAATGTATTTTTTATATGCTTGGGGTTTCTTTTGTAAGAAATTCAGTTTATTATTGCCCCATTGTGAGAACAGACACTTTATCTTTATATCTAGCTTTTGCACAACATTGGCAGAGCTAGGTCTTTTTTTCTGGGTGTGCTAGTTTTATGACGGTGTCCTCTTAATATTTTTAAATGTACGCCTCATAAACTCATTTTCAAACAACCTTTCCCTTGGCTAAAAAAAAATCGTCTGCTGACCGTACCTAACTATGCAGGGAAGAAAGAAGCGCGATATTTATGATAATATCCTAGACAAAAGGAGTTCTACACAAGTAGTATGTACTTTATTTATTAATCCGAGTCTATACAAAATGTCCGTATTCATTTTTGTATTATCGCATGTAATCACGCGAGCACGTATGTGGAAATAAAATGGAGTACACACGGCACAGGTCAAGCTATACATATCCAGTTTAAGCTGATCTCGTATCGTGTAGCGTTCCCGTACAGTGGGAGGTCAGCTTAAACTGGATTTGTTCTGCTTGGTGTGTAGCCACACGTACCTACAATAAATGCATATAGCTACTCAATTATTTTCAGATACAAGCAAAACTATTGTTTTAATGGTATTAATTTGAATCGTCCTAGATACGTGCTTTGTGGTTTGTGCTTTTCATGAACAACTTAATGCATTCAATACAGACAAAAATATACTGCGCGGTGTTAAGAATAAGCATAGCATAGTATAATCTTGTGATGTACCCACTGCTGGGTCACAGGCCTCGGTGAGAGGGAGTGGGCCGTAACCCATGACGCAGGCCCGGTGCGCGTAGGTAGAAGTCACATTGTCTTCGAATTTTTGGTTCTAGGACATGCCGGTTTCCTCATGATGTTTTCCTTCACCTTTTTGGAGCAGTGGTGATGAAGTACGAAGCTAAGAATAAGCTTAACAAATAATATAAAAAATGCCAAAATACAGTTACAGTCAAAATTTTTAAGATAAAAACATTTTATTGTAGTACCGCCAATTTCATCAGACTGAAACTTATTCGAGAATAAATTCGTGGAATCGGGTTACAGTAAAAATATTATTGTCTACTAGATGTTTTACGTACTTATTTAACACCACGTGTTTTTGTTTGCTTTATTTTAACAGTACAGAAAATTCTCATTGCGAAAATGTATACCAGTATTCTATTAACGAACGTATTTTAAATTAAAGCGACTATAAATAATTTATTTTAAGTAAGTAATTCAGGAATAAAGAAGTCTAAACATTTGGTTAAGGGAGTGCTTTAAAGAGGTAATTTGTTAATGGTGCGGCCGCAAATCTGCCGCTATCTGATGCCGCAACGACCCGCCTTTTCGAAACAAGTAAACTCCTCGCGGTTTCCATTTTTTTTTCTAAATAATGTTCGCGACTCGCCTTGTTTAGCACCCCTTTCACGATAAGGACTCTTAACAAGATATTAAGGGCTTTTAAAGAAATTGTCTCCATGGGTTTCGCTAAAGACCGCGCTAGTCACCTTACTTAATCCAATTTGGTAATAGGCACGTAATTTTTAACGACTTTATTATATTTTTGCTGTATTAATAATGGGCTAAGTTTGTTTCGTTATGACGCAGTTGCAGAAAACATTGGAAATTCCTCTATAAACACGACTCTATAATGTTTGAGTTTTAAAGACGGATTCATTCCTCGATGGTTTCCTTCTTACACAAGTAGTCTGTTATTATGAGTTCTATCACAATGTAACTTCACTTTTTATAATTTATTGAAGCATACATCGCATCCAACGTATGCTGTAATAAATTATAAACGGCTGGGAACAAAAGTGTTACATTCTATTAATATTATAAATTTCAAAGTTTGTATGTATGTTTGGATATAATAAGTGTATTACTTAATCACGCAGACCGGATTTGGATGAAATTTGGGACACATATAGATATTTAAAACCTAGACATACACGTAAGATACTTTTTATCCAAGTTTAACCCGATTCCCAAGTCGAAACAGATGAATTAGTTTATTATATTACATACTAGCTGGCGGGCGATATACCCTATGACACTCACAAATAATCGTAACGTGGCTTTCTATTGGTAAAAGAATTTTCAACCTCACAAACTCACATACTTTATAATATTAGTATAGAAGTATAGATAAACAATAACTTCATTCATTTATGTTATCATATTCAGTTCTGCTACAAAAACGTGTATTCAAAAACGCTGAAGTAAAAAGGGAAGATATTATCATTCTCACCACCTGTCAACACTTCATTAGAGCAATGTGTTACTCCATTTTGTTTACAACTTCTCGGGCACTGAATAAGGTTAAGCATACACATTAAACAATACGCCGAACACGAGGATTTTTTAAATAATGAAGAATAATTCTCGGCATTTATCATTCCGAGATGCAGGACCCAAAATGGGGAAAATTGTAGGTACTCTATTATCTACAGTAATGTTGATAAAATCAGTAACCATTAGATACATATATTCTATTTAATATTTTATAATAATGTACCTACTAAAAATACATGATATTATTATGTATCTCTTTTCTTTGGTGGAATTCCAACAGGTGGCAAAACATTTTTGATCTCCTTTATTTTATATTTATTGATTAAATAAATATTTTATGACATGTGATTACAAATGTTTCCATTATACAATGCAATCTATAAAACACCTAACTCCAATAAAAAAAAAACATATAAATAAAAAAATATATTTAAAAAAGTGTTTAAGTCAGAGAGATAACCTCGTAAGCGTTTTGTTTTTATAAAAAAACTGGAGCTGATTTATAAAAAGCGTGCATGACGGTAAGTGTATGTGAGAACCATAAAGCAAACATACTCGAGATTTGTTTATTCGGTACCACTTGTTGCCGCACCGAAACTTTGTAGAAAAACAAACAATTTTACACATTTCTTGTTTGTTGTAATATTTTAGGGTAACCATTCATTTATTATGTGGACGACCCACATAATAAATGAATGGTTACCCTAAAATATTACAACGAATTGAAATCGTCAAATTGAAACGAACACGCGGGCAACGCCGTGGGCGGAAAGCTAGTAGAATATAAAAATATTATCTTTGACAGAGCCTTTTTCCAACTTTGTTGGAGTTTCCATGGCTAAGTTATATTTGTTATACTTATCAACAGATCAGCAAGGTACCAAGGTAAAGCTGCTAAGGATGCTGCTTAACCCTGCGTGAAACCGCCCTGAAAAAACGTGTTGCAAACATCTACCTAACTCTATCCAACCCACAAAGAGTGAGTGGGATAGATAGCTGTTAGCAACATGTTTCGTCGTCAGTGGAAACACGGGGTTACGATTGTCATAGGTGTTCGTATGGCAACCGGGACCGACAGATTTACGTGCACCTCGCGACACGGAGGGGATTTGGATTTTGACTTGTTAAGATTGGTCACCCATCCACAAACTGACTGTGGCAAGCAAAGCTTAATCTTACAAGATTAGTATAACCAGCCCGAGATACTACTTACCAACGAGTAAAAAAACATTTATAGTAGTATAAATTACAAATACTTACTGACATAGGTACCTACTTTGTTATTATTACACAGGCATAAATTCAAACTCCGTGCTGATACTGAGCATTTTATGGAAAAAAACGATAAAACTTTGCTTGACCTAGGAATTGCACCCAGGACCGCTAGCATGAATCAATTACATCCGACTAATGAAGCTGTAATAACTTTAATTCGCATTAAATTTGAAAATAGTATAAATTTTAATATAAGTACCAGAACAATATCAACACAGCCACCAAAACATAATTTAAAAATATATTACAGGTAGGTATATAAGTGACCATTTTTCACGTTAAATTAAGTGAGGCGCTTCCCGTCGATTCTTTCAAGATTTTTGGAGCGTAATAAGTAGCTGTTCCTTTGCGTTTTGGCAACATAGCTGCATAATTTGAAGATTTATATCTGTATATTTTCATTTTCTTTGCAGCGTGATCTCCCACTGAGAATGTAATAAGTCATCGCATATCTTTCCGTGAATATAACGTTAGAAGAAAAGGCACGAGGAGTCTTTGTAATACTACTATATGTTCTTAGAATTACGTTGTATTTAACATAGTAAATCTAAAAGTGTCCTCTAGATTAAGTAGTGCTTACTTAACACTTGTAACTTTATAGTAGGAGAAAATAATAAAATAATACAGTATTATTGTAATATTACAATAGTAAGGTAGTTTTTTAGTGAGATTTGGAGCGCCGGAGACCCAATTTCTTTCTCAGTCCCCTTCCTTCTCCTTCCTCTCCCTTTTCCTTTTCAATAGGTTCGGCAACGCGTCTGCAACTCCTTTGGTATATCAGATGTCCATGGGCGGCGATGACTACTTCGCCTATCGACCTATGACGCATATTTTGTACCTAATCAAAATTTTAATGGACATACTCTTAAATTGTAACGTTACCGTAGATATAGTTAGTCTTACATCATCAAGTCTAGTTTACATGATACGTGTGCCTAGCGTTTATACTTGAATCACCCAGAATGCCACGTCAAAGCCAGCGATGTGTTCCCAGCACAGATTAGCTACTCCTGCAGAGTGTGAAATCTAATTATGTTGCAATCTATCTATCGAAGGTTCTGGAATGTATACATTACTCTGTAATGAGAAGCATTTAATTTAGTACATATTTGGAGAGAAACAGAGCTAGCACACACAAGTAATTGGAAGCGTGCGCTTCCAGACGTCTAATTTGTACTAGGTACCTAATTTAATTATGTTTCCTTGTCTTGCTTTTTTTATCAAAGTTTACTATAATATCGATTACAGTTTTGGGAGTTAGGTTTGGGAGTTAGGTTGGGGGTAGGAGTCTCTATAGTCAATTTGAAGTCGAAATACCTTAATTAATTTTAAAAGCATTATGTAAGCAATGCTGCTTAACATGAGAATTACCTGGGCTATTTGTTAAAGCAGAATAATCATTCTTAAAGCCGTGTTATAATGGATGATTTAATGAAATAGATAAATAATCATAATTTACTATTCGTCAGGTATATTGTTACCTAAAATAGTATCTAAGTATATACCTATTTGTAACCAGCGTGAGCATATGACAAGACATATGAACAAGGACGAAGCAAAAGTTGTTTGCAAGGACCACATGCCAGTTGTTAGTTTCTGCTTACCCCTATTTAAGAAAGATTATAAATGTATAATGCTTTCTTTTTCTTTTAAACAGGTCATCAACCACTAAGGAGTTTCCACACTATAAAAAGGTAGGTGAAATAAGTTTTTATAACTTAGGATATACTTAGCTTCTGCTCGGAACTTCATCTGTATAGACTTCAGAATGGGTCGGAATAAAAATTATCTGAATAAATATATATTATAGTTATAAACTATATGGGTGCCCAGTTTTTGCCGTTTTTGCGAGATTGAGTAACAAACATCCAAATTATATCAAAACATTCACAATTTTAGTTTTAGTAACTTAGTAGAATATTTATTAAAGTATGATAAAGGTAGCAGTATATATGCAGTCTCAACGCCAGCTCAATACAAACAGTCCATTCAAAAAACGTTAAATTTCAATTAGTTAAGTTGTAAGCGACGTCCCAGTCGTAGTTCTTGCATTTAATTTCAGCTTGCTATAATGAGGTTGAGAAGTGCATATTTCATAGCGACTGGGCTCGGAGGGCGTCAAGTGGGGTATTTTATTGGCTTATTATACAATATTCTAAGCTAAAAATCGTGGAAAGAGTACGTTTTTAATTGGGCAGTGAGCTCGCGTGGTGCTGACGCAAGGATTATTCATGGCCGCTTCAGCGCCAACGCTCCGTCGCGCCGTTATTCCGGACGGATTTTTTTATGATCGCCCCGGCCTTTTTAGCCCGTTTTAACTTTACTGATATATATCAACTTCTCCGCTTAGATTTGTGGTTTAATGGAGAATATTGGACGTGATTCTAGTTGGGTAATTTGCTACAAGTAAAAGTCAGACGTGCATTCATTTATTTATTCACATGTACATTATAGCATTACAGCGGAAGTCAACGTTACATTGGTCAAAATAGAGCAGCTAAAGTAAAAATAGAATAGAATATACTGTAAAGTCTACAAAAAAAAACCAATAAATAGTACTAGGTACTAATAACTCTTAACTAACCACAATCGTTCATCTTCTACAAAATCACAAGCATTAAAGACTCACTTCCATCGCAACGCAAACAAATCATATGAAATTGACGATATACCTAATTAAGTTAATTAATTTTCTGATTATTGCACTTCTAACAAGCTGTATCTCAGCTTTCCTAAATGTCATACTATATCCTTTACAAAAAAAAAAAATTATAACTTTCAATTACAATCTGGCTAATAGCGCTATAAAAAAAGTAGCAGCGCTCCACGACCTTGGTGTTCAGCTGGACTTGAAACTACACCTAGATATTCATGTAGATAATGTTGTCAATAAAGCATACCGTATGTTTGGTTTTGTCATGAGAGCATCCAGAGAATTCAATCGTCCTGCAACTTTTTTATACTTATATAAGTCCATTATTAGACCGCAATTGGAATATGCTGTACCAATATGGAACCCCTATTATTCAAAATATAGCGAAATCATTGAATTAGTTCAACGCAAGTACCTACGTGCTATGCAATATAGGTGTTTCCGGAAAAAAGAATCTTATCAGTTTCTTCTTAAAAAATACGACCTACTTACATTACAATCGAGACGTACGCTTCTGGAAATGATGACACTATTTAAAATTTGTCGCAATAAGTTTGATTGCCCTGATTTGGTAAACAGTTTATGTTACCTGGTTCCTCGAACAGTACATGGTCGGGAAGTGCGCACTAGGCGACTGTTTGCTACAAGCCTCTGTAAAACTAATTCCGGCGTGCGTTCCCCGTTGCACCGTTTAGTAGACACATATAATAAACAATTTAGTGACATCGACATATTATTGTTAAATAAACATACATTTAAGCAAAACATCATCACTAGTCTGAAGGATGAGCAGTTGACACCCTAAGACTGTTTTACTATTATTGGGAGCGCAGTTTATTATTATTACCTTTATATTTATTTATTATTATTGTATTTTCTTTTCTTTTTTTTTTTACTATTTTATTTTACCGTAACAGTTGCGTTTGCTTGCAGTTTTTGTTATTTTGTTTTCAATAATCCGTGGAAAATGTAGTGGGTAGTATATTTGTTAACTTTGAATTGTAACACGCCTAGGTATATGCGTAATATACTACTGTTTGTTTTCCCAAATGAAATAAATAAATAAATAAATAATGACTACCTTAATCTTGCAAAAAAAAAGGAGCTTATTATTTACCTTTTCACCTCCCTGCATGGAATAAAACTGATGAAAATTGATAAAAATATTCGTAACCCCAATCAATTAGTAATATTGCGAGCTTTGTCGGTCTCGGTATATTTCCATTTGTTGTGGTTTTTCAACATACACGAACATCCACGAATTGATTTCGATGCGAAATTCCCTGTCGTTGCCAATTTACACAATACCTTTTTAGGGAATTAGGGCTAAATGTAGGTAAATTATCTTGTTGATGAATATGATTTCGGATGTTTAAGAAATTGTTGATGTTGCAGGATTTCTAAAACATTATTTTGTGGGTAAATTTTATTATGTATTCGTCGACCAATACTTTTTTTTCTTAAGTCTTGTACCTATTGCAACAAATTAATATTAAAATAGAATTAACCGTTCTTACTAAAACATATTATAATATACCAATTATAATATTAATTATATTATTAATATTAATATACCATCATGCCTGTATTCTCCAAAGGGTTAGATAGAGCATAGTTCGCATGTCATCTTAAATATAATTAAGATGATCAAAATAATTATTAATCGTCTTAAAGAGAAATAATAGACAAATTTTATTGCATCTACTATGCATGTATCATTGTAATCTCACCTACGGGACCATAAAATATTTATCAAAATTATGTTAGATAATTTATATTGTACCCAAGGCGATAATAAATTTAAACGAAATTTCTAAACCGTAATAGCACAAATCGTACTTACTTAGTTATCAAAAAATATTTTAGCAATTTATGAAAATTCGATTGTCTATTAGTATTTTTAACGAATATCTTTTTGTATTTTTTATGCATTTTCCATGCTGAGATTAAAAAGTTAATTCGACTGCGGGCAGGATATAAAAAGGATAGAAAATAGAAGTACCTACATAATCCAAAGTCATATTGCAAGACAATAAATTCTTCAAGAATTTAATTACAGACTGCAAAATTTATTGTTATGCACACTAAATGACCATTTTCTTTAAATTGCCCAAAAATATTATTGTTTTATTATTAGTTATTTGTAAGGAAAGATAAAGTATAAAATGGTATTGAAGTTACCTTGGTACAACCAACTTCCATTATCTGATCGTAACCATGAACGCAGAAAAACGGCACATTCCCAAAACCTCTCAAAATTAACATGTTCGCAATGATACTCATGCGATTTCACATAATATTTCAAACAACGCGATCTGCGGCGTGGCAGGCTAATTTAGCTTTCCGAACCAGCGGACCGAGTCAGGCTGAATTTAAACATTTCTTCTAGATTCCGCGAGAGGGCGCGCGGAATCTATTTCACGCACATTACGCCCATGACTTATGAGTTATTACTGCCGTAAAACTCAGCACACATCACTCCATTTACTCGCATTTTTAATATAATTTTAGACGCTTTTTTATGAATTCTCACGATTTGTTGCGTGTCCTCCCTTTTAGCGGGGAAGTATTTAGTAAAGCCCAATGCCTGTTATTGTTTTATGTTAGACAAATCTTCCAGTTTTACTGGTAGGTACTGGTAATCCAAGTAGCCTTAGCTACTACGTAGCTAGCCTTTTCGCATGTAGTAGTCGGCTTCTAATCCAACCAAATGCAACTGAATAAAAAAAAAATATATCACAGGAAGCAACCGCAACTCGATTTCTGGGCAATAGGTACTGATATCATAAGGACTGACTGACTGTCAGGCTTTTTCAGACTGGCTTCAATATGATGTGATGATTACAAGACTGCTAGGGAATTGTACGGATACTAAAATAATATGAATTTATTTAGATGATTCCTCCCTCAGTCCCCTTCCTTCTCCTTCCCCTCCCTTTTCCTTTACAGGATCGGCAACTTAATATCAGGCGGGCTGTATGCTTGTTTGCCGCCATAGTGGTATAAAAAAAGGATGAATCCCTGATGTGGCCTGAAGGCTAAAATGGCTACGTAAGTACATTAACTCCACCGGGGAGTTAAAACCAAGAACTTTTGCTCAGCAGTCGCGCTTACGACCACTAAACCAACGAGTCGGATAAATGACCACCTAATTTACTTGTGGCACTGCAAATAAAGAATATGAAATATAAACTCTTAAATATGATGTTTAAAAATAATCATCTTGTTTTCTATACCTCTCGTAGAATACAGGCGTCATGGTATGTTATGTTTTTATATTACGTATTGAGTAACAACACTTCACCCCTCATTTGTACGCACAGTAAAAAATGTCGGTGAATACACGTGTATAGACTATAGGGTTGATCTTTGTTTGTTTATTTTTATCTTACCCAGAATTTGTAGGGTTGTCCGTTAAATTATGACACATATTTAATAAATGCTCTTGACATTATGGATTTGTCTCACCCTAATAGGATTAGGAGGATTTTGTGAAATCTAAATGGAAACGTTAAAAAATACAAAGTAAGTACATATTTTTCTCATCATTAATTAATTTCACACATCATTTTACATCATAAATTTTTCGCCCAGTTATAAGTAATAGGCTCTTTTTGGACTTAAACATACCGGTGAAGTATGGGTGTAATTAGGTGCACCTCTGCCTAACCCTTCGGGGAATTCAAGCGTCATCGTGTGTTAAGTAATTTTGAAAACAAATCTCAGTTGTCGGAAAATCGCAGAAACAAAATCAAATCGACTAGCAATCAGGAAAACCTGCCTCCTAATACCGCACTTCTTCAAAATTTTCAAACCATTTTTCAATCATAGGCTGCTAACCAATTGAGATTAAATTTGCTACATTTATATTTTTATTAATTATTTTATTAGGTTATTCGGTGACAATACAATATTATGGTACAATTGAATAGATCTGATAAATATTTTGTTCTCATGGGTATCTACCCCGTCTAAAGCCGAAAGCCAAATATGGGCTTGTGGGGCTGTGGCTTTTACTAGGAGAGCCCTACGTCCAACAGTGGACGAAATTAGGCTGATAATGATAAATACCTTCCATCCATGATAACGAGGGTCTGAAGATTGCCACTGGAATTCCTTTATGGAAACGGCAAAGCTTTAAACCGTTCAGGTTTTCTTTATAAAAGTTTGTTAAAAATAATCTCAGATCAAATAAAAAGTTACGATGGAACTTTGCGAACAAAGAAGTGAGGCCGGCTAAAATTACGCCATGTGTACAACACACAGTTACACGCACACACGTATACCGAAACTACGCCATATCTTGTCAGTCGAGCTATCGAAAGCTCGACTGTCAAGATAAGGCGTAGTAGACTCATACATGTGTGCGTGTAATTGTTGTACCTACACGGCAAGGCGTGTAAAACACACAATTACATCATAACTTCATTCCATCTTAACTTTTTATTTGATCTGAGAAAATAATTAATTAATATTTTTGGTCTGAAACCTTTCCAGTGATATGCCCAAATGTTGTTACTATATCATTGATCTGATTGTGATGGAACTAAGGTTAACACACCTAAGCTCATCAGATAAGATTAATAAATCCAAAGAATGGAATAGCAAACATGAATATTTAAATGCGAAAGTAACTGTCGATCAGTTTGTTGATTTTTTTCACCTAAACCTCTCATCCAATTTGGTGAATTTTGATATAGAAATAGATTGGACTTTGGAGAAGAACAAAAGCTACCTCTTATCTCAAAAAATCTATTTGATCTATTTGAGATGCAAGTGAAGCCGGGTACGAAAGCTGCTATATTTATAAGTGCAAAATAGATATTCAGAACCATTACTGGATCGTAAATATTGAGTGTGTTTTTGCACTTGTTCGGGTTCAATAAGTAAGTACCTACAAGTAAGCTGTGTCATATGAACCTTGCGATTGCACTGGAGTGTGATATTATATCGTCTGTGACTAGACTCCTTGGCGTCAGAAGGAGGAACGACCAGTCAATGGTGGTTGTAACACGACAGGAGTTGGTCGATACATACGGATGCATTTTCGAGTGTACACGGGGCGAAGTATTCAAGTAGTTTCCTTCACTTGCTCTATAGTCGACCGCGACTATTCAACCACGATCGATACGCCAGTAGGTTTAAAATGACTTGGTGAATCTCAATATGATTCACGGGTATGCAGGTACTTTAATGTTCGTTGTTTCCTATGGACAGTATTTTTTTAAGTTGGCAAAACGCTCACAAATTTTTCTTGGTCTAGCGGTCGCAAGTATCGTGCTAAACAAAAGCTACTAAGGAGTCCATCAATTTTGTTGCATAGCGTCCGGTGTACAGATCGTAGGGTTTTTCAGGTTCAAATGTAGCCCGAGGCGGATTTTTTCTTCAGAAAAACAGCAGAGGAGAAAACTCCAATAGCGGGATACCTAAAGCGATTATGAATTTATTACATCAAGTAAAACATGATATGTTTAAGTTATTAAATATGATAAATGAATTCTTACCAAACCTAATCAATGATTTCTCGATGTTTTGTTGTTGTCCACTTTTTTTTTCATACTAAGTAGGTGATGCTGTAACTCACGTGTTTTTTTCCTTTAAATATTAAAATAGTTATTATTTTAATATTAATACTATACAAAATCACGTATTGAGTATCGTCCCGATGTATTCAACCCAAACTAACAGGTCAAACTCTAGGAAGTAAGCTCGACTCAACGACGTCAAAATATCGTCTGTTATACCAAATAAAAAGCATATTATGGCAGTGAGTAATACTTTTCGTATTCCGATAATTCACTGTCCACTAAGATGTTGAGAGATTGATTTAAACATTTTATGAGAAATATGACTTTTCATTAATATCTCTGAGTCGTTTAAAAAACCTTCCCATCTGGTACGCACGGCTACATAGCAAGCTTTACATATCCACTATTGACTGACCTCACATTGTACACGCTTTCCGCACAATGCGAGGCCAGCCTATACTGGATTTGTATAGCTTGATGTGTAGCCATATTATGTACGTATTAGAATAAAATTTTTGCTGCCATTCCATCAACATCTCGTAAGTGGCGAGAAAATATATGACTAACTTGGTGGTAAGAACTCTTGGGATTGGGCTTGACTGGCTAGCGGCCATCTTTACGTCTGTCGTAAGAAACTATTGTCTATGTTCGGAATTCTAGGTATAAGAGCCAGTAATGGACTTTCTGTAACTGCAGTCCCGGCAGTCTGCAGGCCTAGAGGCTCTTAAGGGTCAGTAGGTAATGCCCCTTAAGGTTCTCGCGCGTTGATGACTTCTTATTTGGGTTTGTAAGCGCTGCCACGATAAAAGTGTGGCGAACTTGTTAAAAAAAATAATAGGTAAAAGAAGAAAAATTTTAACAAGTGGTTATGATTTTAATTCACGTTTGTTGAACAAAATATTGTATCTACATAAACCCATTCCTTAACCTTCACGGAAACCATCTCCAAAGTGAAACTAAATAATACGAATCCATACAATTACTCAATTTAACCCATAGATGGGAAAGTAAAGATCCTCACAATAGATGAAACCACTTACTTGAATATATCATAACTCTATAAGGCTTCCCTCATGAAAATCTATCGAATAATGTCACTCCATTATAACTAGTGTCTCATATCAGGCTGAGTGTTCATACTCGATGTTCCAATAAAGTTTTGTCAGGGGATCTTTGCCGGCACATAATAAAGTATTACAAAAGCCAAAGACCGTCATTGTTGCTGGTACTTCAATCCCCGACGCGTTGGCGCGTTTGAACGGGCGAGTTGACTTGACTGTTATCTTCCAAGTTGTGAAATAATTTTCAAACAAAATTATACAAATAGTAGAATATTAAAAAATTTTAGAAGCGGCGGTAGCCTAATGGCTAGGGCGTCGGACTTGCGATCATATGGTTGCCGTTCACTACCGACGTGAACCCACTCGTAACACAAGCATTTAGCTTAGCACGAGGGGTTAACAAGATTACTAGTAATGTGTGACCGACATTGCTAGTAACCTTTTTTTTTTAAAAAAAAAAAACTGCACTCCTTTTATAACTTACTAAGTTAATTACTGCAGTTATTGATTCTAGTAAAATTAATTAAAAGGTAACAAGTTTTGATGAAGCCCAAGTAACACACAACATTTTGTAAAGCTTAGTAAAACATTAGCTTAGTACAATTATTTACATTTCCTTTCGGTGGACTTGAATAATATTATACTTATTACTTAAGAGACAACGTGTGTATAATGTAATATTTAATCATGATTTACCAACGTAAATAGAAATAAAGGAATTGGTTACAGGCCCAAGTTTATATTTAGTCGTCATCTTCATGTTGTTTCTGTATCCATACCAGAACTGTATTTCCAATTTATTTAAATTATGCCGGGAGAAAAGGTTCAACTTTTTTCTTATTTAATGCAGGTACTTTTTGAACCACAATTAAAATCATGAATTAGATCTATGCTTTGAAATGGGGTTCCTATATAAAAAAAGTTTGATTGCATTACTGCAAGATTCTTAAACATATTTTTTTGTATTCTTATCTGTTAACAGTATTATTATTAACAGACTGCTTCATTAGTCTAGTGGTCCTAAGTGCGACTGCTACGTTAGGTAAATGAGCAATGGTGAATTATGCGTGAAATATATTTTATTGTTATATTTTTAACTGTGTACACACGGCTACACATCAAGCTATACGAAACCAGTTTAAACTGATCTCCCATACTAAAGGATCTTCGCACAATTCAAGGCCAACCTATACTGGTTTTGTATAGCTTGATGTGTAGCCGTGCGTATACCTTAAGATTATGGGAAATAGATCATTTACCCAACGCCTGGTCACTATTTTCCTACGGTATAAATGTCGGAGGTTGAAACATGTACACTTAAAACATCTAGAATCTCTTCTAAGCGCTAATCGTAAGGATTTCACCTTATTGAATATTAGTTTTCTCTTTCTTAAAAGGTTGGTAAAGTAAAGCAAGCAGTTTGAAAGCTGCACTGTTTGCCTAACTGAATGCTATTTCAACTGATTATGTTAAAATATTAAACATTTTATTAATTAAATAATACAGTTATAAAAAAATAAAGCACTCGCCCAGAAAAATCGGAAAATGGCAAGTAGACAAATCAACTAGAACGCTCCTCGAAGGGTACAGATAAGGTTTTATGAGCTCGCCACGTCGTTTCTGTGCGGGAACAGCAAATGTACACTACGTAGGTTTGTACAGAAAACCAATTACCTCGTCTTTTGTTTAGCATTTGATTGCTGTTTTATGTCCACTCTACTATAACGAGGAACAATGGAAGCGCAAAAAGTAACACTTAGATCGCGCAAAGTGGATTTACTTTTTGTATTTTTATAGCTTTAGATTAACTCTAGCCCAATGCCTAGTGCATTATCTATTACAGTATCTATCTATCTTTATATAAAAAATCATCCAAATTGATTCAGCGCTTCAGGAATAAAAACGTTACAAACAAACAATAGTTACTTTGGCATTTAAAATTTGTATATGGAATTATAATACCAAAAAGAGATAAAGTTGTTCGTAAAGATATATAAAATAGATTATATGCATTCTTTATCAAATACCAATTCTTTTCGCCATTTTTTTTACTAGCAACTCACTAATTAGTCTTTTAGTAATTGTGAGTCTCTGTTATTGGGTGAACAGCGTACTCACAAAAGCTTTCATCTTCATGCGAGTGACTACCCGGCACGCGTATTTTGAAATGCTAGTTTTGCATTTATGTTGGATGCTTTGGTTGATTCTTTTTTTGTAAGTTGTCTTCTATATCGTGACTTACCTACATTAAGTGATAAAACTACGGGTACTTTCTTGAAGCCCTCAAACAATGAGACATAAAGTGAAAATATCTTAAACACTTTAAAGCTTTTTTAGTACCTAATACACTTTAAAATACTGAGGTAAAGCAAAGTCTTTAAACGTGTGATTTAATGTATATTGTAATTAGTGCAAATAAAAAAGGAACTACCATTAACCAATTTAAAGTTCACTGAACAACGTTATCATCATAATCATCTTCAGCCTCACTTGTATCTCTCTCGTACTCTTCCGCACTTCCTCCTTCCTTCCGTCACACTCGTGCTAATCTCAACCAAGTACGCCCTCTATCTTCAACCATGCCACTGATCTATCTAGCCACGTAAATCATAATTATTTACTGCATTGTATAGAACTCTACTGCGCTTAAAAACTTGTTTCCCAAACATCAAACCACAATGAGCAGTTCATTAGCGTTCCTACAAACCAATCACAAAAACCGTAACCCGTTTGATGAATAATCGCACGTGCACATTTTGCACATACGCATCCCGCATTTCCACACGCGCTTGCATATTATCCTGTGTCTGACATGCAAGTTCCCGGCCAAATTCACTTACCTATGTTCAACACGGCTCTACGTCATTTGGACACTGTATAATTTAATTAAAAAGCATAATGAGCTTTTGCTATTGTTGAGTTTTGTCAATGTAATTTTTGTTACGCACTTTTGTAATTAACTTATTACTCGTAAAAACATGTTGAATGTTTATTATTCCATACTTAGTTTGAGATAGATTTACAAAAAGTTTTAATGTTAATTATAAAAAAAGCGGCGATCAATAAAATCATTTACTCCAAGACTACTTACTAAAAGCTATTATAAAAAAATATTTATAATATCTTTTTATAAAATGTTGACTGTTACGCTGTAGACCGTGGGTTTGATTTCCAGGTCAATCATAGTGTGTATGTTGGGTTTTCTCAGCAGCAGCTCAGAGCTTGGATTTGTGCCCTGTTAATGGTAATAGGCACGCTCTCTATTAATGGGACTAAACGTACCAACGAAGTGTGGGTGTAGTTACATTAGTACACCTCTGCATAACCCTTCGAGGAATACAGGTGTGATGATATGTGTTATAACAGCTCTTTCAGAAACGATTATAAAAAATATTACATAATATATTATATGCCCTCAAAAATGCTGAATCATTGTACCCACATCACATGCATAAATACTCAAAAAATATCCCCTTTAATAAAAGTTTTCGTACTTTATGACGCAGAAAATACCGGATGCGACTGAAACAGAACAGTGGTAATCTATAATTCTCTGTGTAAACGCGTAACGTCAATGGGCGATTTAAATAAATCCACTAGTTATCGCTCTAGCGTACATACCACGAAATTTGCGATTGCGATTGCAACATTTTGCAGTCGACGTTACTTTTGGAAGATTCGGATTAATCTGTAAATGATCTGTAATTGATTATTAATTATTATTAAAGTATCCCTTCTAAGAGAAACATTACACTCACTTCACTCACAGTAACTATTGTCATGATGATTTAATATAATTTTGTGTAAAGATAACATTACCAATACATTGTATCTCGTATTTTAGTCACTGATCCGTTAAACTTATTAGCAGATAGGAAAGTAAAATAATTGGTCCGAGCCCACTGGCCACCATCCCACTAAATTAATAACGGCTAGTTGTCTATCTCAGATCACTAATAAAATAAGAATGATATCTGATATTATCTCATTAATATATCCATTATCTGCTGGCATAGCTTAATAGCAAATTACGCATTGCGTCCCTACAAAATTGTCGATACAAGCCAAAATCTTGATAATAATTTTACATTTCTGTCAGCTAATAGCGAGCAAACAACAAACTCAGCAACAAAACCGTAGCAATTGCAATCGCAGTCGCAAGTTATGCGATGAGGTCCTGCGCGGCGCAGCGTTCGACGGGGTTACGCGGCGAACGTGTCACTTCAGCACCAGTAATGGAATTCTCATGCTCCCTCGCTCACGGTTTGCGGCGCTAGTAATACATACTTTAAATTTGCACCGGTATCGCCCGCGAGCGCTCCTACAAGAAACTTTTCACAACTTTAAAGGGATCTAAATGGGCCTTATTTTAAACTTTATCCGTCTCTATAACGAATGACGAAAAGGACGGCACTGCGAGACTTTTTTATTTCCTGTGTCTTGTTAGAAGACGCACAAAACTTGTGGTTGGAAATAGGTCGCGTCGCGTTCTGCTTTCAGGAACATTATTAGCCGATGGAGAATAGACTCGACGAAGATAATAAAAATAGGTAGAATCAGTGAGACCTACTTTGGTTACAATTTCATATTTCACTCAATAGGAAATTTAATTAAGAAAATAAAATTAGATGTGCTGAAAGTTTCACTGATTTTATTAAAAGTTTTTTTCTAAATAACTACTTGTTTCCTTTATTTACAACGGGTGGCATACCACAAATTAAATGTTGGTCCCTGAAAGAGTTGCAAAACGATAATAAAATCATTCTCCTACTTAGTACATATAAGTAACTAATTTACATAATATAAGTAACTAATTTCTCTTACTTATTTTGAAATTGAAGCGGCAGTAGCCTGATGGCTAGGGCGTCGCAATTGCGATCATGTGGTTGCCGGTTCGAGACCCACCCATTGCACTACCGGCGTGAACCCACTAGTAATACAAGCAATTAGCTTCGTACCGGGAGTTAACAAGAATACTAGTAATGTGCGACCCACATTGCTAGTAAGCTTATTAAAAAAATTGTCAAACGAATCAGAACGATAAGAATGTTTATTCTTAAAAAATACTATTAAATGAAATGAGAAATGTATGGGAATGCAACTTTTAAAAAGTGCATGGTCCTCTATCTGTAATTTCTTATTTGTTGTTAAAATTCGCTTTATAAGTTTGTTGCGTATGAGCCAATTTAGAATATAAACGATCAAGAAATTGGCCCTTGAATGTGGTGATTGACCCCTAAGATTAAATTGATTTGCATTTTTTGGAAAGTTCTGCATTCCCCGAAAATTTAGACAAAGGTGTATAATGTACACCTACATTTCTGCGGAATTGAACATACCGGAAAAATGTTCAGGTCGCATGTAATAGGGAGCGAGCCTATTGAACTTCGAACTGCTACTGAGGATATTTGTAAAAAAACCGGCCAAGTGCGAGTCGGACTTGCGCACGGAGGGTTCCGTACCATTACGATTTAAGACGTATTAAAAAAAACTACTTACCAGATCTCTTTCAAACCAATTTTCGTTGAAAGTTTACATAGTAATGTACATCATATATTTTTTTTAGTTTTATCATTCTCTTATTTTAGAAATTACAGGGGGGGTCACACACATTTTACCACTTTGGAAGTGTCCCTCGCGCAAACTATTCAGTTTAGAAAAAAAATGTATTAAAAACCTCAATATCATTTTTGAAGACCTATCCATAGATACCTCACACGTATGGGTTTGATAAAAAAAAATTTTTTGAGTTTCAGTTCTAAGTATGGGGAACCCCCAAAGTTTCTAGTTTTTTTCTATTTTTGTGTAAAAATCTTAATGCGGTTCACAGAATACATCTGCTTACCAAGTTTCAACAGCATAGCTCTTATAGTTACAGAGCAAAAATTCTGTGACATACGGACAGACAGACAGACGTGACGAATCTATAAGGGTTCCGTTTTTTGCCATTTGGCTACGGAACCCTAAAAAGAACCATTATCACTGTTCAACCCAGGACTTCTAGCTTTTGCAGTCGCGAATGAGACCACTAGACTAATAGGATAGTAGTAAAGAAAATAATATAATATTGAATACTAAGAAGCCCACGGTTATTTAACTCATTGTTAGGAATAGAATAGAAAGCTCCTTAGTTTCTATTCCTAGTCAGAACCTCACAGTGTTATCCAATAATAGCTTGATGCTAATGTGGAGTGTGGAGACGAGCTTTGAATGATAAATTAGGCCTGGCACCTATTATGGGCGGAACCAATTGACTATTGAGCACCGACCAACATCTTATAATAGGAACATATCATAACGCCTGTATTCCCCAAAGGGTCAGGCAGATGTGTACACCCTCATTTCGCCAGTAGGTATGTTTAAGTCCCATGTAAGAGGGGGCGAGCCTATTACCATAAACCGGACAGCAGACTCCGAGCTGCTGCTGAGAATTTCATAGAAAAACCCAATAACACTTTGCACAACCTGGGGATTTAATCCAGGACCTCTAGAGTAGCAATCGCGCTTAGGACCGCTAAACTAATCAGGCAGTCTATAATAGGAAAATTCTATAATACGTAAAAAGACGTTTTTCACCTTTTTAAGCACATTTCGCGCATTTATCTTGGAGCTTTGTTAAGCAATATTTTTTTTCAGTGTACGTATATAATTATTTTTAATAGGACCTTATTGGTGAGATCCTTCAGAAAGATCAGGTGCATAGTACCCGCAACCGGCGCATGTAGGTATATGACAATATTTAAGAATGTGGACGAAGCAAAAGAAGTATGCAAGAATCGTAGCAAATGGCGTTCTGTAGTTTCTGCCTACCCCTATGGGAAAAAAGCGAGAGTGTATGTATGTTATTTTTAATCAATCAAACACAAGTTAACTACACTGTTCCGTCACCAAGTTAGTCACCAAGTCGTTAGGCTGTTTTTAGGTTTAATACTTGTAGGAGCCAGTCAAATAAAGGTATATGATGTCCTGTAACATTATCTGTGGGTGATGCTCGTAACGTGATGACACGTAGAGCACGTCCGAGTCAAACGTGACAGCAGAAGGTAACGTTACCTACCTCGTAATAATATCACCTGCTAGTTTATCCACTTAAAAAGTAATAGTGCAGATATTGTAACTAAAACTAAAGTGATGCTGCTAAACTGGACAGTAAAGTAAAGACTAAGTTAAATCTATAAAGTAAAAAAATATCTAACTATATAGTAACTTAAAATAATTTTTTTAACTCTTTAACACTGCTCGTCCCAGAAAATCGAATCCTGATGCTCAGCTGCTTACGATCACTAGACCAATAAGGTAGTCTAACTGAAACACGTGAAAATTGACATGAAAGTACTGAAATTAAAAAAATACCTATTAGTTTATTTTAATTTTGAAGAAGTCGAATGTTAGGAACTATTTGTTTAAAATAGAAGAAAGAGCCTATAACTTTAAAAAAATATCTCTTTTTATACAACTTTTCAATAATAAATTCTTAATACTCTTTGAACGTCAGCATTATTTAAATAGAACTGCTCTTTACAGTTTTTATCGCGTTATATTGTTATTATTTTATATAAACGCGATAAAATCTGCAAAAAATGGTGAAATTTCAATGTTTTATATTCACGTTAATGTGAGAAACCAGAACGACAGAATTGATTTTAAGAATGTATCGACAGAAATAGCTACCCACGCCCTTAAACTCTATGTATTTTCAAATAAAAACCTTTCTAAATAATCACATTAATTACATTAAGACGTTCGGAATAGAAGTTCAATTTTAAAATGTAACAACATTTTCTGCTGGAGCTAGAATGTTTGCGGCTGATTGGATTTGTTTCGTTTTCCATTCAGAAGCTTCTCAGTTCAGAATTTCCTGAAATACTCAGTAAAACACTACGGTTAACCATTGACTGCGAGTGTTCACAATATGCAACTCTTTTTATTCCCTTCCTTTCATTTGTTTCTCGTTTAAGCACTCATTTATTTGGGGGCGAATTGGATTTCCACTTTTGGCAGTTTTGCACAGTAATTATTTTTTATCTTCTCTGAATTATTGCGAATAATATGTAAATTTAACATTGATTTCATTGCGTTTCCGTATTTAATATTATACTAGATGCTTCCCGCGATTTCAATCGCACCCACAACTACTTTTTGGGACAAAAACTGTGTCCTTCCTCCTGTGTTCAATCTATCTTTATATCAAAAATTCATCGAAATCAGTTCAGCGGCTTGAAAACGTTACAAACAGCCAGCCAGAATGTCTTTCTCATTATAATAATAGTATCTATGGATGGATAGGTAGGTAACTAGTATATATTTTTGCCAAAATATAGTAAAAATGACATTAATCCCATGGTCGCGACAATGTTCCTGGGTAAGAAAATGCAAGTGTTTAGTTTAGGTGGCGGATGATCCATTGGGATTTTCCGTACCTAATATGAAACAAACAAAAACTACAGAACGTCTGTTGTTCGTGTTCTAACGAATCTTGCATATATGGGTACAACGTTTGCTTTGTTGTATTAAAGCATGTATACAACATTTGCATGCAGTTTTCTTATACCCGCCGGTTGTGAGTACTAAAGGTACTTGTAAACTTGGTAATGGTCGTTGTACGTCCTCGTTTTTTATTATTCACCTTACGCGGCACTGTTCCTTAAAGCCTGTTACTTATAAAATTAATTTGGCTTTAGATCTAACTTCTGCCTCGTAAACTAATCAATTCATAACTGGTATTTTTTACATTACTAAATAATCCTTTCTTAATCATCCAATTTAATTATTCATACGATACGATGACCAAACCAGCAAAACATTTACAATTTTTCTTACTACAATATCGTCAATTTATCATTATTTATTCTACACAAATCACAATACGATTTTTTTAATTAAAGTATGTTTTCGTATTATTGAGAGCAGTAATCTTTGATACCCAGCAGATGTAAAGCGATATAATTATATCGTGTTTAATTACCGTATCCTTATGACGCGGAACAGGGGAAGTGAAATGTCTTCCCTTGTTCTTTGTATGGTGACCTACTTTTGAGAATGCATTATTTTGATGAGTAAGTTAGAATTTAAATTAATTATATTAATAGCAACCCAGCAATCAGAGTGCCTTACATATGTCTTGGTGTCTGCTAAACGTGAGGTCTTGGTTTCGATTCCAAAGTTAAAAAGGTGTGTTATAGGGTTTTTTAATCAGAAAATTCTTAAACTAGGTCGATTTCTAGGCATTATTCTATTCTAAGTCGATGTCTAAATTTGTGTCCTGTTGGGTTTTATCGCATCGGACCGAAAACATACTATTGAACTTTTAATGACACGTAAAAACTGATTACCTAATACACTAATATTGAGTTTATCTATTATGATGTAGTGCATTGCTGAAGGGTTGGGAAAAGTTGTATTGAACTGAACTTATAAACACTTTTTTCAACCGGTTTTGGAAACCGCTAACGATCAATGGAAAAATGAGTTGCCGTAATATGAATCTAATGAATCTGTGAAATTGAGTTCAAATTAGCAGTTACGCATAGCGCAGAAAAGAAATCGTTTCAGCCCACACTCAATGTCCATCTACAAAAATTGTGTCTAAGCATTTCAATTAAATCTTGAAAGGTTTCTTTAGGAATGCTCCCCGTTTAGACAAAGGAGTTACAAAGCCGTTTCAGGTAATTAATCCTTGTGGAATTCTTTCAGTAGCAACCAGCCAAGGAAAATAATCACAATTCACTACTCACTTTGACAAAAGATTAAACATTTCTCTCCTCGTTAAGAAATTGCGTAATATTAATGGCTTGCTTCTGTAATTATTTATTTTTAGGTATTTCGTATTTCACGTTGATTGGCAATTTAGTGCGTTTGATAAATTTTGTGAATTATTTTTCAGTTCAAATTAATAATTTTATATACCTACTCTCGGTAATTACTAAAATTATTCTAAATTTCCATATACGTAGGTACCTATAAGTCAGCAACGAAAATTGCTGAACACCGCCAAGGTTAAAACAACACCAATACTTTTCAATAGATTCACTTAGGAAAAAAATGATGGTCCAGTATGTAGAAACACGTACTACTTACCACATCTCGGGTCACTAAGTTTTGGATAGTAAATATGTTAAAGCGTTTTGCAGATTTCATCGATGTTCAGCAACTTTCATTGCTGACTGTTCCTATTAAATAAATATAATATAAAAATAATAAACAAGCGTAATATTTCGCGTTTTATGCTTGACCTTTGGAACTAAAACTTTATTATTTAGATAATACAGACATTTGAACCCAAAATCGAAACTGGTCAAGTATTTAATCAGTAAAAAGAAAAAATAAATTAAAACTTCCATAAGTCGCATAATTTGACTACAGCAACAAGCACTATCGAAACTGCAAAAGCTTGATTTATATTTTTTTTCCCATAATTTTAAATAACATATAATTATGTCGTTCTTTCGAACAGATAATAATAAATATGATAATAAAATAATAAGATCGTTTTTAAAGAAGTTTCCCGTTAAACAAAATCAGAACTGCACACGTAACGCAATAAACTTTAAATTGCTCTCCTCTAAAGAACATGATTTGCAGATTCGATAGTAATTGTAGCAGCAGTTGAATTGTTATATAATCACATTGAGTACCTAAGGAAGATCAGGTACTTATGGCAAAAGTAGTGAAAAGTTTGCACGAGCGGACTATACCTCGTTGGTGAAAATTTAAACTGACAAGCACGCCCGAGCTGGTCGAGCATGAGAATTCCATTTACCTTACCGAAATATCCAGGTCTTAGCCTTTAAACACCGTTACAACCGAATAATAACTATACTTTCCTATCATAATGACGTAATACGGTAGAAACTAACATAGAATAATGTGCAAAGTCGGTAGCAAAATGTTTTGTTTGTGTCTACAATAGATTTGCGTTGGATATCTAAGTATCCAGTTTCGAGTGATGATATGAAAGACGATTGTTGGCCTTAACAAATACCGTCTTTTATTTAGCCGTGACCGGGAGGTCTCGGGCTTGATTTCCAAAGCAAAGTGTTATTAAGTTTCGTCGTTAGGAAATTTTCTATATTAACTTAGAATTTGGATTCCCTATTACATGAGACCTAAAACATACCAGCGAACTGTGGGAACACTATTCTATATGAGCATAACGATTCTTTAAAAAACAGGCTAAACATGTTCAGTAAATCAATCATGACAAGTTGCAAAACTCTCTCAAATAGTACCGTATTCTTCGATGCATAAAGCAAAAATGCTACTCACGCTGTCAAAAAAGCTCAACAATGTATAGAAATGAAATATGAAGAAATGTAACATCACCTATAAAAGAGTTAACAATACTAATATCATACGGAACAGTTCATTCAGTGCTATCTTTCCATTCGGCCATAACTAGCGAAGTATTTTACGTCCGCAGTACTAACATCGGGTAACGCCAACTGTTTTCACGTCGCCACTCAGTAGATACCTTTTAAACCAGAAAATGGATGGCACACAGAAGTTATAAAAAGAAATACGACATTCCTCCGTCTCTGTTTATTACTGTACATTAGTTATACAGCTTCCGTAGTGTCGTCTCGGCATGAAATGGGAACTAATGAGATTTTGATGTTTTTTTGACTGTGCTTTTATTTTTCTTGGTAACTTTAAGATGTTGTTTGAGGGCACGTGAACACACTAGTTGCAAATTTAAGTTGAAAATATAGTGGACTATATTTTGGTGATGATTGATAGTGGTGCAAAAAAATGGCGTAGTGACTGAGCCAGCTTCTGCCTTTTGATTCCTGTGGAACAAACTATAGCCTATAGGTATGTAGTTGTTTAAACTTTTTTTAAACATACATTACTGTATTTCGCGAAGGGTCAGGCAGAGGTGTATTCAATGTCGCCACGCGCGCGCCGGTAAGAATAGATCCCATCTAATTAGGGGATGAGCCTATTGCTTAAAATACCGATAATTTGATGGAATAACTCAATAACACTGCTCGACCTGGGAATCGAACCCAAGATCTCTATTGTAGCAGTCGCGCTTAGCACCGCTAGAAAATGAGGCAAATGAGGCTTTAGGGTTTTTTTTATCGTCTATATTGTCTATATTCGCGAAATAGTAATTTGAGGTTACATTAAGGAGGTCAGCAACAATCCACTGCTCTTAATAAAACTGTAATGTATTAACTTTTTCAGGTTTGGTGATCAGGATAAGTGGAAACTGGCGTCACAGACAGACAGGTAAGTCCTGTTTAAAAATTTTATTTTTTATGTTTTAAGGTTTTTCTTTCACCCATAACAATTTATTTATTGAACTAGTGATAGTTATTTTTTATTATATTTTGACATCGATGAAATTTTAGCGAAATAAAAACTCGGCCTCGGGCCTCAGGTAGGGTTCAAATCTGCGTCCATCTGATGAAGAATACCGGTTACCCTAACCAACTCAAGCTACCCAGATGCCTGTAAAGTCGAATTTCTAATTTTTTTCCCTAATTTAAGATACTGTAGGATTCATTTAATATTTTGGCTATGAACGAAATGAACGGTGATATTTAAATTAAAAGTCAAAAATCAACTAAAAAGGATAAATAAGCAACCACCGCTAAACTATATTTTAAAACAGTTAAGCCGCACTGCAATGAAAAAAATGTCCCACAAAAAGTGAAGTTAATATTTCCGCGACTCTATTAAAATTAAATATTTTTAAGCTTTTTGACAACCTCACCAACTGAAGACGAGCGCTGTAAAAATATTTTATAGCTAACGGATCTTTTTGTAACAAAAGCTTCCATATTTTATTCGATTTGTGTTGAATGGCTTATAATTACTTGCATAGTAATTATGACCTTTTTCGTATGGTAGGCTTGCGTTTGTCCAATAACGGTCAGTTTATATAAAAATTGATCAGGAGGTTAGCCTAATTGATTTTAACATTTATTTTTTACTAGCTTTCCGCCCACGGCTTCGCCCGCGTGGTTTCTCGGCTTTTCTGCATTTAATTTTTTCCCGTTTTTGCAACCATTTTCATTTATGCGCCGCTCCTATTCGTCTTAGCGTGATCATATAAAGCCTATAGCCAATAACCTTCCTCGATAAATGAGCTTTCTGACACTGAAATAATTTTTCAAATTGGACCCGTAGTTCCTGAGATTAGCGTGTTGAAGCAAACAAACAAACAAACTCTTTAGCTTTAAAATATTAGTATAGATGAGTTCAGTCGGCAATCGAGCCACCTGATGCTAAGTAGTCATCGCCGGCCATGGACACCTGCAACACCAAAGGAGTTGCAGATGCGTTGCCGAGCCTAGTATCTGATGGTAAGTGGCAACCGCCACATACTACACATAGAAACCGGCCTTTAGTAACCCAACGATGAAGTCAAGAAAAGAGAATGCTTCTTCCTTCGTAAAATAGAAAAAAAATAACTCGAGCAATCATTTTCAGCAAATTATACGCCATAAATTAACACCAAAAACATATTTTTAGAATTCTTAGTAAGCGTAAATTCAAAACTATACTCACCTCATAAAACGTTAAAAAAGCCTTCACTTTTCAATTTTATCATCATACTTTATCTATTTTGTTTCTTTTGAACTGTTGACAAGAGAATTTCTAATCCCTACATGACGTAGATTATGAGGAAAACTTCAGTGACAGACGGGTAGAGTTGTATACGAGTGATTTTAGAAGCTTCCTACTTTCCTTACACATATAAATATATTAAAATTCAATTTTGTTCGTTAGCCATATAATTTTATAAGTAGGTACTAACAAGCTCATTAATCACTGATCATTATGTAAATGAAAGATGATCGCAGCATTTTACTTTTCATGTTGGTGGTGTTAAAATTAGAACATGACATTCTTTAAATTAATCGGTATATTTAAATATACTTCAATATTTTATCTCGGCCTCGTGTAACGTTAGGAGTCTAGTTATTTTATTATTTTATTCTATTGAATGAAAGTTTCTGTTTCTTTTATCAGTGAAGAATATCTAAAAAGTTTAGCTGAGTATTTTTCATAAAAAGTGTACATTTGTTAATAAAAATGATGTCGTTCATTTGGACCCTAAAAAAGTTAACAAATACATGTTGTACTTTTTAATCTCCGCTTTGTATTTGACAGTAATATATTATATTCATTGGTAAATAGTCTCATGACTTAATATTATATGTATTATTTACAAAATATTTGAAATAATGTCACTCAATATTTTTTTTTCTATACAAAAAAGATAGTGTCACTGTCAGCCTTAAAATATTCGGATTCGTTTAAATGGATATAAACTTCGATTTATTACGCGTGATTTGTATTTAATGTGATAAACGTATCCTCTAGTAGTTAAATCTCTGTTTATTTGGTGTTTTTATAATAACATAGTCTAGTAAAATAGTTTGATTACCGTGTCTCAATATTTTACAAGTTCGTTACAAGCAGTTTCGTTAACAATTTTTACACTGGTTGCTTGGTATTTCTGAACGCAGTCGTAAATTTTAACATTGGCAACACTAGCCTGCACCTGATTGGCGGTTACGAAACTGTCAAATGCAACGATCAACCATTTTGTTGTGAAAGTCGTGAACGGAGCTCCGAAGAAACATTTTCGTTATCATATATTTACAGCACGCTATTTCGGTAAGTAATGTAGATACATGAGAGTGGTTTTGATATGTTAAATAGTAGAATATTATTGTTTTACTCAGGTTCTCCTTCGGATCCTGCAACATTGTTTTTTGCAGTCAATTTACTGTTGAGGTTATTCTGGGCTTACATTTTAGTGACATTCTGTTACGTAACGAAAAGGTTTTCTTACATTTTCGTTGCATTTAGTAACTAAAATGTTACATAACGAAAATGTTGAGTATAAAGCTGCATGTACAAAAATATTTTAACCTACTTTATCTAAAAAGTAGTGCATCGTGATCTGATCAAATAATATAAAAAAACGTTATTTGTCATAAACAGAGATGTAAGTGTAAGAGTAAATATCCAACGTTAAAAAATGAGAATATGTATAAACATAAATTAACAGCCTTTTTTACAATGAAAATTTAAAATTATGGATTAATATACAGGCTGCTGGATTTGGTCACCTGTACCCGTTATCGTGTTATAGGGGTGATTCTACCCGTCGTACTTAAAAAAATGTTTCATACGAAACCCATAATTGGATTTGTATAAATTTATACATCTTGCTTTACAAAAGTACTCATTCGGGCATACTGTATGAAAAGGTATTTTTTCACGAATCAGTTATTTTATCCAGTATGACGGGTAGAATCACCCTCTCCAAATGCAGATTGTAACTTAATTGGTAGTCTGTGTTTGTAATACAGTTTTTATCTGCTCTGTATGAAAAAAGTTGGGATTTGATTTGAAATAAGATAATTAACGGAGGCTATTCTTTTTGTTTGTGTTTTTCAGGTATGCCGATGTCTAATGCCGAAAGGCAAAAGCGATATAGGGAGCGATTGAAAGTAGAAAAACCTGAAAAACACGAAGAATTTAGGATTAAACATCTGGATAAAGTAAAGAAAAATTTAAAAAAGATAGCAGAAATGACAGAAGAAGAGAAAACTATACAACGACAAAAATGGAAAGAAGCAAACTACAGAAGAAGCCTAAAGAAAAATAAGTCTGGTCCCCAGATAAATTTAGATCAAAGTGATAATGGTAGTACTCAGAAAAAAGCCAAAATAAATTTTATGACAGCAATAAAATCAGAAAACGAAACACTGAAGAAAAAAAATAGAAATATGAAGAGACAATTGTATCGTTACAAAGCTCAAATAAAAATTCTTACCAATAAACTAACAGCAGCAAATCTGAAACTACATAACTTAACAATAAACAACCCCCAGCCTGAGCAAATAATTGAGAATGAACACCCTTTTGAAGATTCGGTAATTAATCAAGCAGAGGTCACTGATGCTACTCCAGTCACAAAGACTAATCAATTTTTAGAAGAACTGCCGTCAATAAGTCAAGAAGAAAAAGAGAAAGTTAAAAAGAAGATTTTTTTACTGAACACCCTGACAGATTCCTTAAAGGAGTCATATAAGAATGCTGATACCCATGAGAAGAAAACGGTTTTGAAAAGTATTGCACTAAATCAGACTGCAAGAAAATATAAAATGAAAACAAAAATGTCAAGCACTCTTGGATTAAAGGGAAGATTAAGGATTTTAAAAAGTAAAAATGTAGGAATAAGGCAACAAGTAAAAGATATACAGACTTTTTTTAACAGAGATGATGTAAGCCGGGCATCTGCTGGTAAGCAAGAATTTAAAACAAGAAATAAACAGAAAATGCAAAAACGATATCTAATGGACGTCATGCAAAAGCTTCATGCAAAATACTTGTCTGAAGGAGGCAGAGCATCCTATGTAAGTTTTACACGTCATCGACCATTTTATGTGGTACCACCTAGACTCCAAGATAGAAACACATGTGGATGTATCAAACACTCCAACATTTCTTTTAAAGCAATAATTCTAAAGAGGCTTGGAGTGATTCAAACTTCAGACATGAATGATTTTATCAAAAATATTACATGCGCAGAATGTTATGACTGCATGTATTCTAAATGTACTAAATGTATCAGTTTGGTTAATGATCACGTTGATTTGAATTCAAGCATAAACAAAGAGACTCCAGTACAATGGTTGGAGTGGAGGTTAAAAAATCACCAATACACCAAAATTACTAAGGGAAAAGCAGAGATGAAAACAATAAAAAGATACATAAAAGAAATAGTTACGGGGACTGTCACTGAACTGGCTAAAAAATTCATAAAAGATTTGATAACATTTAAAATTCACAACTATAATAAGATTTACCAGTACAAGGCTTACAGAAAGTATATTGAAAATCTGGACGATGATGCAGTTGCTATAGTATGTGACTTTTCCGAAAATTATACTTGTAAACTTTCTGACGAAATCCAAGCTGTGCATTTTCAAACAAACCAAATAACTTTACATACGTCTGTATTATACCAAAAAAATAAAAGGCCGAAGCCTATCTGCTCTATTTCACCAATTAATGATCATGGTCCGGGCGCTATATGGGCTCATCTGGACCCCATTCTTAGAGACATCATTAATAATACACCTTATGTTAAAAAAATTCACATATTCAGTGATGGGCCAACAACACAGTATCGCCAAAAAAACAATTTTTATTTATTTACAAAAAGACTTTCTGACTACGGGTTTGAAGTAGGGACTTGGAATTACTTTGAAGCCTCACATGGGAAAGGAGCAGCTGATGGTGTCGGGGGAGCCATTAAAAGAAAACTTGATTACTACGTAGCTCACGGACAGGATATTACCAGTGCTGAAGATGCATTCAATTACTTGAAAGAAAATATTAAAGTTAAACTGTACATGGTAACTGCAAAAGATGTTGAAGATATGTGCCAAATAATTCCTCAAAATGTGATACCTGTTAAGGGGACAATGAAGCTACACCAAATAATTCTTCAAGACAATCATACAATTTGTTATAGGACATTGAGTTGCATTTGTGAAGAACCTATTTTCTTCACAAATGCAACTCAATGTCCTACTTGCGGATGTGAAGGGGATACTGGGTACCATGACCTATTACCATCAGAAAATCCGATCAATCAAACAAAACAACAAGAAAAGGTTACTATACTGGCTTCCGTTAAGTTGACGCCCGAAAATCGCATATTTTTAGGTTCTAAAATGTTACCTTCCGCATTAAAGCCCATCGACACGAATTTTAATATTTTTACCAGCCATAAAATGAATAAAACTCATAAGAAATCGGCTCACAAACTCAAAAAAAGCAGTGCACTAAAAAATAAGACATCCAAACGTGCAAAGAGATCAACAAATTTGTCTACATATAGCGATTCGTCTATAGAAAGTAATTTCAGTGTTTATGATGATTCTGAACTATCACTGGACTTAGAGAGTGATAATTCCAGTTTTGATCAAGATTTGGAAAGAACTCAAATTATCACTGAGGCACAAGTACATAACAACACAGATGCTAGAGAATTAGAATTAATCAGAGAGAATATACGTGGATACGAAGAGAATCAAATCAAAATGAAAGAGAGTGTTAATATAGAAAGCACTATTAAGTTGGAATTAATAAAAACACTTGAAAGCAAAAAACATGATCAAAGATATGAAGAAAAAGAAAACTATGAAAGTACTATTATAAATAGGCATACAAAGTCTGTTAAAAAACGAAATAAGACTACTTTAAAACTGGAGACTGAAGTAGGGTTAGCAAAAACAAACGATATTGCAAATAATAAAGAAAAAGAATTACAAACCAAAGAAATCTGTAACATTAAGAAAAAAATTAAAACAACATACTATAAGGAACCAAATGAGATTGACTTCATGAAAGATACTGATGAGGACTTTGTAATGACAGATCATCATGATAAGAATAAAAGTGACAAGAATTACGAAGTGAAAGATGACGGCAACCAAAGCGAAATCATTGACATCAAAATTAACGATACGGTTTTGGTACGATATTTTCTTAAAAAAACTTGGAAGTATTTTGTTGGTGTAGTAGAACATATTGATATTGAGTCAAGAATGTACTCCATAATTTATTACAAAACTAATTACACTTTGGACAAAACTCCCACTTTCACGGTACCAAAGCGGGAAGACAAAGACGTGGTGCCTTATGTTTCAGTGGTTAAAGTTACTGAAATGCTTCAAATTCGTGAAAATCCCGCGGTTTATATGTTGATGAATGATGAAGATCTGGTGTATTTTTAAGGATTAACCTTCATTAATTCATTATTTTTTATAAGCTATACCTTTATGTCTGCAGAACTATAGTTGGTATATATTTTTTTAATTCTATTAAAATATTTTAATATTTCGCTTGCTTTTTATTGTTAAAGTAATTTGAATTTATTAAGTAATTTATTAGTTTTACTAATGCACACATCACGTCTTGTGTAATGATAATAAATAAATAATGAAAAGAGAAAACAAAAATATTGAACTGTGTGTGCAAAGCTTAATAATTACTTTTTTGTTACAAGTTACAATTTCATTACAACAAATTAGTTATAACATTTTCGTTACGTACAAAAAAAAATGAAAACTACTCAGCTATGACTTTCTTTTAGGAAAGTTTTTTGAGTAAATATCTGGAAAGATCTAAGAAACAGTTTAAATTTTATGAAATGACTAAGAAAAACTAGATCATAGATTAGCCTTCTGAGCTAAATTCAATTAAATAGGGGGCGAGCCTATTGCCATTTTTTTATTTATTTAGCCATTACTATTGCCACTAACCAGGCACAAGTCCCGACGCCTAACTGCTCGACCTGGGAATCTAAAACTAGACCTCTAGCAAACAGTCGCGCTTAGAACCAATAAGTCAGCAGTCATTTATTCGTCAGATTTATATTCTGCGTTTGATTAAAACAACTTTTTGATAGCTTTTCTTATTTTTTTTGACAAAGATGTCAAACAAACAAACGGCCTGCATATTGGTAAGTGGTTAACCAGAGATATCACTCGCGCGTTGCCTTCCCTGAAAAATTTAACCGCTTTTGAAGAACCTAATATACCTCCGTGAAGCCAAATAGAACCGCAACAGAATCACTATACATGGTCTGAAATAATATGGAAAAATAATATTCCTAAAATTGTATATGGCAACAATCTGCAAGTGCGGTTATTCCACTGAGTTATCGATTACGTTATCTAACATTTAGTAGTAGGTATATCAGTTGCAGACAGACAGGTCACTGACCCGGAAATACGTAACGGACTATCTACTGCATAGAAGCTTCGTATAGAAGTTGATACAAATACAATAGTTTCATAAAATCTATTTCCTTTGTTTCGGAAATACAGTTTTCAGTTTGCTTCCCCTTATTTTATGAACAAAGGGATAATGTGACATAATGTCCCCGTTAGTTTCTAGGTCAAACGTAATTCATGGAATTTTCAATCGATGAATCCTTTGATATGCTCGTGCCTAAATAAAGGGGCGTAATAAAAAAAAAAGTTAACTGATTTTTAACACATTTTACCGTGCTACTTACACACTGTACTGTTTAGTCGTATCTTTAAAACCGATTTTTAAACACCAAACAAATATAGTTGGAACTTCGGGATCACAGATTTTATCTAAAGATAAAACCGATTCAGCGAATTCGGTTATATAAACTTCAAACTTATGAGGAAATATACCTTCTGTTAACATACCATACGATTGCACCTGTATTTCTCGAAAGTTAAGGTAGAGGTGTACTTAATATACACCCGCAGTTCGCCGGTATGTTTAGGTCCTATGTTAAAGGTGGCGAGCCTATTGCGATCTCAGATCAAATAAAAAGTTAAGATGGAACCTTGCGAACAAATAAGTGAGGCCGGCTTAAACTTCGCCTTGCTTTTTACAAACACAATTACACGCACACACGTATACCGAAACTACGCCTTATCTTGTCATTCGAGCAGAGTCGAGCTACGCTACACGTCGAGCAGAGTCGAGCTACGCTACACGTCGAGCAGAGTCGAGCTACGCTACACGTCTATCAAAACTTCATTAACGTATCACGGCAAGGCGTAGTTTTAGCCGGCCTCACTTCTTTGTTCACAAAGTTCCATCTTAACTTTTTAATTGATCTGAGATTGCGATTCACCGAGCAGATATCCAAACTCGACCTAGGGTTGAATCGAACATCTCTAGCATACCAGTCACGCTTAAGACCACTAGACTAAAGAGACAGTTCACTTTCTTATTTATTTAAGATTTTTCTAAACGGATTACTACTGACACTTAACCTGAAAGTTAACTGTGTTTTGTCTAACTTATGTTTTTTTTCAGTTATGTTTTTTAACTGAGTAACTTGTATGTAAATGTCATTAATGTTTATATAATAAGTATACTACACAGTTTCGCCAGTTCCTAACCCTCCAAGCCTGCCTAACATTTTGATAAATACAGTCGTTATTGTTCTGGTAGAGACATCGAACTGTCAAGTGAAGCGTTGTGATTCCTAACCCTATCTTTACTCATGCAATATTGATGTAATCCTCCAAGCAAGAGCGTATTTAGCTCCATTCAAAAGCTTATGGGGAATAGTCGTATTGTCTTGCCGAAATTGCTTGAAACGTGTGATGTTTAGGCAATTGTCTATCTGTCTAAGAAAAGATTCCGTATAAGAAATCTGATTCTAATAATAATCATCAATCAATCAATCATAAAACATAAGAGTTTGGTTAATATTACAACCGTTAAAATCTGTTTGAAGGCCTTTTCATACTGTACCAATTTACCCCGTCAAATTGACAAAGTTTCGGGCATCCGAACCGGTTTATTCTGGTAAAAGCTGGTTGCAAGCAAACCGTATCCAAAATATTTTTTTAACCCTGCACCATAGCATAGCTGTCCATTATATCATCAATACTGAGTGATGTGACATTAACTAATTACGAGTAATTTTAAATATCCTTAAAATATTAATTAACAAATAAAATTCACTGCACAGTATGTCGTTTCGTTTCACATTATTCTCTGCGCAAAAGTTTTATACATTATTTTGAACTCTCAATGAAATTATTAAAAAGCTGCAGTGTTGTCCAAAATTATATTAGTTTTATACCAACGTGTCAGCGCATAGAACGTAAAGTATAAGCTTTTTAATCAAAAAGTTTGCTTTTTAATTCTCTTTGGTATTTATTATTTATTTTCAAAGCTAATGCATTGTTATTAAAATTAATGTTGCATTATTAGCCTAACCCCTTTCATTTAGTAGTAGGTCTAGGTCATGGAATGTCTACATGCTGACATGAATGGGTCGGCACGATGGAGGAAGTACTACCTTCCCACAGAATATCGACGTCAACTGGTGGTATGCATACTGTGTGTGGAGCGCCGGTGGCCCAATTCCTTGATCCCCTCAGTCCCCTTTTCTCCTTCCCCACCCTTTTCCTTAAATAAGCTCGGCAACGCATCTGCAACTCCTTTGGTATTGCAAGTTTTCATGGGCGGCAATGTTATGCCCATAAAAGACTGTGATAAAACCCGTACCCAGAACTGGGACAGTAAATATTATAATATGCCGCTGATAGTGTTATATAATAGCAGTTATATAAAACATAATATTATTTCAAACATCCATTATTGCTCAGTCCACAGTTGATAAAAAAAAACATATTTACATCCACCATCGCCCCGGGTACTGACTATAAAATGTACTGAATGCACAAAAGTAGGTACCATGCATAGTGGTCTTCTGCCTTTCATGATTAAGTCAGGAGTAACAGGTTAATTTTATCAAAACAAACTTGATTAGTCACATTGGCTACATGTCCTCCCGTCAATAACACAGGGTGTTTGAACTAGCCAGTCTGATGTTTATCTAGCCCGAGGTATGCTGCTCTGACGTGTAGGTGAAGTTGACGTTTGAGGCAACTCGATTTGTGGGTTGCCAACATATTATGGATGAACCGGCAAAATTATTTAGTTAAAACTACTTTAGTTATTTTAGTAAAGGAAAAATACGACCGCGGGCAGGATTCGAACCTGCGTCTTCTGGTTAATTACACCGGACGCTATGACCGCTAAGCCATCGTGACTCCCACCCGCCATGTCGAAATTTGCCTTCACATTTTTAATTTACGTCTTTGAGGTGACGTCGTATTTTTCCTTCACTAAAATAACTTATTAATCTTTACATGGAAAATGCCTAAAAAATACAAAAAGATAGTTTGTATTTTACTTAATTTCAACTTTACAACATTTTTGTTTTCATGACTGTATTATATTATGTGATCATTATTTAAAAAATACCTTATTTCAAAATTGCCGGCTTGATATTTTGTAGTAGGTATTGTGAATTTACAACAAAACGAATTTGGTATACCTTCAATATTCAGATTCCTATGTATTTTGATGCAAACTGGTACAGATTTATCTAAATAGATTATTTGAATCATATAAATCACTTTGATATTTTAACAAAATCTCGAGTATTATAAAAATAAGTAAACATATCATATTTTTGCGATTTCGCGTTATGGAGTGATTATAATTCACTTATATTTTTTGTCTCATATTATCAGCAAAATTAAATACTCTACACCATTATAAAACAGAATTTTATATTAAAACTTTGGAACTGCATATATATTTGACAATTGTCTCTACAATTCATTTGTCTAAACCTAACCTAAATCTGTATGAGCTTACTCCTAGCATTGTGGACGAAGAAACAATATACCCGCTGTTTACAAACCGCCAGGCTTATTTTGTGGATCCGCCTTCTGTCTCACACAATACTTTACTGTGGAAACTGTTACGTCATGTGCACGTATATTTTGAACATGGCTGCATTCGTATTTTAAATATGGAGGGGATGTTTGTCCCCTTAGCATTCATTGGTGTTATTAATTTCGTCAATTTTAAGGTGCTGGGCACAGGACATCTCGCTCCTCTCTCGGGGACGTGAGTTCTTGAGGCTTGGGAGAGAGGTAAGACTATAGTTACCAAACAAAACTCTCAAGCATGCAAGTTTCCTCATGATAATTTCCTTCCCAGTTAAAGCGAGTGATAATTCCCCGTGAGTGATAATTTATTATTAATACGCACATGATTACGAAAAGTCAGAGGTGCGTGCATAATATTCGAACTATAGATCTACGGCTTAGCAGTTCAGTGGTCATATCAATGGGCTTTCACTGCATAGCATAATCGGCCTATAATGTTCCCACTTTTGGGGTACAGGCCTCCGTTCGCTGAGTGGGATGGGCCGTAAATCTGTAATCCACCATGCGGGCCCGGTGCAGGGTGGTAGATGTCTTTGAATATTTGGTTCTAGGACATGCCGGTTTCCTCAAGATGTTTTTCTTCACCGTTTTCGGGAGCAATGGTGATGAAATAACTTACACAAAGTTAAACGCCTGTCTGGGTTCGAGCCTATCCCTGCTTGGCATTATCTTAAACAGATTTTTTAATAATAGCAAACGATGTAATATGGAAACAAAGAGGAAAATACACAAAACTCTTAAGCATACCGTGTAATCCTTGAATCTTGGCGGAAAATAGAAAAAGGACCCCCCTGATTCACTGCGAAGCGCAAAATGAATTTATTTAGCCGCGGCGAAATTAAACACAAATATATTCATATTGCACTGTGAATGTAAGCGGGTTTCTCTGTTCCCACATTTATAAGTCGGTGTTTTTTACAGATGCTACTTGTATGAATTAATGGATGATCGCGATGCTCTTTGTAAGAGTTTTGGTATGAATTTAGTTCGTCTTTTGAATTCCGTAGAGTTTTAATAACAAATATATTGATAGACTTAATCATTATTTTGATGAAGCTTCTTTCGCTATCTTTGCAGCATACTACGCAAGTATACTTTTCCACAATTTCCTGCCCATTCTGTGAAAAATGTAAAAATAATATTATTGCGTCTAGTGATAGTGGGAACTCTCACATACATGTGTTTATAAAAAACAAGAATGCTGGAAAGGTTATTTAAATAAGAATATAATAATAGGCAAATAATGCATTTTCGTATGAAACAGACAGTTTTTTACTCATTTCAGGGTTGGTATATCAGTCATCATCATCATCATCATCATCATCATCATAAGCAGCTTTTATCAACCCACTGCAGGACAGAAGCCTCGCCCCTTTTACGCAATTTATCTCTGTTTTGTGCCAATCTTGTCCTGGTCTCTCAAGAACTGTTTACCGTTGGTCTCGTGTAAAAAATATTTTTAACAGGAGCAGGTTCATTAATCGCCTGAACAGTGAATTAAAAATCATTGTGTATTTTTAGCTCTGATCAGTAGGCTTATTTGGGGAACTAAAGCCTAATCTTTCTCATTCTAACAGGAGACCCATGCCATGTTGATGATGATGATGATAACATAACATACCATCACGCCTGAATACCCCGAATGGTTAGGCAGAGGTGTAGTTACTTAGTACACACCCACAGTTCACCATGCCATGCCATGCAATAGGGGGCCAGCCTATTGCCATTCACCGGGCACATATCCAAAGTCCGAGCTGCTACTGAGAATTTCATATAACAACCCAATTACACTTTGCTCGACCCGGGAATCGAACCCAAGACCTCTAGAGTAGCAGTCGCACTTGGGACCACTAGAATAATGAGGCAGTTGATGATATATTATGTTCCCAATAATTTTAATCGCCCTTCACTCGAAACTAGCTACATTAAATATTTAAAATTATTCAGAAATAGATAAGTTTAATCGTACTTTGACATATCAACAATATTATTATAATTATCTCAAGGATTTGAACTACGATTAACACGTGCTGCGATTATAGTATCTACTTTGTTGCGTTATCTGTGGTTACGTGATATTGTTTCTACTATAAGTAATCATGCATGTTACGTGCAACTCCACTATTAATGTATTTATTAATAAGTTTACCGAGTAATTTGTTTAATTAAATTATGACGAAGCAATGAACGTCAACGTTTCTTGAATCATATTTCTTTCCTCAATCTTGTAACCAAAAACCATTTTGTAATTTATCTTTTCATGTGAATCTTTTGCAAATAAAGATTTTCTTTGTTTTGTTTTTGTTTTGTTAATTGATATGAAAACACAAGAAAATATATAATTTTCTGTTATGCGTGCAAGAAGATTTTCTTAGTTGTAAAAACTGAGAGTCTATTGCGTGTCACAATCTATAAAACGCCACTAATAACTTAAGCGTTCAAAGTTAGGACTTAAAATCAATCTTGGTTAAACTTCTTTTGACTTAATAGTCTTTGATGGTAAAAAAAAATCCAATTCCTAGTTAATTCTTTAAGTAAGTAACTTTCTATTTTCACAACATCATTAAGTCATAAGACAAGTGTGTATACTCGTAACTAGAACTCATATAGTTTTTGCAACTCAGAAAGTGAGTTTTATTTGCAGTGATCCCGTCTGTGTGTGTGTATGCGGTACGTAGAGCTCATACAAAAATAATATATTAACACAACATGTAATGCGACGTTTCAGTGTATCTTGCGGCTGTTACAATCGTATGAGTTGGTCAATTCTTCGTATGTGTTGGTTCAGGTGTTTGTTACTCAATAACACAATTACGGCTACACGGATTTGTATGAAACTTTGTACACAGATAGTTTATAATCTGCATTAACATAATATTTATTTCTTAATTTTGGAGTCCTCGTAGGCGTAGAAGCCTGGTTATATGCAAGGTTCGAACCCCCCATCAGTCGCCCAGAGAATGCCAGCTGTAGGATCATTTGTTCATTAATACCGACCTTCGTTTGAGGACTAAATATCAAAATAAAAGTGCTGAGAAAGGCCTATTTTTTGCCTAACGTCAATCAACATTATTTGTTTCAGATTTTTGTTTTTCAAAAACTGCATCGTATGTTTTTTACGTAGTTTTCAAAGCGAGAGTAATATATCAAAGTATTGTTAGTAAGTGTAAGTATTGGTAGCCCCTATAGGTTGCAATAAACATGCGGTGGGCCCCATGGTTCGCTAAAGTTCAAATTTGGAGACAGTTTCATGTGTAATTCAAAGCATTGCTTAAAATTAACATAATATTTGTAGCAAAATGTTGTGTTGTGAGAATTGAGGTGTTCGTAAGACAAATCTTTTCATCTGGTATGCGCGTCGGTGACCGGCTGGATGTGACGCATCGTGACGTACATGCGGCGTGTTATTTGCATTATACATGAGGCATTTTTGACAATCGTTCATTCCTGCGTTATTGACTACTACGTTTTTTCACTTTCACAGGATTTTTGTCCGATTTATACATACATACCATTAAGGGTTTAAGAAGGGTTAGGCAGAGGTACTAATATACACCCACGGTTCGCCGGTATGTTTTGGTCCCATGTACACGGGGCGAGCCTATTACCTTTAACCGGGCAAAATCCAGACTCCGAGCTGCTACTGAGGATTTCATAGAAAATCTCAATAACACTTTGCTCGACCTGGGGATCGAACCCAGGACATCTAGTGTAGCAGTACCGCTTAGGACAACTACTAACAAGGCAATCAATTATCCGATTTATTTACTTGGGAAAAAGATATTATAATGACTGATCGCACGTACAGGGTTACTGGCAAAACACTTACTAACTTTCAGTACTATAATACTTGCAGCATAAACAACTTTTTTTAAGTATATGACTTTTAATAATTCATTAGACTTTCATACAAACATAATAATCCAACACTGAGCGTTACAACGTAAGTAATTCACTGACGCACATAGTAGTCTCATGAGGAAAACAATAGATTTTGCATTGTGTCTACAATATGGCGCTTGACGGGTTAAAACATTAGATACGAACTCTACGTCTATGAAAAAGGAGGGACTAGGTAGGTGTGTAAAAGGCAGAAGTGAGGAGCGGGGTTTGGGCGGCGCGGTAGAATAGGAATGTGTTTTTAGATAGAACAACGAAATATTAAATATTTTACGACATTCACGACTTCAGCTCTTCCCATACAGTCGCTGCCTGCCGGCTTCCATAAGTTAGCACCTCAGTTGGCCGGTGTGCATCTCACACTGCGTTTACGTAGACGTCGTCTAAGGATGGTATTCGACTCATCTCCAAGAGATGTGACTACCGTCGTTTCCTTTATGTCATGTCAGTAACTTTAGTTTTCTAACTGATATCTCAACATTATAATCCTCATTTGCTTTTGCCGATAAGTGATGGTAAGCTGTCCCAAAAATCCTTTGTTTCAAGCTCAAGTCAATTAATATCGCATCAGTCAAATAATTTATAAGTTCCGCTTATTAACACACGGATCATATTGTTTTGTAGTCATAATATCATGTGTATTATGAGAGATTGAATATGATTGACGTCGGTTGAAACCGTATTGGAAACCCACATAATGCTTCAATCCACTGCTTTCAAAAAGTAATGGTTGGTTCAAACCTTATTAGTGCTCCTATCCCTTTTGTATCCATTTTTGTATTGTCACATTATTTTCCTTGCGAGAAAATGGAAAATGAGATTCGTTTCGTTTCGAATCTGTATTTGCGGAGGGAGATTTTCAATATTAATGTTGGAATAAATAGTATTAGCGATCGAGGCGGGCATGATTCGATTTTAAGAAAGTCTGCCAATAAAAATACAATTTGTAGAAGCCGGACTAATGGCACGTATAGATAAGACCGTTGGCTTAAGATAACATTACAAAGAGGACAGTGGCGTATTAGTCCCCTAGCCTGTTTAAAAAAAAACTAAATAGTAAGTACCAATTTTTTTCTATTTATAAATATATTGTATTTATTTAATAGCAATTAAAGAACGTATAAAACATGAAGACAGTTTTTTTTAACCACAGCGAATCGTGGCCGGGCGAACACTTGAACAGAATAGCTAACCAAATTTAAATTATCAGTCTCAAGTGCCTGTTATTTTTGCATAGCTAGTTGAGGCTGCGGTCAGTGCCGTAAGCGTTATGTCTGGCGAAGACTCGCCTCATGTCCACATTTGCATAGACATCGTTTATAATACATGAAATATACGTCGCATCACAAAAGCGGCCACCTGTCACTGCGGCTAACGCCGTCTGTACCCACTCTTAAAAAGACGTTTAATCAAAATAAAAAGAGAAATGACCTTAATGCAGATATATTTTATTAGACTAGAAAATATTATACAAAATCTTCGACTTATTTAATAACTTAAGTAGGTATAAGAAATATTTTTTTTTCTTATTCAACATTGCATTTTTTAACATAACATACCATCACGCCTGTTTTCCGAAGGGTTAGGCAGAGGTGTACTGATGTACACCAACATTATGCTGGTATGTTTAGGTCCCATTAATAGGAGCATATTGCCACTAACTGGGCACAAATCCAGACTCCGAGCTGAAAATTTCATAGAAAAACTCAATAACACTTTGCTCGACCTGAGCATCGAACCCAGGACCTCTAGCGTAACAGTCGGGCTGAGGACCTCTAGACTAATGAGGCAGTTGCATTTTTTCTCACATTAATATCTCACACTTTTTCATCTCAATGTCTGACGACACTAATTCACTGCTACACAATTATTTAATGCTGTTAAATAACTTCATGGTAATATATAATAACTATTTGTCCTCTTACTAGCTTTAAGTAATAAATATAAATCTCATTCACAGCCGTGTCGCTCCTTCAGGTACTTAGGTCGTTTTAACGAATAAATTTTAAGTCTAACAATGACCACTGGACCACAGCAATACTTTAAAGTTCGACTTCTGCTTTAGGATTTTTGAGGTGAGGTCGGACCAGTCTATATTTTTTAAATTCTTGTGTTTCCAAATCACAATGGTTTTAAAAACATAAAAAATAATATTGGAAAGAATTGTCTTCTTGAAACTTATTTATCTACAATTTTATTTTTTATTTTATGGATCATATAATTATTATATATTTATATCAGTATCAATGGAACACTTTGGTTCGGCTCTTCTTATGAAACTAAACTTCTGTCTTTCCTGATAGAAGAGTGCAAGGCACTGGAGTATTTCCAAATACTTAATAATTAAACTCCTATAACACTTTAATCAGTCTCTATGTTTGTCCAGACTCCACTTTCTTCTTGTCTTTCCTCTCTTTTATTAATAAATACAGCATATCTGGGATCCATATCACTAAGACAATTACTAATAGTATGTTTTGCGCTGTTATGCATTTGACGTAGCTATCCGTGTAATCTCTTATCCATCCAAGGAGATATCCAACTGGTGGTACTATAATACCCATGGTCAACATGCCGAGGCCAACAGCTGCAGGCACCTGATCCAGCTTGCAGTGCTCTGATATTGCGATGTTCCTTGCAACGATAATCATGCTCCTGCCTATACCGTAGAGACAAGACATGGCAATAAGGACCTCCAAGTCAGTTTGGTATGCCAACACTGAAAAGAAAAAATATATAATTTAGTTAGTGAACTAATAGATAGGAGCAGGGCCGTAAAGTTGAATAATGCTTATCGAAGATCAAATTCCAATAGATTATTTTGTCATGGACGTATAATTTTTCCATTTTTCGTGTGTCATCCTTAAGTGCTATAGATATTATGGACCACTTGAAGAGATAACTGGAAAACTATTTTTTAAACAATGTTAACCTTGTGATTATACAACTAAATTGAGCATCGTACATCTAATTAATTTCTTTAATCAATAGGGTAGCTGACTTATTAATTAAGAACCATTCGATTCTAGGGCGAAAGAAAACTTGTCGCAGTAATAAAATGTGCTGCATTATTACTGCCTGAGTTAATAAAACTATTATAGGTGAGGAAACCTGTATTATTTTTTTGATGGTATGTCACCCTACACTATGCTAGCGTAGTGTACTTTATAACCTAACCCATCTTATTCCGGGAGACCTGTGTTCAGAAGTGGTACAGTAAACGGGTTAATGATATCTAAGAAGGCAGAGTTTTCATTTATTATGAAGTCTTTTACTATAAGGCTCTCGCAAATTATAATAGAAAGCCAGCATGGATTCATGAAAGGCAGGTCAACAGACACGAACTTGGTCACATATGTTGAGAGTATAGTTGACTCTGTGGATGCCCGTACTCAGGTTGATGCAATTTACACCGACTTCAGCAAGGCATTTGATGTGGTAAATCATGAAATTCTAATTGAAAAACTGAAGTTGTATGGAGTGTCAGACCCGCTGCTGAGTTGGTTTCGGTCGTATTTGTCTGATAGGGTGCTCAGAGTCGTGATTAATGGCGGTATGTCTGATCCCTACATTGCGACATCCGGTATCCCTCAGGGTTCTCATTTGGGGCCACATCTCTTTATTCTATTTATCAATGACATATACAAATGTTTTCAAAATTCAGAAATATTCTTATTCGCGGATGACCTTAAGGCTATTAAAGAGATCAAACACCAAACGGACTCTGACTCATTTCAGGATGATCTAAATCGGCTAATGGAGTGGTGTGAACATAATAAAATGTCTCTAAATGTTAATAAATGCAAACATATTAAATTCTCTAGAAATAAGAAAATAATACGGTCAACATATACTCTAAACGGTGAACCGCTTGAGGAAATTGATACGATCCGTGACTTAGGTGTTCAGTTTGATAAAAAACTCAATTTCATTCAGCATATTGATATTACTGTCCTTAAGGCGTGGAAAATGCTCGGATTCGTTCTAAGAGAATGCAGGAACTTTAAAAGACCCACTACAAAAAAAGTGATGTACAATTCTCTGGTTCGGAGTCACCTGGAGTATTGTAGTGCGGTCTGGTGTCCGGGGTACAATGTCCATATTACCCGTATAGAAAGGCTGCAAAAAAGATTCCTCTGGCACTTGACGTACTGTTGTAATCTAGGCAAACAACTCAAAACGTACCAGGAAAGACTAAAGTATTTTCACATGGCTACGTTGGAAAATCGCCGACATATGATAGACTTAGTTTTTCTCAAAAAGCTTACAACAGGCTATTTAAATTGTCCTGTTTTACTTAGTAAAGTATCTTTCCACATACCTCGGAATCAACCTAGGAGTGTTAGTAAAAAACTCTTTAGCTTTCCAATGAGCCACACTAACCTAAAGCAAAATTGCCCATTGTATAGGATGTATGCATTATATAAAGATCATGAAGAACACATTGACTTAAATGTAACTTCAATACCTCTGTTAAAGACAGCAATACTATTTAAGAATGATTAAACAAGTAGATATTTACTAATTAATTAATTAAATTTAATGTAATATAATTTAATTTAATGTAATATTCTAATTTCATTCAATGTAATATTCTAATTTAATTTAATTTAATAATTTAATTTAAAAATCCAAGTCATTATTATTAATAACTGTATAATAACAATAATTCAATATACTTACATGAAATTAACTAAGGTAAGGATTAACACTTTATTATAGCTCATGCAGTGCTCTTCTGTAAGTAATGGGGCACTTAGTCTTAAGTTGAAATGTTTTCTTTAGTTGTTGTAATAGTGTACTCATTGTTGAAGAGCCAAATATAAATAAATAAATAAATAAATAAATAAAAGGCTACTGTCATGGACTTTAAGCTTATTCTATACCGAAAACAGTGTATATTATTTAGGTGGATTTCTTACATACCTTGTCTGACCACAATAAGCCACGTACACGTCATGATGAGCATCCATCGGGCCTTTATTTTGTACTTGTCTTGGAATATCGGCAAGATAAGGCGCCCCGCTATATCTGCGCCTGCGACAGCTGACATACATACTGCAGTCTGCTGCTTATTCATCGATGCCATTTTCTGCAAAATCAATGATGACATCATTGACCTCGTTCCATTTATTTTCTAAATCCGTGTTACGTGAATCATGAACATTATCGTTGAACTTTGGATTATTGTAAACAACACCTGTTATCTATACCTTTTAATGTTACAAAGCTAGATATTTACATATTATTAGGACACCTGTATTCCCCGAAGCGTTCAGCAGAGATGAACTAAATTATATCCATAAATGTCAAGTCCGAATCCGTAATATGTGCGTATTATTAATTATTTATCACCGCTTAAAACAATGAAGGAAAACATTGGGAGGAAACTTGCACACCTTAGAGATTTTCTCAACGGCGTATGTAATCTGCTAACCCGCAATACGCTACCGTGGTGGACTATATCGTAATCCCTCTTATTATAAGAGGAGTACCGTGCCCACAAGTGGGAGAGCATATGGGTTGATGATGATGGTCTGTAGTTGTCACTATATTATTTTATGTTTATTATTTTTTATGTTTATTAGTCCCAGTTATATTATCAGATAGATAATGCATTGTCAATTTATATCGCTAGATATTGTTAATATATATGTAGTATCGTGGTAGCTATTGTGAAACCATTGATCATCACTACCTGACTGAATGCCACAAACAGATATAAACGTTAAGTGAGTTGTTTAGCAGACATGATAAGGTGGTGATCAAACAAGGATTAAGTACTTCATTTATCTGCGTTGCACAAAGGGGATATTCATTGAATACATCACCCCATAGCCAGTGCTAAGGCTAACTGACATTACGTAGTGTATTTATTTCTTTTAATGAAAAAACGTTGTTACTTATTCTCAAAATATTTGACAGATAATTACGCGGACACTGAAGCCCTTACTGCGCTATCAACGAAGAATAGATTCCTACATTTATTTATTCTGAAACCCGTAATCAGCGTCGCGCGTCGGGAATGTATCGATACTTCATTTATTAATAGAGAAATTTGCTAAAATTATGCACCTTTTATATTACATAATTAGGTCGAGAATGCTCGTAGAATACTGAATACTCTCCTTAAGTATCGTTAGTGTCTCAACAGTCACCCTGTATATCGACACTAGTTTTTCTTTCAATGATAGTTCAATCATTATAATATCAATAAACATTGAGTACTTTAATTTCAAAATAAATTTGATCTTAAGAGAACTTACTATTGAAACGTTATAACAATGAACCCATTGTTAATATTATTAGTTGAAATGAATCTATTATAACGTAGATTAATAATATCTTCGAACAATGTAAGGTGCGTCGGGATAATTAATAATAAAAACGATAAAACCACGTTCATTTATAGTCTCATTTGCAATAATATTGTAGTATTAAAATTGCTAATGTATAGACATAATTATAAATATTTTATCATTAAGTATAGTCTGGAGGAAAAAACTAAATAAACAATATATTTCCGCCATAATATTTTTTTTAAACTGGACATTTTGTGTGATGTTTTTTGAATAGCTAGGATACGTCTTTACCGTGTATAATATTATAATTATACATTGTTTGGTCTCATAATTGATTCTTATCTGCAAAGAATCTTACCTGCAAGAAGAAGGGGAATAGCATACTGAAGTTCTGTGTCGAAGTGACCGCTAGTGCTGTTCCTATCACGATATTGAGGAACCGTATATCCGACAATAAAACGATGCCGAATAGATCATACAGTTTACCAAGTACGTTTTGTTTTTGTGGCGATGCGTTCTTACTGGTGCCTGAAAAAAAGAAAACAAAACAAATCAGGTCCTTGTTACTCTCTGGTTGGGAAGTTCTACAGAGCAATTTTACAAAAGAAGATTTATATAAACGTACCAATTTTATTTGCCATGGTACCTGTCTAGGTATCATGACAAATACAATTTGTACCTAAGTTAATGTAGAAGTACTTAAGTTGGGATCTAATTTTATATAAGACTGATTGATTGGTACGTATAAATAAATGTTTAAAAAAAATACTAGGGACTAGGAAATACCTGTATTAGGTATTGGGGCCCTCCGGTTTCGGACATTCATTCATTTTGCTGAGAAATACAAGATGTACATAATATATACACAAGGAAGAACGATAGTTTCAGGTACATATTAATGAAATTAGTAAAATTATACTTAGTCTATGTGGGTAAGTTTGAAATAATAACATCAATATTGAAAACTTATGAACCAAAGTAATAATCCACTGGCAAATGCTTATTATCCCACATCATGCGTCAATCTATATTTGACGTAATCTATAGATAGTGATACTTACTATAGCCTACTAAGAGTTATTTGTTAAAAAAAAAACATATTGTTGTGAGCAGTTTTATTTATAGAACTTAAAATATCTTTTTTTTTTCTTAACATTTTTAATGACGTACGTATATAGCGAAATGTTCAAATACATAATAAACAGCACGAAAAGGGCTGCCTCATAAGTCTAGTTGTCCCAAGTACGCTACGCTGGAGATTCTGGGTGTGATTCCCAGGTCAAGAAAAGTATTATTAGTTGTTCCTATGAAATTCTTAGTAGCAGCTCGAGATTTGGATTTGTGGTCAAATTTCGAGCGCGTGTTTCTGGTTTCGAGTGATTGTGTGTTTATTTTACTCAAAAACTAATTTCCAAAGACTAAAAACAGTTGACCTAGATGAATGAATAAATATTAGAGTTTTTAATACAAAATAAGCGCAGGCACATAACGTTACTTACCATTTAGACCATTTGCGTCTGATTTATTTATTTTCCCACCGTTTATTTCTTTATTGTTCAGCGTTTTTTTGCTGCCCCAGTTGTTCTTTTCATTTCCATTTACCAAATCTTTTTCGCCATTCGACTGAGATATTTTCCTGACTGTATCTTTATGCTTTTCTAGTAAGTGCAGTGTTTCGTCTACCACTACTTCTACCTCGACTTTCTTCATATGCAATTCCACTGGTTGTATAAGCATAGTTCCCGCGATCTAAAAAAAAGGTTTTAATTCTTAATACCTCTCTCTCAAAGCAATATTATGAAATAATAGAAGAAAGAGCGACATCTTATGAAATGTCACATAAATATCAACTTTTGGACTTTTTTTTCCTTGATCTTCCTTCGAAGGACGTATTCCACATTGGGCACCCGTTTAAACGGCACCTGAGTGAATGGCACCTGAGGTATTCCACATACGGCACCTATGGATATTTTTCGCAGGTGCCATTAGTGGAATAATTTATTATTTAAAATTTTATTCCACCAATGGCACCTACGGATAAGTAGGTACCTACTAGTGTTGGGATGTTTATTATTTTTAGGATGTCAAAATAAAAAAATCGATTAAAATCATCGATCGAAGGTTTAATATAATAACATGATAATAAAACATTACATTATGAGTGAGAGTCCACACGAAATAAACATAACACATTTTAATGATTACATGGTAACGCAGTGGATTGATCACAGATTCTGGTCAAACAAATGGTGTTGTTACGGTCAGGCTCACAAGACTAATAATTATCCTGAGACATACTCTCTGTGATTAATAAAGCTATCAATAGAAATGATAGCAAGAATCTGGCAAAGATTTTAAAGGTTCTTCAAGAAAATTGCAAGAATTACGCTGAAATCCGCGGAAAAATGGAAAAGTCAAAATCACAAAAATATGCAGAACGTAGGAACCAATTAATCTATATATATAAAAGGCAATGTCCCGACTGACATATCATCGCCCAGCCGAAACCACTAATGATAGAAGTTTGAAATTTTGTGGGGATATTGCTTTTATACCCTAGGCGTCATTTAAGAAAGGATTTTTCGAAATTCGTCCCCTAAAGGGGTGAAATGGGGGTTGAAAGTTTGTATGAAACTCTGTCATTTCTAATTCGATATTAATGAAATTTGGTATTTAGCCTTTAAATATAAAATAATAAAACACGTCGTAAACGATTTTTTAAATTTCACCCCTTAAATGGGTAAAAAGGGGTGTTAAAGTTTGTATGGATTTTTTTTTGTTTATTGTCAAAATTACTTGAAATTTAAAATTTGTGCTCTTCAATATAATTAAGGAAATACGTGTTTTTGGATTTTTTTTATTTCGTCCCTTAATTGGGTAAAAATGGGTGCTAAAGTTTGTATGGAGAATATTTTTTTTACTATCAAAATTACTTGAAATTTAATATTTATGCTCTTCAATATAATTAATGATATACGTATTTTTGGATTCTTTGAATATTATTCCTTAAATAGGTAAAAAGGGGTGTTAAAATTAGTATGGACAATGTATTGTTTATTATCAAAATTACTTGAAATTTAACATTTATGCTCTTCAATATAATAAAAGAATAACGTATTTTAGGACATTTTAAATTTCATTCCTAAAGGGGATAAAAAGGAATGTTAAAGTTTGTACGAAAATAAATTGTTTACTATCAAAATTACTTACTTGAAATTAAGTATTCAAACTCTTCATTATAGTTAAAGAAACACGTATTTTAAAATAAATTGTTTATTATCATGCTTGAACTTATGCACTTAATCTGTAGGTACAATACAATTAAAGCAACAAAATTTCAATTTCAATTTCACCCCTTAGCCGAGTAAAAAAGAGTCTTAAAAGAGTTACTGCCCATAAATAGTATGCAAGTAAAGAAATCTGGCATTTGTATAACCACCAAATTTTTATTATTACTAGAACGGAATACATTATGCCTTCTGTTCAAAATAAATAAATACGAGAATCACAATATTCGAAAATCATACCAAAGTTGCACATATTATTATTTAGCCAACCATCGGGGCATTGTTTTAGCTGTAGCTTCATCTGGAATAGCACCTCTTTTGGTGGGAAGGTGGGAAAGCGGCTCACTCTGCCTTAAAAACTTCCGCTTAGTCTTATTCGTGTCGCAACTCCGTTGTACAAAAATACCTAAGCAGATTTACATGGCTCAAGTTCTCCGAAATCGCAGATTTATCGTGTTGGATGAGATAACTAAGGCACACGGTGGAATTGAAGCACACTAGATTCTAAAAGATGTCAGTGGCAGCAATAGAGTGATTGGTGGGGTGGGTAACCCCTTGCACAAAAATATTAAGGAGTGATATCTGGATGTAATCGGGGGAATCAGTTTGACTACCTCAAATACCATTGATACCATCTGACTATGTTTTTGAGACCGATTACATTTCCCCTTTAATAAGGATCTGCTTTGCAATGACCATAAAATTAAGGGTGAGTAATTAAGGGCAGGCATAGATTTAAGAGAACATGCTTCTTACATAAGAAATTCTACGTTGCCCTGTTACAGAGTCACTAGGCACTAATCATTTTAACATCAGACAGAAAAAGCACCAATGAGCAATTTGGTTTAGCACAATTTGTACCTCCCGTGGAAATCGATCCTACGAGACCTCCAGAATGATAGACCATCGCTCTAGCTATTAGAACACGAATGCTGCTCATTTAATAACAAATATAGGTAGGGTAAGATACCCAATTATTGACACTTTAAGGGCTGTCGTGCCAAAATAGTTTAATATCTGCCATTTTATGGTATTGCCCGTTGGATATCCGGTTTATAATAATAGAGCAAGTATTGTATTTCCTTGATAATTACCAAAAAAACATATTTAGATGATAATGAAGAATGTTAACGAATTTTGATAATTAGCACTCCATATTCTCTGTTAAAAATAAAAAATACTAGTGAAAGAATTACTTCGATACGTCAATTAGTTTCCGTTTTAGAAGTAAAACAAGTTGTAACCGAACGACGCGGGCCGCCGGTTACGGTGTGACGTCATAGGACAACGCGCTCAGTCTGGCTCACTCAGTCCGCTCGCAGTCGCGCGTCTGTGCCGTCGAAATTATACCTAAATTCTTTTAAAAATGTCCAATCCAAATACTAGGAAATCGTGTGTTGTGCCTAAATGTAAAAATACATCTAAAAAATAAATAAATAGCTTTAATCCATGTTTTTTGCATTTTAACGTCTTTTAGAACTATAAAAAAACCGGCCAAGTGCGAGTCGGACTCGCGCACGGAGGGTTCCGTACATTACGATTTATGACGTATTAAAATAATCTACTGACTGACTGAGATCTCGTTCGAACAAATTTTCGTTAGAAGTTTACATGGAAGAATGTACATCATCTATTTGTTTTAGTTTTATTATTCTCTTATTTCAGAAGTTACTGGGGACACACACACACACATTTTACCACTTTGGAAGATTCTCAGGCGCAAACTATTTAGTTTAGAAAAAAAAATATATCAGAAACCTCAATATCATTTTTGAAGACCTATTCATAGATACCCCTCACGTATGAGTTTGATGTAAAAAAATAATTAATTTCAGTTCTTGGTTTCCAAGTTTCAACAGCATAGTTCTTATAGTTTCTGAGAAAAGTAGCTGTGACATACGGACGGACAGACAGACAGACATGACGAATCAATAAGGGTTCCGTTTTTTGCTATTTGGCTACGGAACCCTAAAAATAGCTTTTCCGGCGAATTGGTAGTTGTATTTTTATATTTAGGCACAACACACGATTTCCTACTATTTATTATAAAGAGGTTAGATCCATTTGGAGATAAAAGTACAGTTTCTTGTTGTGAAGACCATTTTGACTTTCGTTTTTATTCCTCGCATTTCGGCGGCAACGAAATGACTATATTTTGTTGATAAGTAATGCGCAACCATTAATCCATCTATTTTGGGTAGATTATCCGATTGCCCTTTTTTTATTAATCGAATAATATTTACTATTATTAGACTATTAATTTAATACGCGGACAAAAACACAACAAAATACTGCGCAAGCTATTACACCTACTACTATAACCGCTGGCGACTTGATACTATAGTGTAATTAGATTTCATTACACTATGTTGATAGTAAGCGGGACGCGGCCCGCGCGGCGCGTTGTAACATGACGTCACAAGCGGTCACGTGACTGTTAGCGGGACTCGATATTTTTCGAAACTTTGAATGCCAATAAAATCAAAACTACTAGGTATTTTTAACTACAACAAAAACTAGTGTATTTGTATACATACAGGCTTTACGGTGACAACATTTCAAGCGATTTAGCATACCTAGTAACATTCTCCATTGGTATTATTTTTTCAAGTTTTATTGATTTACTATGATTTACCCAATTATTGACACATTTTGCCCTATTATCGTCAGGTGTTGAACCAATTTATTGACACTGCAATTTCCTTTGTAGGTTTACCTATTAATAAAAATTACATACGGTTTTTTTAAATCAAACAAATCTTAATTGTTTGTAATTAACCTATTTTATTATGAAATTGTATTTACGAATAGAAAAACTTGAGTATAATCAGTCAACTTAACAAATAAATCGTATTTTTGTTTATACTTGTAATCACTGGAAATAATGAGGTAATTTTTATGAGGAACTTCTAAATAGGTACCTACTTGGGTATTATCTTTGTGATTAAAATCTTTCAATTTCTTCTACAGTCAATGCTTCATTTTTAGGGTTCCGTAGCCAAATGGCAAAGAACGGAACCCTTATAGATTCGTCATGTCTGTCTGTCTTTCTGTCTGTCCGTCCGTATGTCACAGCATTTTTTCTCTGAAACTATACGAGCTATGCTGTTGAAACTTGGTAAGTAGATGTATTCTGTGAACCGCATTAAGATCTTTACACAAAAATAGAAAAAAATAAAAAAATTTGCGGTTCCCCATACTTATAACTGAAACTCAAAAATTTTGTACCCATATGTGTGAGGTATCTATGGATAGGTCTTTAAAAATGATATTGAGGTTTCTAATATCATAGGAGGATTTTCTCTATCTTTAATGATTCTTGATCCACTCCACTAAGTAATTTTCTTTGGCTTCGGTCAGGAGAGTAATAGAGAAGTATGAAAGCGATCATGCGACACAAGCATAATGTTCGTCTGATGATAACCGCATTATTATCTGATCATAACTTGCATAATCCTTATTTTATGAGTGTAAAGGATGCAGAAGTATCCAAACATGTAACTTATGGAAGAGAGTTCTTATGTCTTCATTGTATTCCAATTATTAACATAGCCTTGCCCAATTATCAACAGTGATGTTTGTATAGAGAATATTGATTTGACACCCATGTCGGAATTTGGAATAAAGGTGTATTTTGACTTTAATCTAATTTGTAGTCATATATCAAGTCATAAACTAGGTATATACAATTGAATTAGCCTCTTCTAAAATTAATTTGAAAATTCCAATTATTGACATGGGTGTCAATAAATTGGAATTTCACTATTTTCGACATACCAAAAATCGACACCCTGTAAAAATTAAACTAATACGGTAAAGTGAGAAATAACCATTGAAATCTGCTATATAAACCTTCAAAATTAGAATAACACAACATTCAAAGAAAGGTTTTCGAATTTCTGAATACTTTAACACGATTAAAATGAACGCTTACCTTATCGAAACTTTAAGGAAACCAACTTTCTCCTTCTAAAACACTGATTGCTCTATTTGAATCAGCTATTTGGCGCCGTCTTAGTTCTTTTAACAGATTAGTTTTGCCAGTGGTATACAAAAATAAGCTATCAAAAATGATTTTAATAAATAATAAAAATAAAGTGTCAATAAATTGGGGGGGTGTCAGTTATAGGGTGCTTTGCCCTACATGTTATTTTGGAAAAACCTAAACAGCCAAAATCGTGATGTCCACGCGGGCGAAGCTGCGGGCGGAAAGCTAGTTAACAATATAGTAGAAGAGTACAAAAATGGGTTTATTTCTCTTGGTCACTGTATGGAAAAACTGCGTTTTTAGTAAAATATCTATTGAACATTTTTAGCCACAAGTAAGTTATGCGCTGACCTTTAAAAAATATAATTGTGCCTATTTAAGTTAATATTATGTTATATCTTTAGACGTTTATAGTACATAATAAATAACTCAAGACTGATTTTACCGACTGTGTCATATAAAAAAAATATGTCATTAATATGACAAAGTTAACTAAGATAAATACTAAACATCCCAACACTAGTACCTACTAATCCGTAGGTGCCATTGGTGGAATAAAATTTTAAATAATAAATTATTCCACTAATGGCACCTGCGAAAAATATCCATAGGTGCCGTATGTGGAATACCTCAGGTGCCATTCACTCAGGTGCCGTTTAAACGGGTGCCTAATGTGGAATACGTCCTTCGAAGTAATGACATCAAACTTTAGACCTCCATACTCTGTTGTCTATGTTCCCTTTCGTCACTGTGTTTTAAGTTTAGCGTTATATCTCGGATAACAATATACTCATTGAGCTCCAATATTATACGGAATTTTATCTTTCAGTTTGAATTTATTTTATTTTTATAATTTTTCAATAATTTCTGAATAAATTTTCATAATCACACGTATTTTCCATTTCACTTTGTCATCGTCAGAATTGTCGACATAAGTATTTGCCAAAAAAAAACAAATTTTGACAGTTTCTACCAATCAACCAATACTTCTTTGAAGCGAAATTAATAGATGGCAACATACCATCACGCCAGTATTCCCCGAAGGGTTAGGCAGAGGTGTACTTATGTAAATACACCCACATTTCGCCGGTATGTTTAGGTCCCATGTAATAGGGGGCGAGCCTATTGCCATTAACTGTGAATTTCATAGAAAAACCCAATAACACTTTGCTCGACCTGGGGATCGAACCCAGGACCTCTAGCGTAGCAGTCGCGATTGGGACCACTAGACGAACGAGGCAGTAATAGATAGCAATATTGCCCAAAATATGAACGTCGCGTCGCTCATAAAAGTAAGGCAGTAATATTTTTGAACTATATACTTACGCGACTTTATTATTAATTGAGTGATAGAATGAAGCTAAGCATCAACTTAAACACGTAATAATAGTATCACTTACCCCGTGTAAACTCAAACCCGACAGCAGCAAGCATGCGCCTCGAAACCCGTAATTTTCCAAGAGATATCTCACTAAGTGCGGCATTAAGGTCTGCCCGACACCTGTGCCCACGTTGGCCAGGCCGACTGCCCGGCTTTTCTTTAGCAGGAAGTAGCTATTAATAGCCACAAATGACGAGTTTTGGATGAAACCCAAACCCAAACCTGGAACACGCATAAAAGATTAGTTGTTTTCCACAACAATTCACATTTGAGGTACAAATACTGATCCCGGTGGTTAAATTTAAGCCATTGTAACTATCCAAACAAATGAATGGGATTTAGAATTATGATAGTTTTGTATGTAAGGGTCATGGTAACTTTAAAGGTCCGGATTTAAAATAACTGATTAAAAGCATCTCGTTTTAACTCGGCGTACCCCGTACCAGCTCTCGGTGACCAAAACAATAAATTTTGCATTGTGTCTACAATCATTTTTAACCCCCGACGTGTTAAAAATGATTGTAACCGTGTTATAAGTTTGACGTGTCTGTGTGTGTGTGTCTGTCTGTGGCATCGTACCCGAACGGATGAACCGATTTTGATCAAGTTTTTTTTGTTTGAAAGGTGAATTACTCAGGAGTGTTCATAGCTATGTTTGATGAAAATCGGTCGAGACACAATGCAATTGTCGGGGTTTTTTTTATTTTCTATTATTAGACTACCTACTTCATATACTTTAAGGTAAGCACACGTAGTAACTGCGCCGCGCTACATGTTGCAAACTGCGGTCCACTTGCCGTGTGTGATGATTCATATAAAATGATGTATTGGGAATTATACGATGCGAAACGTTGCGACCCGGTTTGCCTTAATCTGTGCGAACCTTAACATTTCCACTATGCCGCATTATTCTAAACAAACAGTAAACAACAAACAAGATGGTCTCACCTAATAAGACGCCGTAAGTTATCACCAAGTGCCAGATATTTGTCGAAAATCCGCTGAAGAAAATACCAACGGTACAGAAACAAGCTCCGGTGACTGCTACAAATCTTGTCGATGTTAGCTTCACTACAGCTCCTGCTATTGGACCGGCGAAATTTGTAATGAACAACATTGTACTCATTACGATGGCAGCGCCTTGCGTTTCGTGCCCCATTGCTTCTAGTGCATCGCCATAGAGCAAGCCGAATAGCGACAGCATTGACTGGTTGAAAATCTAAAAAGTATTTATGGTATTATTTAGTGTAGGTATTATAAACTTTTTATAAAAAAAAGAAATCAGCTTCGATTAATTAAGCGAGTTTCGTAGTTGACTATGATCACCATTAGACCAATAACTTTTGTACGTTTAGCGTAGTGGCTGAGAAACCAGCTTCTGCACCACGGGTTATCAGCTCAATCCCCGCACGAAACAAATATTTGAATTATCTGTAGTTAAACAACCCTTTTGAACAGTTAAAAAATTATCTTGAGTAAAAATATAGAATATGAAATTATATTAAATATAAATATAGAACATAAAGTGTTGCCAAATGATAAGTCTAGAAGAACTTAAAATTTATCATAGTTCAAGATTTAACGGTAACATAAAACACGTTATTAATATTGCAAAAATAAACTGATTACTATTCGGAATTCCGTGTAATATATTCCCAGTTTCGTTGGTAATACAAATATTGTTGTGTTATCGTTTGAGCGATCGATATCGGTTACTGATAAGCTTACACTTCCTCAATAAAGGGCCTACAGTATAAATATTAACGAGTTTTCTTTGCTATTGGCAGGGATAGTCCCGAAATAGCTTACTGTTGAAATAAAGCTACTTTTTACAAAACTGCCGAGCTACCGAAAACATCATATTATCACGCTTGTGTTCCCGAAGGAAAGCAGAGTTATACTCAATTTATACCCACAGATCTCCGGTATGTTAAGGTCTCATTGCCCAAATATCATATTATTGAAATAACCCTTATTTTAATAATATATTATGATATTTGGGCAATGAACTATTATCAGATATAAAGCTTCTTCATGCATAGTTTCCGGTCGAGGTAAGCCAGAGTAGGGTATGTACTTAATGTAAACCTATTGTTCGCCGCTAGATTATATCCCCATTTGCATCGTGCAAGATTTCTTACCGCTCGACTCGACAATCCAGAACCCAGGATCTCACGCTTTACATTCTTGTAAAGGAGTCTAAATTATGTTTTTGGGTAAAACATGTTTACAGAAAAACTGACGATGATAAGGAACATGGTATGTACTCACATTACTAAGTGCTGTGCCAATTAGGACCATCCATCCCCACCCTCCGTCTGGAGGTACCAATTTGATGACTTTCTGCGTCTTTTGAGACGGCACCAATACATTCTTTTCCAACGACATTATTTATTCAATTTGATCTTTTTTTTTATTAATTTGTATGCATAATTTGATGCTGTAGTAGGTACTTTGTTGTATCCTGAAACAATAATGCAACAGTATAAAGCATATTATGCAGCATAATTATTAACAGTTATCATTATTATTCACTCATCTTAATCTTAATTCTATCAGTAAGATTTTTTAGACGGCGTGTGATATCTGCTAACGTGTAGTGTATATGCAAACCTATAAAATGGATAGTAGCTTAATTTCTGTAATCCTGAGAAAATATTTACGTATTTTTAAAATAATTTAAGTAACAGTTTATCTCATATTGACTAAATAAGGTGAGGATAGAACTTGAATTTTTCATTAAAATTATGCAGGTTTGACAATTTACCGTCTCAAAACTTTGATAATTACGAAAAAATAATGTCATGCTGGTCATTATAATACCCGAGATAATTACTATTCTTGGACTTTTAATAATTATAGTGTTGATAGTATAATTATCTTAGGTGGCACTTCTTACTCTAAAGTTCTCAAGTGGGGGTTGAGTTTGTAACTACTCAAAATAAAGCGTACGATTGTTTTTCAGTATTCGAAAAACACTAAAGTTTCCTTTGAATAAATTGCATTTCCTTTTCCACCTAATTATGAATAAAAAACGAGTCACATCTGAGACTACCTACTTAGAGTTTAAAATAACAATAAAATTTTGACGTAAATCAGTGTATCTTTTACAAATCTGTGCAATACAATTACGTCGTTTTACGAGCGGGGTGTGTCCGATATGAAATAGTTTAATATTGGAACGAGCACATATCATTTGACCTTTCTAATCTTGTGTCAATTGTAATTACGGAATTATACAGTTTTTTAACCTATTCTCAACGTTTGTGGTGAAGAAAACAAGAGTGAATTGTTTTGTTTTTTACTGTGTTTTTGGTGGCATCGTGTGTGGCCTTCCAATCTTACGATTAGTCATCAGATTAATCGTAAGATCGTGATGATGGCAACATCTTCACGAGCTGATGAGCGAAAGAATTTGCCCAATAGTGCAACTGACTAGGCTAATTGAAATTTTATCGTTATGAAGGTAATTTTAAAAATAGTATAACTTATAGATATATTACATTGAATAATACAAAGTTACTCCCGCTGTTTGTACGCTTACATCTTTTAAACTACACAACGGATTTTAATACAGTCTTCAGCAATACCTAGATAAAGTGATTCAAGGACAGGAAGGTATATATGTAGTATACATTACTACACATTAATATTATACTTAATTGTGAAAAACCAAGAAACCACGCAGGCGAAGCCCTGGGTGGAAAGCTAGAGCTAAATAAATAAAGATTTCCCATATTTATACATATGTAGATATACCTAATTCCCTGAAGGGTTAGGCAGTGTAGGTGTAGGTTAGGTGTATATTAGTATATACATCCATACCTTGCCGGTATATTTAGGGCGCATCTATCGCGAGTCTATTGCCATTTAATGAGTACAAATCCAAATTCCGAGCTGCTAATGAGAGTATCATAGAAAAACCCAATAACTTTGCCCGAGGTGGAAATCGAACCAAGGACCTCGAGCGTAGCAGTCGCGCTTAGAACGACTAGACTAATGAAGCAGTCAAACACTGGACTAATGAGGCACTAATATACAAAATATCTAATAATTATACAATTTCTATTACGTCACTATTCTAGTGATAAAAAAAATATTCATTACTATCAGCGGTCAATGATCGTCCACACAGTATGAGCGAAGATTTGACGTAACAAAATAATATGTTGAAAAACAAATGTAATAATATAGATAAATTGGGTAATCTTTATCTATGAAGTACAGAACGATTTTGATTATGTGATATTTGATGTCATATCAAACAATTGTTGCGATGCGTTTGATTACTCATTATTTTTGTATGACCTTTCTCAATTAATTACATTTTTAAATGATAATTAATCGTCATTATTGTGAATTTTAATAATTACTTAAGATATTTTGAACTAGCCGTATCCCGGAGCGCCTATAAATTGATATCTGTATTGCCATTCCTGGTATTACCCAAATTCCAAATACCTACATATATACCTAAAACATACCATCACGCCTGTAGTATAATCCCCAAAGGCTTAGGCAGAGGTGTACTAATGTACACCCACAGGTCGCAGGTATGTTTTAGGTCCCAAGTAATAGAGGTCGAGCCTATTGCCATTTTCCGGGCACAAATCCAGACTGTGACGGAGAATTTCATAGAAAAATCCAATAACACTTTGCTTGACCTGGAAATCTAACCAAGAACCGCTAACGTCGCGGTCGCGCTTAGAACCAATAGACGTATGAGGCAGTCGTTTATATACCTATTACGTATGTACGTATCTATATACCTATTGGCCAAATTTATAGTAATAGGCTTAATGGTTTTGAAATTTTGTGATCACAAAGATATGAATTTTCTAATTATGAAAAATTTCTAGTGAAAGAAAAATTCGATCTCAGGCAGGGTTTGAACCTGCGTCTCTCTGGCCAAGTACACCAGACGCTTTGCCAACTAAGCTACCGAGACCACTGCCTGTGATGTCGAATTTCTCTTGCGCATTTTACGTCTTTTAGGTGACGTCAGCAACATCTATTGAAGACGTAACTCTGTCTTTCAACCAACACGACTTTCTTTACAGGTAGTTACAGTAGAGTAGTGCACTGCTTATTTTTTATCATATTTTAGCATTAAATATTCCGAAATGTTTACAAAGATATGAATGCGTCATATCTTAATATGATTTTGTGATCAATCAGTGATGATTACTTCACTTTCATATATTGTTAATATCCAATAATTTGATAGATATAATCATCCTCCTAGCCTTTTTCCCAATTACGTTGGGGTCGGCTTCCAGTCTTGAATATCAGCGACTACCATCAGAACTCCGCAACTCATTCACTCACTCTTTCTGGCACTCATTTCTGGGCAACACGATATTAGAAGGATAGACTGGTTATCAGGCTTTTTGGGCTTCTGATTACCACTTACGATTGTCATAGGTGTACATCTGGGACCGACAGCTTAGCTAGCTTTACGTTCTCTCCGAGGCACAGAGGAGTCTCGATATGCTAAGAATGGTCACCCATCCACAGATTGACCGCGGCAGACGCAGCTTAACCTTGCAAATCTTTGGCTCAGCACAGTTATAGCTTAGCCAAGAGCCCTTCGATAGATATAAATAAAAAACGAAAAAATCTTAAATGAAAGGTTTTTCAAAATTGTAAACTTAAGTTGATACTAAGAAAAAGTACAATTTTCCAACTATCAGAAATATTCTTTCAACATAAAAAAGTTGGAATAAATTTCACCTTCAGACATCGTCAAACAAAGAGGAAAGAAGCAAATATGAAAATGTTATTCGTCTTACGACCCCGAAAATGTAAAATATCCGGTAAGGATAAAGCTATCTAAAGGTTTTTGTTTTTTTCCACGAAAACAGACCTACATTGATAACGCGGTATCTACATATTTTGCGTTTACGTTCATATTATGATATGACGCATTCTTAAAGTTTTTTTTTCTTCTACCGCAAGAGACTCTGAACTTGAACTCATGCTTTTTTCTAACAAATGAATACTGTGATTTTTTAGAAAAAAAATAATACATTGACATTACTTTTTAGGGTTCCGTAGCCTAATGGCAAAAAACGGAACCCTTATAGATTCGTCATGTCTGTCTGTCTGTCCGTCCGTATGTCACAGATTTTTTTCTCTGAAACTATAAGATCTATGCTGTTGAAACTTGGTAAGTAGATGTATTCTGTGAACTGCATTAAGATTTTTACACAAAAATAGAAAAAAAACTAAAAATTTTGGGGGTTCCCCATACTTAAAACTGAAACTCAAAAATGTTTTTTCATCAAACCTATCCATAGATACCCCACACGTATGTGGGGTATCTATGGATAGGTCTTCAAAAATGATATTGAGGTTTCAAATATCATTTTATTCTAAACTGAATAGTTTGCACTAGGGATACTTCCAAAGTGGTAAAAGTGAGTCCCCCCCCTGTAACTTCTAAAATAAGAGAATGATAAAACTAAAAAAAATATATGATGTACATTACCATGTAAACTTGCAACGAAGGTTTGAAAGAGATCTAGTAAGTAGTTTTTTTTAATACGTCATAAATCGTAATATCACGGAACCCTCCGTGCGCGAGTCCGACTCGCACTTGGCCGGTTTTTTATAATTAATTAATCTTTGACTACTTACAGTTTTTGCAGTCTTTATAGACTTACTTATGTAACTATTTAAATCCATCATACCATCACACCCGTAGGTATTCCCCGAAGGGTTAGGCAGAGGTGTACAGCGACTTTTTCATTACTGTATTCAATTACATATTTATAAGTGGCGTTCTTTTGATAAGCTATCATTTTGATGAGTGATAATTAAAAAATATGCCAAGTCCGTAGATGTACATTTAATCACAAACATTTCCAAGATTTTATTATGTTCTTATAAACACTTAAAAACACTATCTACAAGTTATTGTTAAGGCAGAATGTCTAACTTACATATATTATGCAAGGGTAATATGAAAATAACTTGAAAAAAACTAAAGTATTATTTATATTTTTTTTATTGATTGCAGATGATTAATTAATTAATTAAGATTTTTTATTAATAATGTATTTTAATTAAGGTACCCATTTTCAAAATGATGTTTCTAATATTTTATAATATATTAATTTTGTAATGTCTTTTATATTATTTCTTTTTCGAATTTTGCGATACAAAGTCATGAATTCATGATGATTCGGCATACGCGGCGTCGACTCACGCGCAGCCTCGTTGTTAGAATCATTTACTCATAGTCATTACTAATAAATAAGCATTTTCTGTCAATATTTTTTATTAACAAAGCACACAAAAACTGTAAGATGATTGCTGATTTTGAAGAGTATTTAGAGAAGGTGTATTTTTAGCTAGGGAAGGTTATCATTGGTACAAGATGTACGAGTACATATCGCTTACCTAGATCTAAAGAGAGTTAACTCAAAACTCTGTGTGATTGAGTTATGCTCACCATTTCATTTCCTATACGGATACCTATCTGTTTGCTAAAATATTGTTTTAAAAAGTAAAACAACAGGTTAAAAGAACAATAGGTATCCGTATAGGAAATGAAATGGTGAGCATTACTCAATCACACAGATTTTTGAGTTAACTCTCTTTAGATCTAGGTGTGCGATATGTTACAAATGTAAAACATTAAATACATTAATTTATCAAGCCAATTAAGTTGTAAGGACTTATTAAAGCGAGAGAGAGATTCATCATCTTTTAAATTCTCAGTTACAGTTTTCGTGACGTAGTGACGTGGAATGTTACTTGACTAAAAGGCAGTTAAATATAAAAAATATAATTAAAGACATTTCATGTGAATCAATTTTAATTTTAGTTTTTCTGAAACGCAGATTAAATTGTTAATAATTGTTTGTTAACTCAGTTAACGCTTGAAAGTTTTAATCTCACAAGATAAGCCAATTACAGTGAAATAAAATAAGATAATATACAATTTAGAAGCTTTTTATAGTTGCTCAGAGTGAAACAATCATATTTATGGATATTTATTAATTTAACGATCGTTTATATAAATGGCAATGCAAACTACGCGTCGTCAAGTTAATAGATAATATTATTGAAATAACAAATATAAGTACAAGTACGAACGTCGATCCCACCTTAGTTGAAATGATGGCTGTCGGGATTGTGACGAAAATTTATGAAAACCTGCTAATCATAATGGGCAATGGCATGGGCAAGTCGTGATATTTAGTCGATATACCTACGTTAATACGGAAAAACGGTATGAACAATTGATGAATGATGAATTAATAATTTTATGCACGGTAATAATAAATTAAACGATGATATCGTTCCTCAATTAAGAATCCTAAAATCCGACTAAGAAAAAAAAATACTTTAAAGAAATTTTGATATATCTTTCAGTTTTTTAATAGAGAATTTACTGAATTCGAACCAACATGTCCAACACATACAGGATCGAACATCCATACATAGACTGTTAAACACCCATTTCTTCCGTTTAAGTAATCAGATAAAAATATTGTTAGGTTATGTTAGTTTCTATTTAATTGACAAGTCAAACGGTAAATTTAACGGTAGTTAGTAGCTAGAGCAATGACATAACATTTTTGTATCAAAACATAGAATCTGTTGGTAAAATAAGAGTAATCTGACATTCGCAGAAATGTTTATTATCTCGCTAATTAGGTTGTTTATTTCATTGTGTTCATTCAGCTGGTAATTATTTATTTTTTTGTATTAATAAAGTCACTTAATCATTCTAAATATAATAATTATGATTGTTTTTATTTTATAATAGTTAAATGACCTCTGCACTCTAAGACTATGGGTTTTCAGATTCTGTTAACACGGTATTGAGGGTTTGTGTCTCGAATCATATCTCCTAGTCTTTCTTTATTTCTTTTTATTTTAAAAAGCATAATAGCAATGTGGGTCGCACATTACTAGTATTTTTGTTAAACCCTCGTGCCAAGCTTAATGCTTGTGTTACAAGTGGGTTTACGTCGGTACTGCAAAGGTTTTGAACCGGCTACCATATGATCTCAAGTCCGACGCCCTTGCCATTAGGCTACCGCCACTTTCGCTAGCAGATGGGTCTAACTACGTTTCCCAGATTGAAAATAAGTACTATTGGGTTTTTCTATAAAATTGTCTGTCACGGAATTTGAGCCCATATTACGAAGGCCTTATAAACATACTTGGGGTTTTGGTACAGTCAGTACATATCTGCCTAACCCTCTGCCAATATAAGCGTGCTGGTATGCAATGGATGGTATATACAATTAAAATAGAAACTGTATCCCGATTGTTTCGTACCTCTCAGAATTATATATGTTGTACGTCATTCACCACTCAGTTAGCATGTGATTGAATCACAAAGAAATGGATTGTATTTGTAATGTCAATAGGAATCTATTTTATTATACGTGTCTTAATAACTATGATAATTATAAAGATAAACTGTGCCATAACGTCGGAGATATAAAAGCGTGATTCACAAATCGACATACACGTATGAATGCTACGGACCTATGCGAATAAAGTTCCTAATGTTCTTAATAGGGACTGATCATAATTTGTATTATCATTACTAAAGAAGTCTCCCTTACTGGTAACTTTATGAACTCCAAATATTATTTTATTTACTTACTTAATGGTTAATGGAAAACTCAATCTCTGATACTCGTATCAGTCAAAGATCTCAAGATATAAATTTTAGTAAAATAAAAATTCGGCCTCAGGCAGGTTTTGAACCTGCATCCCTCCCAGTTAAGTATATTGGACGCTTTAAGCCAACGACGCTATGGAAACCACTGCCTGTGACTTCGAATTTCTCTTCGACATTCTTCACTTCTTAAGGTAACGTTGCGCCAATTGGTCATCGAACTAAATCGGTTCAACTATTTAGACACAGAGTTGCTTTGTAATGTGTACAATTAGTCTGCATTTTAAATAACTCTCGGGGATTTTTTTTTTATCTAAGGGGTTTTCCCATTATCCCTTAAGCATTCACTGACGCAATATATAAGCAATCGTTTACGCAACAGGAATAACTACACTGAACGCCTGACTCAACTTTTTATATGGCTACATATTGACCTGTTTGCGCTGCTTACGATCAGCGTGAGAAGAAGACCTGCTTAAAGGGGTTTTCCCAATGTGCTGACGCAATATATATAATATACGATCGTACCCCACAACATGAATACCTAATACTAATAATAGGTCATTATTTATTGAAAGATACTTGCTCTCAATTTTTACGTTGAAATTCTTAGAAAATATTTTATATTATGAGTCATCATAATCAGCGTGCGGCTTTCCATTGATGTACGGAAGATGCATGCGTACAATATTACAGAGAAGAATCTCTGTTATATTTTAGGCCAGGGGCGATGTTAAGAATCATTAAGATACCATACCAATAATCAGAATGACTAATATTACCTCGTATCTGAATTGTGCCACCGTCTAGACATTACATCCAGCTAACGGAATCCAATACGACAGGTAGGGCCTGTCGTAGTGGATTCCGTTCGACAGGGTATAAGACAGAATTGTATGAGTACCTATAAGTGTGTCAAGGTTACGCGGCCGATAAACTAACGAACTAAAATTGTGATTAATGATTATAACTGCGGACTTTTTTTAGTATTTTCTATCTCATGATCATGATAACTACATTGTTTTCTGTGCACTTAGCCACTTCATTATAATTATGTGCAATGTTCGAGACCCACCGTTTGAAGCCGTGATCGGTAAGTTTTTATGTAGTTTATTACATATTGAGTTTAATAATGTATGAAGTTAGGCAAGCTATAACAACAATTTTTTTTCTGGCTACGTAAAGTAGGATTAAACAAAGCCATGAACGAAACACAACAGGTGACATAGATTAGTGACGATTAAAGAGTCGTCAGCCGAGCAATGTTAAATAATGATTGAATAAATGATGACAACTGTAGGCTACTTAAAACATCAATTTACATAATAATACTAATGAACTGTATAAGTAATGAATGTATTTAAAATGTTTATTTTATTCCTTTTCAGTCAATGGATATTTTAAAATTACGGAAATAGGTTTCCTTAGTTTTCACAATGGCGTGCTTACAAGGTCAAATTGTTTCCATGCAGCAAAACTACGAGCCATTATAAATTAGAGCAAATACTTATCTTCTTCATCGGTTTCCTGTATAGCTATATAACCGATGAATAAGATTGCTATAATGATAAGTTAGAATGAATATATAGTTACCCGAAACTAAGAGCGATCAGTCTTACGTATACCAAACTTATCTTTTACAGTTGGGGGTCCCCGACCCTCATTTTACATACTTAGCGGTTCTTAGCAAGGAGGATTGGATTAAAATTTTTATTTGTACATTCCGTTCTGTCGTTCTGGGCAAGAGGTAATTCTTTCGTGTCTCTACACGTGTGCTAATGATGGTGGTTTTAGCGGGTATGTACCTATCCCACACTACGCAGTCTTATCTTGTACTTGATATTAGTTTTTAATAAAGAAATTGTTGCAATAAAGTGTATCTTATCCTCGAGGGTCAGTCGCCTTCTCAAGATTACATATAATTTAAGAAATGATCCATACTTTTTATAGTTTTCATACATATTATACACTCAAGCCTTTTACTACAGAGGTAGTCAGAGACTATTCAGTGGCATCTTAATGCAATAGAATGTCACATGTTAAGGCAGGCTGATCAATTGTGTTATTTTAATCTTCTTTGAAATAACACCATGATCAGCCCCATGGCATTGAACCATTTATATACAGCCTCATTCTGGACATTACCATTTGCTGCACCACAACTAATAATGTCCTAAATTATCTCACAAAGTGAATTGAAACCATCAGACCATGGTTCCTGTTGCTAACTCTATTCTATTATTTCTAGGATTTTATGACAAAATTAATATTTTGTATTGTTTGCAATTGTTGTGTTTGCAGAGCAAAATATTTTTTTAACTAAAGTTTCAAAATATTTGCATCTGCGTATAGTTTTAGTTAACGCGTTAACTTACGTTTTAAGATGCAGTTTGGGCAGGAGTATTAGAAATATATCAAGTGATATCATATATAAGGTAGAAAATTAGATAATCGAAGTCTATCACCAATAGAAACTAATAAGAAAAAATTTTATGATTGATGACAATTGTATTATAGTTGTTGAGATGGCGACTGCAGAATGGTCTTTCACTGCGATCTGGACAAACCTTTGTGGATTTTAGTTTGTAAATAATTAAAATGACTTGTCAGTTGGTATCACTGGTGTAGTGTTTATTTGATTTCTTCATTACTGTTGAAATAATACGAACAAGAATCGAGTTCCCTTGTTCGGTTGGCGGTGATTTCTAGAAATAGTTTTGTGTGTTGTCACCCTGAGACGTCAGTTATTTAGTTTCATTTTCCCAACCATTTTAACACTGGCCTTCAAATAAATATCGAGATTGTTTTTTAAATTAATTCGATTTCGAATCTCTTTACACTTTATTTTTTTAATTCAAATTTAGAAGCAGAGGAACTTATTTGAAGAAAAATGTTTTATGTCACACCGACTTATTTGTGAAGTTTATATTATGTGTATAGGTATGTAATCACAACTTTTTCTAGGTGTCATTTACCGCCTACAGTAATTTTGTATCGAGACATCACAAAATACATTATTCCATCGAGAATCAACGAACGACAACCACTATCATATATTATAATAATTTATAAGACCTTAAAGAATTCAAAATTGTAACAGCTAAGAAAGCAATCTTGATAGTAGCACTTAGCTTAAGTAGATAACTCTTTACGTCATTACTTATTGTAGATATCCGATACAATAAAGATTATATAGATAGTTCTTATGAACTACTTAAAATATTTAAAATGTGTGATAGGATGTCCACACAAGTTTCAATTTAAAATAATTAATAAGAAAATGTATGATCTAAATAAATTAGTTATTGGCCTAGTGATCAAGCGGAGCTGCCAAGTGCAAGGTCCCGGATTAGATACCAGGTCAAGCAGAGTGTTATTATTGTGTTAAATTTTAAGTAGCTAAGAATACGCTAATTAAGTTCTACGATATAAGCGTTTAAAGTTTTTGGTGGGAATTGAGAAGGGATGCTCTGTCCCTTTCCTGAAAAAGAGTGTAAGTATAGAAATTGAATGGCATATCGGATTGTGACATCACAAGCTGATAGTGTGCTCTCTGTCTAGCATAAAATGGAAATGCTTTTAACTTCCTTCGTTTTGAACCAATTTTAATTTTGTTTTTGTCGATTTTAATTACGTTTTTTTTTTTATGGTACCATAAAAAAGATTCGTCAACTTGCCTATAGCGTGTATTGCCTACTCGCATAAGTCTCATTCTGCATTCAGAATGAGACTTATACATATACATACATGCATGCATATATGCATATGCATACAGTAAGATAGTTATGTGCTTTATTATTGAGAATATAATTATGTTTTACTTTTTAGCTTTACCCCGCCACGCGTTACTTCAGTTCACACCCTTTGAACCTTGCAAGAAATGGAAATGGAACGTACACGAAAATTTAAGTAACAATGTGTGCCGCTTCAAATCATATTTAAAAAAAATTGCAGACGGACAAAAAGGCTAACAGTTTTTCTTATAACGGTAATTCATGATGAGGCTTTTAATTTTTTTTGAAATCACAAACGGACACTTCAATTTTATTTATTTGCATAGTTCAGTGGGGAGTTTTTTTAAGAAAATCCCCTATTGTTAAGATATACCTAATTGAATAATGAAACATAATTATGCAAAAATACACTTTATTACAACTATTTATGTGATATATTAAAAATGTGGTCATTCAATACGCATCTTATCAGGAACACAATTCGCGAGTGACGTCATGTTTCAGAATTAATTATGTCGAGTTAGCATTAATTTTCGCGTTTAAAGGCGCAAATGCCATTTAGCAAAATGCCACTCATGTTACAGTTCTTACATACTTAAAGAGAATAAAGTTTTTTTTTTATTTTAGTACTGTTAACAACGTTCTTTAAATTAATTAACCATAAATGATTAAACGATTAGTCTTTACTTGATACAAGTCGCAGGTTCCATTATCACATATCAATAGTTGCTTGTTCGTAGACTTGTTTCAGATTTGGGCATTTTTGTATAAACACGATAAACTAAAGAAACACTTCAAATTATATAGAAGTTATAGGAACAAAATAGTGTAATCTTGAAATGGTTTGGTGAATAGCCTAATATCCCATAATATGGAGAACTTATTTGAATTCACGTTATTCTTTGTTATTTTATGATAGTACTCGAAAATCGTATCGATCGATATTTTTGTAATCGATTAAGTAGGTGTGAAAAAAATATTATCGCATGTAGGTCAAATTGTTTGTTTACGATTCCGCAAACGATACACTGTTATCCGGCTTGTATAAAAAATCACCTTAATAATAAAAAAAAGTTTATTTATATAATTAATTAAAAAATAAATAGAATTTTAAGAAAGACCTAATTTTTTTAATTTTATTTAAAAGTTTGTATACCTACCCACCTTATTATAAAATATAATGCTGGCACAAAAAATAAAAATAAAAACAGTCCCTTACCTACTCTCAGTTCGTTCTCTATTCAAAAAATATTATCACGTTTAACAATGGTTCGATCTAGTTAACTCGTTCGCAACCGTCACTGACTCATCAAGGCTTTTTCTTCATACGACCGTTCCACGCGGCTTCACTAACATCAATGAACATTGACATCGTATATCATTAAGGCAAGCGTGCGATAATACTCGATGCTACCTTTGCAGTTTATCGGACTGTTGCTAAGTATTATTGAGGATTGTGGCTTCCGATTGACAGCAGCGCTTCTCTGACACCTTACTTCAATGGCACAAAAAATAACACCCATTTGAAGACGTTTTTGTCTCGAGCTCCGTTTGAACTGTTCGTGTGGTCTCTTTCTCTCTCAGACTTGGTAATCATAGCTGTTTCTGTTATTCGTGTTTCGCTGAATCTCGCTATCGAAAATTGCAACCTGTAATTTGCTTGGCCAGTTTTACCACAAAAGTACCGCTTGTTGAACCGGTTTAGAGTTTGAATGGTGTATACTGTAGCTTAACTATGTATTTAAATTTGAATTAAATACCTAAGTGGATTTTAAAACGGATGGAACCATGCATTACCTAGTTTTAATAGAATATCAAATCTATTTATTATTTATATATTTATTATATTCTTTATTTTACACCAAAACAAATACAAAAGACAGCTATGTTATTGTTCATATTGTTTTCATAATACTAGTTTGTTTGCATACGAAAACAACACGTTAATTCTATTATTACCTAAAACATTCCAATAAAAAGAGAACTGAGAACAATTGTATACGTCTTACGGGATTTTAATAATTTAATATCTATAACCATTATTATATACTTATATGTTATAATTATGTTATATTTTTCAATTAAAAGTGACATAAAATTCCCAGTCGCGCTATATATTCTCACGGAACGGAACGGATTCTCACGACCGGCACTTATAACAGCATTAAATACTTAATTTTAATTCCACTATTATAAATAACTCGTGAATAATGCCAAATAAATAAAAACACAACATGTATCTTTAAGTATAAAAATCTATCTGTGTTCGTACGTTCGTTAAGAACTTCAATGGCGATATTTTCGGGGAATCTTCAGACTAACCCAGCAAGATTTGAAGTTTGGTAGAGACTGGATAAAAAAACAGAAATCGCGGGAGAAACTGAACTTTTGATGTCACAACGTCTTTTGTAGCGGCACTTTAAATGCATTCTTAACCATTCATTTTTAAATTAACAATAAATACTCGTATAATAACAATTAATAAGCTAAGTAACAGTTGTAACATATTAATTATTTTATCGTATTATATAAGACAGTTGTAAATGATTGATATCAGGCCAGCTGTTTACAACAGGAAGACGCAATTATGAAATAATTATTTATTATGTAGCAATATAAACAGTATCGGTAGATACCGTGTATTTATGAGATGCCAACGTCCAACATTTAGCTTTAGTATTTACTCTGTTTAAAGGTAATTGGGTAACTGTCGTAAGCGTAGTGCTGGGTTAATAGAAAATAATTTATTTCCCTGTCAAACTTTAATGTCCAACATTGGACCAGCTGTGATAGGTGATATGACCATTGAACTGCCAAGTCAAATGTTAGATCCAAGGTACACATCTCTGATTTTTCGAAATCATGTGCATTTTACGCCACGTTTTCACTGACGACAAAACATGTTGCAAACAACTATCTAACTCTGTCTAACTCTCAAACAGTGAGTGGGATAAGTAGCTGTTTGTAACAAGTTTTGTTGTCAGTGGAAACGCGGGGTTAAATTAATTATCGCGCACTTAAACGGTGAAAAATAAATCGCAAGGAAACCCGCATGCCTTAGACTGTCTCGACAACATGTGAAGCCAACCCGCGCTTGGCTAGCGTATAACAAAGCTGACTATAACCTTATCTTTCTCATTCTGAGAGGTGATCCTTGGTTCCATGGTTAGAATTTCATATATTCTCCTCCATTATAACACGTACTTGTGTATAACCACTACCAAGTCTGGGTTTTAACCCTTCAAGTCTTATATTATAAACACAATGTAGATTGTTACACAAGGGTGGAAAGGAATCAATTCCCATACGAGGTATTTAGACGCCCTCGCTGCGCTCGGGCGGCTATAGTCCGAGTAGGAATTGATGTCTTTAGATTCGATAGATATATAGATTCTTATAGATTCCTTGTGTTTTTGTATGTTTACTGTGTTTTGTGTGCGGCATTTCGATCTGAGTTTTTGACTTAAAAAAGTGATAAAAGATGTATTTATAAAAATAAATGTAACTTACGATACAATTACGTTATTTCTAAGTAAAAACACGAGCTGAGAAACTTATCGAAAATATTGAGTGTATTGAATCAGCTAGTTATCATTCAGCTCAAGTCGTCAGTGTTAACTAAGGGAAATGGACCAGTATTGCACTCGTTAACAAAAGGCTTCATTGTTTCGGGTTAGGCCCATATTTATTTATATAAATAAACGGTATGGAACTTTATGGTTTCGTATGTTTGAAACCATTGCCTGTCTTTTACAGCTTTCGTGTTCACTACCCATGATCACAAAGGTGGTCTGGACTGGTTAGGGTTAACCAGGTTTTATTTCTTTGTACCTAGTTTTATAGTCCTAAACGTGACTGCTACGCTTCGTCTTGGGTTCGATTCCCAGGTCAAGCAAAGTGTTATTGGGTTTTTTATGAACTCTTACTAGCGGCTTGGAGTTTTGATAGAATTAGGATCGCCTATTACATGGGACCCTAACATACCGGCGAACTGTGCGTGTACATTAAGTACAACTCTGCCTTACCCTTCAGGAAATACAGGCTTGATAGCATGATATGATAATTTCCTTTGTCTTTCAAAAGACTTTGTACCATAAATAAGTAAAGATCTATGACTTCTATTAAAGAATGCAAATACGAGTGATTCACAATTTCAATTTCTACAACACAGTGACAATTTCGTCATAATATATCAATATCACAATAGACCGGGTGCAATGAGTAAGTCGGCATCAATTCTTGACGCGTTACACACGAATGACGACACAATGCCTACTGTGTGACGTAGACAGTGTTTCATACGATCAAGATCAAGGTAAGATAGTAAACAGTTTGCTCTGTGTAGTAGGGCGATAATTCGCGCTGAGTTTTTTGTCGACTACGGACCGCATCCGCAATACGCGCTTCAATATCCAATTCGATAACGTTTTTCAGGATACCGCTACTCTAAATTGGAACTGGATAGGACATTTGTGCGACATGTTGGTCTACTTGTTGGTTAGAGTTACTAAAGAGTGCAGTTTAGAAGGCGTTAGATGATCGGCTCGGGAGGTCTAGACGAATATAGTAGAATAATCTGGACTCCTGATTAGGAAATTAGGTTAAAAACTATTTTAATCGTGAGGAGTGGAACGAAAAGACTTTGCCCTGCAGTGGGATCAATCGGGCTGATAATAATGCAGATATGATTTGAAACAACAAAAATAATTTACATACATACCTTCACGCCTGTGTTCCCTGAAGGTTTAGGCAGAGGTTTACTAATGTACACCCACACTTCCCCGGTATATTTAGGTCTAAATTCTCAGCTATTACATGGGACAAAAAATAAAGGCGAACTTTGGGTGTACATATAACACAACTCTGCCTAACCATTCGGAGGATACAGGCGTAATGGTATGTATGTAAAAAGTTCGGTAGATTATGGGCGTGACATAAAGTTGTTGGTTCGAGGGAAGCTTGAAGGTGATAACGGAGCAGAAGGGCCTCCCAAAATAAAAAGGACGAATTGTAATGTACAAACTTAAATAAAAATCATATTTTATATGTTACTTGTTACGCTGGCAAGTCTATTGGCCATTTGTAGAGCCGAAACCTGGGGTCATTTAGGAAAATGTTCCATACAGAAAATCCAATCAAACCCATGACCTTACGGTGAGCATCACAGCTCAATATTCCGAATAAGTAGTTTCAGGCTACTAATGTCATTTCAAAGGTTTTAATTATTTATTTACTAAGTATTATTCTGTCTTTATTGAGCAGTCAAACATTTTTATCACGAAGACTATTGTGAGAATACAACAGAAACCAATTAAAGTATTATTTTCTAGGTTTAATAATATTTAATTAGAATCTATCTATCTAGCGTGAAATAAGTTTTTGCTGTATTATTTAACATCTATTAAATTTGAGACCATAATGATAGTTTTGTAAAAGAAAACCTAACCATCAATTATCGAAATAAAACTTTGTACCGATTTCGTGGAGTGAATACATCTATATATATATATATATAAATCAATCGCCGTTCGTTAGTCTCGCCTAACTACAAAAACGGTTTGACCGATTAGAATAATTCTTTCTGTGTTTTGTTTGTCATAATATAGGGGTGGTTTAAGAAGAAAAATAATAAGGAAAATCTTGAAAGAACACTTAAAAAAGAATAAATAATATTGGTATAGAAAATCCTCTCCGTGACTTGCGATATGAAACTGTCATTTTTCATATCATTATTTTTTTAAGATTAAATGGCGTTTGTCTTTGGTAAATTTAGGGGCAGTTTATTTTTAATCCGAACTCTTTTTCTTCTTTAAATAATTATTTATATTGGTATATAAATAATTGTATATAGAAGAAAAAGAGGACGGAACGAAGTTTGCCGGGCCAGCCCTAGCTGGCCCGGCAAACTTCGTTCCGTCTTAGATTGGGTTACACTCTGGTCCATTCCCTTCATTGAAGTACCTTGAGATATATTGCATTTTTTTCGTTTTGTTATATGGTCCTAGAACGAACAACGCTGATGGTTTTGCGACTTGACAACGATATTCATATTATGATAGTTTCCTTTTTTTTCATTTCATCAACATCATCCCGTATTCGTCCACTGCAGGACCTAGGACTGAGTGTAAGGCGAATCTTACATAGAGACCCCCTTTTATGTAAAAGATATACCTATGCTAGGAGGCCCCGCTCTTCAATGTCAGATTAGAAAATGTAACAAGTAAAATTAAACAAACTATAAAGACTTAAAACTGAAATATCTTAAGTATCAGGTAGGATCAATACCTATATATTAAGTATATATGACGTATATATGTAATGAGAATGATTTCTTTATAACATACCTCCGTACCTCAGCCATGAACTAATATTTATCAGTATAATAAATAGTAGATTATTTTCAACTTTTTGTCCTTGAATTATCATCATTTTACCGAAATGATTAGATAAACTCGGTATATTAATGAAGAATGCATAGTCAAATGTGTAGTCACTTTTAAAATTATATTGAGTATCTGCATTGCAAAATACTTAATGATAAAATAGTACTTAGGTATTATTAATAAATCTTAGGATTTTTCCGCGATGACAAAATCGTGAACCTACTTTAATTTGGCCATTGCTGAATATATTATTGGCTTATAAAAATACGCATAGTTTGTTTTGAAGAAATAATCTATACTAATATTACAAAGAGGTAAAGTTTGTAAGTTTGTTAGGTTCTATGGGGTAATCTCTGGATCTACTTAACCGATTTTAAAAACTCTTTCAGCAATCGGAAGCTACATTATTACTGAGTCACATAGGCTATTAATTATTCCGTAAAATTAAAAGAAACGTATAGTCCACGCGGGCGAAGCCGCGCACGGAAATCTAGTATATTATACGTAAACCCATTATGTCACGTAAAAGGGACTTGAATGAGGCTCAAAATGTCCAACCAGAGCTTCAAGCATTAAAAATAAATACTGCTTGAATACTGTGTGCATACTTAAATTTTGACTAAGAATTATAAGTAAAAAAAAAACTATTATTCGACTACTGCTCTGATAAAATGAATATAGTCTAATGATAATAAAGTTTCACACGACATGTGACATTGTGCCATTCTATTGGTGAGCGCTAAGAGCGCTCACCTGTAGAAACTAAAATAACAACATAACATACCATCACGCCTGTATTCCCCGAAGGGCTAGGCAGAGGTGCACCTAATGTACACCCACAGTTCGCCGGTATGTTTAGGTCCCATGTAATAGGGGGCGAGCCTATTGCCATTCACCGGGCACAAATCCAGACTCCGAGCTGTTACTGAGAATTTCATAGAAAAACCCAATAACACTTTGCTCGACCTGGGAATCGAACCCAAGACCTCTAGCGTAGCAGTCGCGATTGGGACCACTAGACTAACGAGGCAGTCACTAAAATAACAAATACATACTGAAAGAAAAATAGATGGCAATTTTCTGCATTATTCCTTGTGGTAGGGTTGTCAACACGCGCATTCTGCTATCCCAATATATCTCCGGTTGAAACGCAACTATTTTATGTCTTTTCGAAATGCTCTAATTTAACGTTTTCAGGTGTAGATCCAATTTGTAGAATCCCCGTATCTAATGCAGACGCTCGTCTTCGGTTTAAATTAAAAATGTATTTCTTTTTAATGCTATATAATACACCTTAATAAATAAACAATCCCTTATTCATTAAAAATTTTTCAAAAATAGAAAAGAACATTTAAGAAGATAAGGGACAGCCCAACGGCATCGGGAGCAGGATCCAAGCTGCCAGCGGTCAGGGCCCCAGAAAAAGAAACCTCCTAACAATATACGCCGTATCCAACAGTACTGCGCTTTATCCAGTAACTCAACTCAACGAGACCCTCCTTAAATGTTGTTCGAAGCTCTTTACTGTTAGACCATTGGTTGACACAACGATCGGAACCACAATCACTGAATCCATTTTAATTATTTTATTTAAACTCAATAACAACCACCTATCACTTGTATATTCAATATTATTTCATTTTATTTATTATTTAACTGCCTCATTAGTCTTGTGCTCCTGGGTTTGATCCCCAGGTCGAGCAAAGTGTTATTGGGTTTTTCTTTTCTATGAAATTCCCAGTAGCAGCTCGGAGTCTGGATTTGTGCCCGGTTAATGGCAATAGGCTCGCCCCCTATTACATGGGACCTAAACATACCGGCAAAGTGTGGGTGTACATTAGTACACCTCTGCCTAACCCTTCGGGGAAAACAGGCGTGTTATGTTATTTTATTTATTATTTATGTATTTTGATATTTTCCAGGGTTACCATTCAGATAAGTAAAAAATCATATTGACCAGATCTAAATCTTATCAGCACGTACAAATTGCTATGGACGTATGATATTTCGACCACCAATAGAGGCGTAGAGCAATCGTATATTTCAAAATCACTGAAACAAATCTCGCGATCGTAAAGATAAATAAAAGGGGCATTCTGAGTACAGGATGGAGAATTTGTGAAACATTTATTCAGAATGTGTTCAGGGTCGATAGAACGAAGATAAACCGAGGCAATTTCGAGCAGCCAAGACGCCGTTAGCTGGTGAAAGCACAGCGACGCAGCGGGTACAGGGTTACTAAGAAAGGGATGTGCCTCGTGACAAGCCCCAAATTAACGAGGCCGGCTCCGAGGAAATTTACATGGGTATGCATGTTGCGCTCCTAGATAGCACTGTACTGGCAACTGGATTTAGTGCCGCAAATAGTTTCGGAACTCCGGATCTAAGCGAGCCACTTGCATAAGGAACTGTAATTAAAGAAGACTCGAATGAACTGTGACCAGGCCTTAATTGTGTAGAGCGCTCTCCTTAATTTGAACGAACAATGTTCTTACAAACAATCGTTATATTTATACCGTAAATAGTTTGGAGCTGTTTCAGCTATTTGTTGCGTTGTTAAGCATGTTACTAATGTTAGTGTTTTGGATTTAACTTGTTAGTGTTATAAGGTATTACGAGTATTATACTGATTTTTATTTGTTTAACTGGTTTAATGGTCTTAAACGCAGGTATCGAACGTGAGGTTCTGGGTGCGATTGCCAGATCAGGCGAAGTGTGAGTTGATAGATATAGGCGCGCCCCTACTATATATTGGACCCACAAAAACATACTCTCGGCATGTCGGTGTACACCTCTATCTAAATCTTTGGGGATATTAGCGTGATGTTATGCTACGTATGTTTTAATACAAACCAATTAAAATTCACGATACTATACTCGTAACTTATTAATATCTTTATGTGTGAATTGAATACCTTTATTATGTATTGTAGGTATATACCTACACATTATTCTATTCACGGAAGTCCGTGAACAAAATCAAAGTGATTTAAAAAAACATTATATTGTAATGGCAATATCTGTAATAATATTTCTTTTACAAAGTCAATGATCATGAACGAACGGAAAGCAAGCCGACTGTTGGTCACGTTCAAGGAGCCGATAAAAATAAGTTTCATCTATCTGTTACCAACAAACTTTGTTACGAACCATTTAGCGAGTCAGCAGGATACGAAAATCGGTAAAGTTTAATTAAAATTTACTTAACTCTCGATTTATACCGTAATCGGTACGAATCGATAATTTATTCCTTCAGTGTGGGGTGTGTAGGCTATTTGAGTACAGGACAGTCTCGCATTCTGTAACACATTGCTCCGCAGAGCGCTTAGCACGGAATTCGATTCAACTAATGCCGCCTAATCCTGGCCGGTGGCACATAAATGGCAGTGGGTGCATTCCGAAAGGCTATGTGCAATTTGCAGTTGGTGATTGATGATAATCCCCAGTGCATCTGTGCCGGCGACAAAACAATGCACTCGCACGGTCATGTCTGCCCCGCACTATAAATATAGTTTTTCTCTGCTAATACCATCACGCCTGTATTCCCTGAAGAGTTAGGCGGAGGTGTTCTCACATACACAGTTTGCCGGTGTATTTAGGTCCCATGTACCCGTGCCCAGCAGTGGGACGGTATATGGGTTGATCATGATTATGATTATTGAATTAAGGTTTTTTCGGACATTATTCAAAGTCGATTTTCCGTTAATTTCAAATAAATAATTTTCCATTTAAACTGATGCTTTAAGCTGTATTTTAATGCGCAATAAAAATGTGCTGTTTTATTCTAAATAAATCCCCGCCAGTTCCGGTGTGTAGTGCGGCGAGGCGGAATGGGGAGCGGAAGGTACGCCTTCGGAAGCAGGATGGTGTAAGATAAAGAGAACATTTCCTATAGCACGTCTTGGGAGATTTAGCAACATTCCGGGACGGCCTCGCTCTTTTAATGTGCCGACGCCGACGTGCCGTATTCAGTTTTTATTTCCATTTTCGAATTTAGTTTTATATGTAGCTAAGTGAGCGAGAAATGAGAAATTTGTAGGAAAGGTCATTGTGAGTTTACTTCTGAAAATACAGAAGAAATAAAATTATTCCCTTCGGATTTTGTATCTGCGTTTCCCATTAGAACAAAAGTGTGAATGTAAATATTTACATCAATGTATTTATTTAACAGCTATGTTGTGATTTTTCATATATCAAGAAATAAACACATTGTGTAGATTGATTCATTCTTTGATGAAATTTGTCAACAAACACCATGATTCAATAGAATTATGATACTACATAATAATAACATGATTTCATAACATAATTGTATTTTACTTTTTTCAATAGCAAGCATATACACTCATGACTGTTTCCTTAGACATTATAGAACCTACCTCTCTTGAGTTTTGTTTCGTCTACGTAGTTACATAGGAGACTGGTGGGTGTGGGTCAGATACTACAAACAAAAAGGTATTTAATGGTTAGATTAATTGTTTTTTTATGGGATAACTCGGCAAACGAGCAGGTACCTTAAGGTAAGTGGTCATCACCGCCCATGGACATCTGCCAAAGGAGTTGTAGATGCGTTGCTGAGCCTATTTAAGGAAAAGGGATGGAAAGGAAAAAAGGACGCACGGGGTCTAAGGGAGGATTTGGGCCTCCGGCACTCCTCACTCACCGTACGAAACGCAACAGTATGCATCCTGCTACTTTACGTCGATATTCTGTGGGAGGGTGGTACTTTTCCAGTCAAGCATGTCAGTTCATGCTGACATGTAGACATGCCATCGCGACATGACTACTACTAATATTGTGTTTTTAATTTTCAGATAATGAGCCAAATAGCACGAGTAGTGTAAGAAATGTGCCTTTGTGTTTAATATTGTGGCTCTATTAACACCAATATTGTAATATTAAAAGTAACAATTAATTGAGTATAGGTAATTAGTTAATTATTCACTATAAGTAACCTCATACCTATCTAATACTTGAGTAGAATCCATACATATAGTCCTTTAATACTAAGCATAGGATTACTAACGTCTATAGCATGAATTATTAAGCATGATACTAATTCAGTGTTAGCTTATCATAATATAAAGGAAATTATAATATATTATAATCTGTGAACAATATATTATATGCCTTTATGTATATTGTTCAAGGATTATAATATAAATAATAATTTACCAGTTATACGAAGTCTTAGCAAGGATTCTATGAATGAGCTTAAGCATTAATTATTTAAATGTGTAAGATCTACTATTTGTTGCCTGCAGATTCACTCGTATTTCAAAGGACTTTTTTAAAAAAAGGTAACAAGTTAAATTTTTCAAGGTCCAGCGCACCTCTATACCAAAATTCATCAAATTGGGCTAACGGCTTAGATATAAAAAAAAAGTTGCTTTACTTTACAAAACTGGGGATGATAGCATCATATAATCTAACTAGCTTTCCGCCCACGGCTTCGTGGTTTGTCGGCTTTTCGGTACTATAATATGTATATATTGTACATAATTATAAAACTTCCTCTTAAATCACTCTATCTATTAAAAAAACCGCATCAAAATCCGTTGCGTAGTTTTAAAGTTCTAAGCATACATAGGGACAGCCAGACAGCGGGAAGCGACTTTGTTTTATACTATGTAGTGATATTTACATGAAACAATAAGTGCTGAAAGACCTGTTCAGGATCGACTACTGAATCTCTAACAGTGGTCGTTTCGATTGAGTGAGAGGGACGCCACTCTACACATAATATAGCACTATCCCTTTCTCTCAACCCTTAAAATTATTGTGTTAATACGTGATGGTTCGGTCTCAGTTCTAATTGAAGTGGCTACTTCACTGCCATATATGATTCTACAACTCTTAGCTCAGAAAAAAACATACCATCTCGCCCATATTCCCTGAAACATTAAGTACAGTTTCACGTAATAGGAGACGAGCTTACTACCATTCACAATAAAAAAAAACAATGAAATTAATTGGTAAGGTGAGCGTATATCGAGCGTTTTCATGCACAAAAATATATTATTGAATTTCTCCGATGCATTTTTCTTTTTTGAAAAAAACTGTATGAATGGTGTCAATTCCGGGACGGAATCGTTGGGATAAGTATCGTCATTGTTCTGTAGTGTTTTATACTCGTAGGTGGGGAAATCATATTGAAATAGCAATGGCAACCCCTGTTGGAACAGGTCAGGTGCGTAGTTCTCGCAATCGGCGCTGGGATGCGCCGATTGCGAGAACTACGCACCAACGACTACGCCAAACTTTCTCCAAAAGCTCTCATTAACAAAGCAAATTTTTGTTGTGGTAGGGCCACGCTGTTCGCAGCATGAATGGGCCGGCTTGACCGGGGAAGTACCACACTCTCGCAGAAGACCGACGTCCGAGTAGTAGCGTTTAGTTACTGCGCTTCGTTCGGTGAGCGAGAGGGCCGGTGGCCCAATTCCTCCCCAATCCCCTTCCTTCTCCTTTTCTCCTTCCCCTCCCTTTCCATAAATAGGTTCGGCAACGCTTCTGCAACTCCTTTGGTTTTGCAGATGTCCATGGGCGGCGATGACTACTTACCATCAGGTAGCTCGCCTGCTCGTTTGCCGAGTTGTACCATAAAAAAAAAACCTACTAACTTCTCTTTTAATACGCAATACGTGAAAAGATAATCCACGTTTACAGTAATTTTAATGCACGGTTCAACCTTATTGATTCATTTTATTGAAATTGTGATAAATATACAATGACTGTATTTGAATTACTCAATATACCTAGTTGTTTCATAAAAAATAGAAACTAAAAGTGAACCATGTACAGTTCTTTCGAAATAACTGTGTCGGATCTGAAATTAGCCGGTCCGAACTACCGCGCAAGTAAATACGATATTTACACATAAATATCGTAGCAACATTTGCGACACCAATTTTCTTTACAACAAGTTTTCATATTACATGCAAAATCACTTGCGGAAAACTTTAGAAGCTCACAGTTATTTTGAAGGAACTGTAATATCACCATTAGGCGCTATAACACTGCAGTATGGCGTATAAAACCTAACAATCCGCCGCTCTTTTGAACGCCCGTTGATGCAGACAGGTGCGCTGTTCAGTTGTTTTCAGACTTTTTCAAAGACAAACTTCGCAGACGGATTGCGATATCAGTGCGTCTCACTTCTAGTACGTAAAACCTTCATTTGCATTGACTGTTTGAAAACCACTTTTGTTGGTGAAATTATAATACCTAATGAAGTTCATTTTCATACAATAAAATAGAATCTATGAGCGTGCTTTTGAATGTCTTCTGTTTGTTTTCAACAAATAAATTGAAAACAAAAATAGATAGAGATTGAACAAAAGAAAATAGCTACAATCAAATGCATTTTATATATTAAATAAATGGCTATAATATTCCTGAAATCAGTCCGAAACTTGTTTATATTAAGAATTAATATATTTCAAAATAAAATTTCGACATTAAAAAGAAAACATTTATACGAAAATGTTTAGTTTTTTAAGCATAATTTCGTATTAAGAGGATAGTATCCGCTCCGCGCTCCATACAAACGTAGTTTGGTCTTATCTTGAATATTAACAAATGAAAGTCTTTGGAATTTTGCAGTAACAATCTTATCATTAAAATACGTGTTCATGTAATATAAAATTTCATTTCAATATACGGTTAAAAAGTTACACGAGCTCAAAGATAGGCAATTTTCGTTGAAAAACGGCCCAACTTTATGCTAGTATTTCTCGACAATGTATCAATACAGAAACATTCTGATTCGAAAGAAACCCAGATAATATAGTGAATATATTTTTACAAGATTTTTTTTTACGTATTAACAATATTATAGGAGTAATCTCCAAAATTCGGAACATAAGAAATACGCGTGAAAATGTTGCAAATGTATTGTTGTTTCTCCTCTCGGGCACGCGTTCGCATCGCGAGGAATAGAGACAGCGACAACTGTGCAACATTGTTGCGTTCGCGAGGGACACTCCTCTTAATAACGTCATTATGTACATGATAACAACTTTATATTCATAAAAGAAACGCACCCACGCGACTCTACAACATACACCCACAATTTATCGTTACATAGCAAAGATATTATAAAGTTGCAATGCAATATACCTGTTTATACTCCTACATTAGTAGCAAAAGACTTAAATTTTCTGCAGACGGGATAATAGAGTTTGAAAACTGGGTTAAAAAAAAACTAAGGCTTGACCAGTTCAAGCCTCATTAGTCTAGTGGTCCTAAGCGTTTTCTACGCTTAAGGTCCTGGCTTCGTTCCCCAGGTTGAGCAAAGTATTATTGGATTGTTCTATGTAATTCTCGGTAGCAGTTCGGAGTCTGGATTTGTGCCCGATTAATGGCAATAGGCTCGCCCCCTATTACATGACGCCTAAACATACCGGCGAAGTGTGGGTATACATAGGTACACCTCTGCCTAACCCTTCAGGGAATACAGGCGTGATGGTATGTATGTATGATGTTCAAGGTCTGCGATCGGTAAATCAGTGGTAACCTAGTGATGGGACCATTGGATTGACAAGACGTAGGTCTTGGTTTGAATCCAAGGGACACACACCTAAGGATTTTAGCAATAATTAAAAGTAATTTAAATCAAAGGCACTAAGGAGTATTGATATCAAATTCGAAGCAAATCACTACCAAAATAACTTTCCCCCCTTTTTTAAGTCCGGGGATGAATTTCAATAAAATACGAAACACGTCTGCCATCAATTCTGTTAAAGAACCTCTATGCAAAATTTGAAGTAGATTGAACCAAGGAATCACGTTGTCCCATACAAACCTTGCTGCCCTTTTTCGCCCCCTTAGGGGTAGAATTTCGGGATGCCTACGTCATACAAAGAATACACCCTCCAAGTTTCAGGTGTCTACGATCAGATCAGTCATTCAGGACAAAGCATTTTATATCTATAGATGACGAAATCTGCAGGCTCCAAGATTTTCTCTGTAGTGACGTCTCCTAACCCGTAGATACTAGACTAATTACTAGTTATGTACTATAGCGTACCTTCCCGTTTTAAACGGATACCCAGAGAGGGTAAATAAAATGATATCGATGAATAGGCTGCGTTTGCAGTAAAAGTGTTAACAGTAGGTATATTCGATATCAATAACGGGATAAATTGTGTGTTTTGATTATTTTAATAACACGCTTATGCTTGTGACGGCATAATATTATGACAAACATAATCAGTTATAGTAAATATTATTGTTATAACATAGTCGATAATATTTGGTGGTATTTGTTTTTATATGATATCCTATACCTACTAGGATGTAAACAGTTGAAGTTATAATAAGTAAAGAAACATAATTAATGGTTTTCTTTTCTGCCTATAATTATTTCTGAGATACTTCGGACAGTTCGGACTGCATTTCCAAAACAGTTTTGCAGGTTTTGTTTTAAAATGGGCGAGCCTATTTCCACGAACCACACACAAACCAAAACTCAAGCGAACCCAAGACCTCTAACGTGGCAGTCACGTTAACAACTACTAGACTAATGAGACAGTTCAGAATACACCTAGATATACCTACTTATCTCTTAAACTTGATTTGACGCTAATAAGTATGTGTTTTTAGAACATTCACTTAATATTCTGAATTCAATAATGATATTTTTTTTAATGTTCATCACGTTTATTCCATTATTTTAATTCTTAACAAGAATCCTTACTTTTAATGTACAATTTTCTTTAAAAAGTGGCTTGCTTCTTAGAATGATTGCCATTGAAACTTGGAACAATGGAGAAAGCTCAAAAAAGTTCACAATCAACCGTGATGTGATTGTTTAAGTACGCGATAAGCACAACTTTTTTTTACTGGCTTTTATCGCAATCCTTAAAAAAATTTGAATAATTTAATTGTTATTAAGAGTTAGTTGAAAATGTATACAAATGAAGATATTTCTTAAGAATATACTAAACAATTACTTTTGCTGTGAAAAATTAGTTTCAAACTCTGTATCATACTAACCTTTTCCAAAATATGTTAGGATCGGCATCTATATATATAGCATTCTTATAGTATGCGTAGCTGTGCCTCTAGGTTTCACCCGCTCGGTTTGCCCTGCTCCTAAAGACGCGTGATGATAGATAACCCAGTCTTCCTCATGAATCATCATCATATCAGCCTATTGCCATCCACTGCTGAACGTAGGCCTCCCCCAAAGAGCGCCAACCATCCCGGTCTTAGGCAGCTCGCATCCATCCGCTGATAGCAAGCCGCTGAATGTGGCTATCATACAAAAAAAAAAAAAAAAATTATGCTTATAAGTAATTCTCATTTACCAACCATCCTTCTTCAGTCTTGAACTGGTCGTTGGGGTATTATTTCTGTTAATCTTGGGGAAGTTTCAGTAGTTTCAGTGCTGTCAGTTGCACGCTCACACCCCCAGTGATTAGCGCTAGTGTACATTATAGTTCAATGCTTCAAACACGTTCCGAAATTTACTACCATATTTTGGAAATTTCATATCTACACCGAATTTTATTAGAATAACTAATTCTTTACTGTGCTGGCGTGACTTTCAATTGTCAATCAGAAAATGTACATCGGATTTTGTTTTGTAATCACAGTGTAATGAAGAAAATTATACTACTTTGTTTTATTATTCTACCAAATCAGTACAGAATAAAATATGTTTACTATGTATATGATGTGGTAAAACAACAAAGACACGCTGTATAAAAATATACTCATGCGAGAGTTCATTTTCAATAGGCGTTTATTTCAGCCGAGTGACACGCATTGTTTGAGTGAAAACAAATGATGGAATACTCATTGTTGAATATTATTAAAGTGTAAAATATGTTGAACATCAAATGTATTATGGTAGGTAGTTGACGTTACAAGAATGGAAAGATATTTAGTGTTTTTTTACTTGTTTTGATTCTTGAAACATCACGTATCATAAAAATACCGAGACAGAGAAAAAAAGACAAAACACAATATAGATATAGAAAATTTGTAAAAAAATATATTTTTATGAATAAGACGGAAAGTAAGAGCTGATATTTATTACAAAAAACAGTAGTTGTACAGTGGGTTATAACTGTAACCTGACCCACCCTAAGTGGGCCGGCGGCGTATAAGTGGGTCAGGTACAGAATTTGGTTTCAACAGCCTACTCAATCGGGTGTAGTAATAATAAATAAAACACATAATATAAGCTAATCTTTCTGCCTCAGCACAACCGATATTATATTCACAATTGTGCAGATATAATATGAAGACTTCAATTCGTTTTTACTTTTTTTTGCCATCAATGAACAGTCATTTATAAATAAGAATTGAGAACTTGAACCTTTACATTCAGCACCAGACCATTGACCATTTTTTATTTATTTATTTGTGACAAAAAACGTTACAATACACGTTAAAATAAAAAAAAAAAATCACAGATATTGGATTTAAGGACCACACTATTAAATCCAAAGATACTGGATTTAATAGTGTGGGTTGTACGTACACCCACACCATTCCACGAAATAAGCAATTATCACACTAACAACATAATATATGACATTCGCAAAGTGATTCCGAATTCCATTTTAATGAGAGGGACCAAGTTTCCGATCATGCAGCCGAGTACTCTACCTCGTACCAATAATTATAGATCAATGAATGGGTCAAACTCTGGATTCGCTGACGTCACAACTACGGGGGAGAGTAAATGTGTTGACACATTGCTGCTGACTCTCGTCGTCTTGTACACTAACTTAAGTAATTTATGTTGGCTTTGTGTGTGCAATCTGCATAGACTATACTGAATAGAACAGAGGGATATAAATATATATAGAGCTTATTAATATCACGAACTAAACTATCATAATTATAAAAACATAAAACTTCTTATAAGCCTCTTAGAACTATTATATGTTTTTCTTGTGTTTGTAACACCTGTTATTTTGTGACAGAGACAAGTAGACAAATCATACTACTTATAAAGCAATAGAAAATTTGTTGGATGTTTGAATATTATATGAATAAGATCAAAAGTTAAGTACCAATAAGTTTTTTTTTGTTGCAATAAAGAATATTCTATTCTATTCTATGATAATGTTAGATTTTAAATAGAAACCAAATTTAAACGAAACCATCTCCATCTCTCGCCTATCAAACAAATTAATTTTCAAAATCGGTTCGCAATTGACGGAGAAATCAGTGAACTTCCACAAAAAAAACATGCTCGTATGTACAGTCGAACATAGAACCTCCTCCTTTCTTAAAGTTGGTTAAAATGGTGCAATCATTTTATTTCAAATTTTGGTATAAAAATGTCAGATTATTAAAAGTTCGCAGATAATCCTCTTTTGCAAAAAAAATCTTATTACCTAAGTACTAAAAATAGCTATTGTAAGAAATAAATAAACAAAAGGGTATATTTTTAGACAAAGCAAGACAACTTATTTTCCAATAAACAGTTTTCAAGATTAAAGTTATCAAAGAAACTAAGTCTTTCACAACACTTGAGTTGAAGTGCGTCTGTTATTTAGACTCGTCTTATCTCTTCAAAACAATATTTAGGCATAACCACTTAATAAACTTCGCCGGTGTACATTTTAAATAGTACCTATCTGTAGTATCCAGTACTGTGAAAGTTGCGCCTTTATACGGACAAAAGAGGCGGTAATATCTCTTCTCCTTACTCCGGCCAGTAGACAACAGAAACAACTCCATAGACTTCTTGCACGAAGTCCATTCACGACCATGAAGGTGTGTAGTTTTGGAAACTTTTTAAAGGAAAACTTTACTGTTCCCGACTGTACCGTTCAGAAAGAAGTCCTTAGTTATAAAATCCTTTGATGTTCGCTTTATCTATAAAGGTATATGGAAAGTATACTTTTAGTAGTGGGTATCGTTTTTATTTTATCATTGTTATCGTTTTCAGAGTAGGTACCTTTAGGAAAGTATTTCTTCAGGTATCTTATCTGTGGTTATTAAGAATAAAAACAAAGTACCTATATAATTATAATCAGTGTATATTTAATTTCTATAATTATGATTAGTCAGTTAACAGATTGAAAGCGAAGGTGATTGGGGGATTTTTAGGCACCCTAAATCACTCTTATTGTTACCATGGCAACTAAATAATAATAACTCAACGTACCCAACATAAAGTATTAACGGTCAAAGTTTGAAGTACCAGACATGTACGATAGGAGTTAGGTTATTGCGTTATAAAACTATAAGAATCCCCTGTGAGGAGTGCACTTGGAGTTCAGTTTAACTTAGAACGATCCGTAAATATGAACCGGACCTTAGTATCACGTTTTGAGTCGCCAACTACAATATATTGAACTGGATATTGCTATTGCGACTTTTTCAAATGAAAAGTCTCAATTTTGTTTTGAATTGACTGCCTCGTTAGTCTAGTGGTCCCAATCGCGACTGCTACGCTAGAGGTCTTGGGTTCGATCCCCAGGTCGAGCAGTGTTATTGGGTTTTTCTATGAAATTCTCAGTAGCAGCTCGGAGTCTGGATTTGTGCCCGGTGAATGGCAATAGGCTCGCCCCCTATTACATGGGACCTAAACATACCGGCGAACTGTGGGTATACATTAAGTGCACCTCTGCCTAACCCTTCGGGGAATACAGGCGTGATGGTATGTTATGTTATGTTCTGTTGTTTTGAATTTTGAATACCTTTCCGAGGCCATCGCTACTTTATTTTTACATTAAAAAGGTAACATCACTCACAGTCGCTCTGTTTTATTTATTATTTAACTTATGATAAAAATAAATATAATTTTACGTGAAACGGCTCATCTAGGGCTCCATAACAAAATAAGAAATCTGCCAAAATTAACGATTTCCATAACGATTTTTAAGCAAGTTTTAGTACTCATCTGAGTACAGGTTATACATGATAATTGATGCCGCAATTCCTCCTGCTTAAAATATATTATAGATACACAATTTGCGAAAAACTAAATAAAATTTCATAGTTTCCCGTAAATTTGTTTAGTTTGTAGGTAAGCCAACGTGAGCCCATGAAGAAATTAAGAAATATTTACTAGAAAGCCTTTCAAATCAATTTGTTTGTTAGTAATTGTAGGACGTATATTTATTTCAACTTGTATTTTTGTTTTTCCAATACAAATTCGAACCAAACCATTACCTATGCAAAAATAATAAAATGATTGCAAATCAAGTTTGGAGACAATATAATAATTGTTTTCATATTTAATTTATAAAATATGAAAACAATGAAAACCTTAATTTAAATCAATTGTTGTGGATGCGAATTGTAATAAAAGATTATAAGATTTTGCTCTTGAAATATAATAAAAACAAAAGTTTAAAGCATAATTTTAACATCCAATTATAAAACGAATGAAATTGATAAGAAGGCTCTTGAAAAGAGTTTTGTAGTGTTGCTAACGCATTAAAATTCCAAGAATTAACAATTTAATAATTGTATTTAGTGGTGATCACATGAATCGTATCTAAATGAATTTGAAATAAAATTATAATTATAATCTATACTATTATTATAAAGAGGTAAAGTTTGTGAGTTTTCGAGTTTGTAGGGTGTAATCTTTGGATCTAAGGAACCTATTTTGAAAATTCTTTTGCCAATAGAAAGCCACGTTATTTGTGAGTGCCAGGTTATATCGCCAAAAGAAGTGGGCACGGGTCGGCTGGTAATATATATTTTAATAAAGACATTAGTGGAGTGGTCGTAAGCACGATCCAGGCTTAAATTATCGGCTTGACAACATAGTTATTGGCTTTTTGAATTAATAGCAGCTGGAAGTTATGGATTTGTACCCGATTACGGAAAATAGGCTCTCCCCATATTACATGAGATCATACCGGCAGAGCGCATATTAGTGGTGGATGAAAATTTGTATGCCTTTGCCTAATCCTACTGGGAATATAGTAGAATCATCATTAACCCATTACATTGTCCCACTGCTGTGCACGGGTCTCCTCTCAGTACGAGAGGGATTAGGCTATAGTTTGCCACGCTAGCCTACTGCGGGTTGGCAGACTAGACACGCCGTCAAGAACATCTCTCAGGCATGCAGGTTTCCTCACGATGTTTTCCTTCACCGTTTTAAGCGCGTGATTTAATTATTAATACGCACATAACTTCGAAAAGTCAGTGGTGCGTGCCTTGGATTCGAACTCGAGACCTTTGACTCGACAGTCCAATGGTCATATCACTAGGCTATCACTGCAAATAGTATGATGCACTGAATATAGTAGAATACAAACAATTTATATATAGACTGCCTCGTTAGTCTAGTGGTCCCAAGCGCGACTGCTACGCAAGAGGTCCTGGGTTCGATTCCCAGGTCGAGCAAAGTGTTATTGGGTTTTTCTATGAAATTCCCAGTAGCAGCTCGGAGTCTGGATTTGTGCCCGGTTAATGGCAATAGGCTCGCCCCCTATTACATGGGACCTAATCATACCGGCGAAAATTGGGTGTACATTAGTACACCTCTGCCTAACCCTTCGGGGAAAACAGGCGTGATGGTATGTCATGACAAACAATTTAACATGCACAATAATGGTTTGTGGTAATACATGTCTCTCTTAGCAACACAACTTAAGACTGGAGATGTGTAAACCTATGAGTGTAAACGAGCTTTCCACGTGGGTACATAAGTGTGTTGTGTTTACGCCTCAATCCTGATCCGTGGGATTAACAATAGTCTATTAATTTAGTGCTACACTGGTCTCAGATGGTGTGTGCAGGTCGTCCATTACTGCACAAAGCTGAGGATAACTATAATATTGCGACGCATTGCGCGATAATGCACTGCATATTACTTGTCATTAGGCACAAGCCAAGTAGATCCGGCAATTAGTTTGCCCAATGAGGGCATAATTGCCCATTCTACATTAGCTAGGGTTATTAAATGAATATGGTGATATAATCTGTTTGGGGATTCGCGTTGATTAAATTATGGACTTAGAACATAGGATTATGAGATTTGACATAGACAAGGCGAGAGTAACGCACATACGACAAACTTGGTTATTGCAAATTCTGATACACTTTTTTTCACATCTGCGTATTAGTAATTTCCTGCATCAGTTTTACTTCACCATTTTAATCATGTGAATCAAAGCGTGTAACGGTTTTACTTCGATAGGTTATAATGTACCGAAAAATAAGGCGTTAAATTGTAAGTAGTGTGTTCACAATCTCGCCATATACATTGAGATTTATACTGTAGAAAGATGGAATAGTGATATAAATATTGTTAGATAATTGATTTTTTTTTTTTTAATTAAAAAAAATAAAAAATAATCGATTAAAACCTATTTACAATTTAACGGTAACATGTTATGTATTTATTCATTCAATCTAATCAAACATACAGACGAATTGAGAACCTCCTCCTTTTTGAAGTCGGTTGAAAATTACCTCATTTGCCGCAAATGCAGCTTGGTCTGAGCTGCGATTACCAAGTTACTTGTATTTGTTATTGGGTTCTTTGTGTTAAAAATTTTCACTAGGCTTTGTATATCTAGGTTGTATTTACATACCATCACGCCTCTTTTCGCCTAAGGGTTAAACGGAGGTGTAACTACTGTGGGTAGCTGGTGTACACTCACAGTTCGACGGTATGTTTAAGTCCTATGTAATAGGGTGCGAGCCTATTGCCACTAACCGGCCACAAATCTAGACACCAAACTGCTACTGAGCATTTCATAGAAAAACCAAATAACACTGTTCGATCTAGGAATCAAACCCAGGACCGCTAACAAAGCAGTAGCGCACTATTAGACTAATGAAGCTGTCAGTTTCAACACTAAAGTCATGTTTCCAAAATAAAAATACTAAAATGTTCAAGTTCATACTTACTATTCAATAAAATATAAGTACAAGATTTGTTCCAAAACTGGGTAACGTATCAAATCAGGCATATAAAGTACAAAGTTTGCCTACGTTTCACCGCACTGCAGTCTGCAAGAGTAAGGAGAGCTACGAGTACAACAATGGAATCTTTATTCCAGTTTCCAATAATAATTTCATTTATGTTGCTTAAGATACATTTATTTAGTTGAATACATTTATAAAAATAAATAAATAAAATATAATGTTGTCTTTTTCAAAACAATTATATTCATCACCGATTACTTCACTATTTTACTTATTCTAGCTTGTTGGCTTAAACAAAGCGACATAACACTTCGAGTACCTATAGTATCGGGGCATTGCCGTTATCCTAAGGATAAACGGATTTTCAGGCAAAGTATGCAAAAAATTTAGGATAGGACTATGGCATAACCCTAAGGAGGAAAGAAATCGTCTTTATAGAAAGTATTCACTTACACTTAAAACAAAGGTTGATTTATAATTAAAGAATATCTTTCTATTTTCTAGACAGATCCTGCGGCTAATGGATTCTATAGAAAACCAATGAGAAAGAAGGTAAGCTTAGCTAAATAAGGAATGACTAGTTTTCCGCGTTCCTACTTGTGAAAAAAATCCGTAAAGACGGGAATCTGACGGGAATTTACGAACTCAATATTACATATACAAATTTGTTTTACAAAATCCAACAACACTTCGGCAAACAACTCCACTACTAAGTAATACGTTAAAATGTCAAGTGTGTAAAGTGGATACATATTTTATGCCGTTAAAAAAACAGAAGCACTTCTTCACGGGGAAGTCTCTAGCCACATCAGTATTCCGTGCACCATTCGACGCGAGGAAACAAATTCCCAAAATTGAATTTTCGGAAACGAGTTGAATGCGACACGGCACGAAGTACACAAACTCGAAAAACGAAGCGAGATTTTTATCATTTTAACACTGACTTTTATGATTGTTATAGGACTTGGCCTAAGTTATTACATTGATTAGCGTATTTTTCTAATGTATATTAGGGAATGTTTGCGTAACAACCTGTTAGATAATATTGAAATAATAAAAGTTACCAACAAAAAACCTACGTAAACACTGCCCTAATTATATTTGTTCCAAAAACATTGCGAAGAAATAACAGAACAAAATCCTGTAATGTGTAAGTAAATAATATATTAGTTATGAAATTTTTTTTTATAAACGAGTATGTTTATAATATTATTCCTATACAAACTTATTTTACATCCAAGTATTTATATTTTTTTTTTACTTATAACTACAGAACAAAGTGGATTTTAATTGTAATTTCCATTAATGCAGTAAAATATTATCACAACAGTTGACCCCATAACCAAGGATGATATACGATATAAACGATAATTAGACATGTAATCGAAAACAATCAAAACAAAGAAGTCAATGCGAACGGTACAAATAAAAGTAATATACTTATTCATATTCTTATTAATATAAAATGTCTTTAAAGCCTTTTTCCTACAGAATATCCAATTATCATCATCATATCCAAAAGACGACAAAACGCATTTTAGAATGTTGTCTTCTTTTTGCCGTCACAAAATATCTAGCGTCCAAACAAGACAAACCATGCTATTGTTCTAAAAGGCTTATGAAACACAAACAAGAGGAGATTTCACAACAAAAAAATGTTATTTCGAATTTTATAATGTACCTAGTAATGTTTAGTTATTTAGTTTTAGCGGTTCTAATTCAGACGCACATACACTTGAAGGCGAGTATAGTCTAGAACATTTCCCCGATGTATTGTAATGTTCTAATCTGACGAATGGTACAATGAGAACAAAAGCTGAATTTAAATAAATATTTCCATGTAATGTAGATATCATTTGAACACGATGTGTTCAAAGTAGTGCTCACGGCGAGTTACCTGTAACATTCTTTTATATTTTGCGTTGACTTTTCGTAGAAATGTCATGCGTATGCTGTGTTTCTTCGGTCGATGTTCACTCGCCAGCACATCAGGTTATATAAAACTGTCAAATTTCTCCAAATGATTTTAAATCTTAAAACGTTGATAGTTAAGTCCAAAATCAACTGAGATAATTTGACATTTTGTGGAAACTTGATGTGCTGGCTACCGTACCCAGTCAGACAAATTCACTTGACTTTTTTGTAAAATCGGTTACAGTACAATACATTAAAGCTAATCAATACACACCTTAATATAACTACCAAATCCCAACCCAAGGATTCAAGCTAAGAACCTCGACCACTGAACCAATGATGCAGCTAAATGAACTTAGTGACAGCAAAAAAGCTTGAATATAAGTTTAATCTTAGACATTAAGTCTCTTCTGAACTTTCATATCATCGGCTCAATGAAAAGATTTGCTTGCTCAGCTCGGAAGCGTTCGCTATTTACTAACCTACATATTTAGTACCCATAGTATATCCAAGATTTAAGTATTTCACAGGCTATTTCATCTTGCTTTGTAGATCGTGCACTCAAAGACATTAACGTAAATTAATAATTTATTAAAAAATCTTAGTAGGTACGCTAACAACTCTAATACGAATATTTTGATTTCAACTAAGTACTAACTATACATGAAGCCTTGTTTCAATTTTTACATGTTTTAATATTATAGAATTAAAATAAATTGGACAGACATTATTTTTTATTATGAATAAAATAAACATTATTAATATTATGAATAAATTTACATTATTTAGGTTTTCTTTCAATTAGTATTCGTAATCTTGAAAAATAGTACTTCGTTACGAACAGTTCCTTTCACAGTAAAAATCTAATCGTAACTTCTGCCCATCGCTAACTGAACCTAACCTAATTTGCATTTTTTTTATCCGTTGGACTTCATTTATTCTTTTATTCCTAGAAACACGTTCCGTTAAAAATTCCAGGAAAAAATCACAAAAAATCACAGCTTGGAAATGTCGGCATGACAATCTTTTTATCATTATTAATTCTAGATTATATATTTATTCTTGGTATGGAACTTGCGTTTTACCCTATCGAACAGACAAAATTACAATTGATTGTTTGTTGCTTAATTTTTTTTCAACTAGAATAGTCATATGGGACTAAATTACACCAGATGAAGATATTTTTTGGATGTCAAGGTCAAGTAGACCTAGCAATTATATTAAAAACTTCAGTTATTCGAACGTAAAAAGCTTCAGCGTCATTATACTGTGATGAATCACATGTAAAATGTGGTTAATAAAGGTCGATATAAAATCACATTGTGATTTTAATAGCGGACGTTAAAGCCTAAATAAATATTGTTTGAAATTAGATAAGAAGAATTTAACATTCAATAAAAACAATATCATACTGCTTTCACCGTGATAAAATTAAAATCATTATTGGCACCCAAAACAATTTTTAAGGGGACACAAATCATCAGCTATCCGAAGGAACTCATTTAATCTTGTTATCTATCCTAGAAAGGACAAGAAAAAATCAAGGGCTTAAGTCTTACAAGTTAAAGTCTTGGATAAGTCTGCTGGGGCATTAAATTCTACTCTTTGTGCAATTTAACTACTGCAGCTCAAGAGATAACCCTCGGAAAGTGATTTCACACAGTTTAGTTCGGAAAACGTGATGGTATTAGTAAATTGGAGCAGTTACTTACATAATTTGAATATATTCTTCTTTACTGATATGAAATGCTTAACGTATTTACCATGACGCCTATATTCCTCAAAAGGTTAGGCAGAAATGTAGCTATTAATCTACTACCCACAACTCGCAGATACTCGTATGTGTTTGAGTCCTGTATATAAGACCACGAGCCTACTACTATTCGTGTGTCAGAAATAAATACGTTTACTTGATTTCCATACAAGTTCACCGAAAGATGCAGAATGGCCCGAGGCATTTGAGGACAGCAATAAAATTGCAACTGCAGCAATGAACAGTCCGTAATAGGTCGCCAGTTTCGCAATGGACACTACAATAGTCCGTTCTCCTTGTTGACACTTGCCATTTGTGTTGAATGACAGGCGTACAACGCGTTAGGGTGCTGATAGTCTTGAGCATTTTCGTGAGCGTTCGCTAGAATAAATGACGAAATGTACATTCCGATTGGTTTTCAAATTTTAAATCCAATCGGAATACACATTTCGTCGATCATTCTAGCGAACGCTCGAGAAAATGCTCAAGTCTATTAGCACCCTAAGTTACACAAAAATGTTGGGATAATTAAAAATTGAATACTAGATGATTTTCTATTAGCTGAGGGGCTCGTGGCTACGCTGATTATCCAATCTACGTTAAGCTGCGCTTCTCGCGGTTGATCTGTTGATGAGTGACTATTCTCTTAGCACATCGAGACCCCTCCGTGCCTTAGAAAACACTTAAACCGTATATACGCATAGGGGTCAAGAGGAGTAGAGAAGCCTTTGCCCCAGAGTGGTACCCAGAATGGCGTCATTATAAAATAAAATTAAAGAATATCCACTGCGCTAAAGGTAAACTGAAATTCAACCATGCAAAATTACTCCTCATACCGCAATATAGTTTAAATCTGACCACGCATGGCGGTACTGTGTTCACAAATTGATATTCAACCAGCAATACACGGCCGGCGTGCGTCGAAATATAAACAGAACTAACATTGCCTTATTTCAAACTCGAGTTTGGAATCCGATTTATAAATGCAATTGGGAATTTCATTACAACCTGATTAAAGTTTATGTGGAATTTTTATTTAAGGAGTGTGTTCAACGAGACTATGCTCTCTTCTAAGAAACCCTTCGTGGCTTTCTTATAAAACAGAAAAATATGTTTGAAAGAAAAAAATAATGTATTTCTTAAGGCAGTTACAACGTAACTACTTATTGTAATTAAATACTGTTAGTACTGCACTGATTAACGTTATCACACCCTTCAAATACTAAGGTCAAGGCAGAGGTGTGGACCCTTGGACGGTAATAGTTCACGAGTATGGTCTGAGCTGCTATTGTAAATTACAGAGAAATTAAAAAACCAATGATGCAACTTTATATCGTCCTTAGGATTGAAGATGGGCTTTCAAGATCTTTGATAGATTTTTCAAAGAAGCCAGAAGTTTTCGACTACCATTATTATATAAGTTCACTGACCTTTGCAGTGATAGCCTAGTGATATAACCACTGGAGTACCAAGTCCAAGGTCTCGAGTTCGAATCCAAGGCACCTTTGACTTTTCTAAGTCATGTGCGTATTAATAATTAATTATCACGCGCTTAAAATGGTGAAGGAAAACATCGTGAGGAAACCTGCATGCCTAAGAGATTTTCTTGACGGCGTGTGAAGTCTGCCAACCCGCAGTAGGCTAGCGTGGCGGACTATAGCCTAATCCCTCTTGTCCTGAAAGGAGACCCGTGCCCAGCAGTGGGACGATGTAACGGGTTGATGATGATGATGATGATGACTGACCCTTGACTTTAAGAAAATGCAGGTAATGTAAAGGTCGGAACATTAACTCATACAATAACTTATACTTATATAATAATTTCGATCCTTTCATCTAGCGTAGTTACTCTGGGTTAACCTGAAGGTAAGCTATTTCCTTTCAGCCTTAGGATTTCAAATCTTTTTTTTTATTTCGACCAATACTCTAACAAAAAGCCCATTAACTTCTTAAAATTTTAAGTTGTTTCGGGGAAACAACATCAGCTAAAGTGTAAAGAAACCATACTAGATGACATGTGTGCTTTGGTATTCAGATAATTGATAGCATGATTATCACACCTATCACAAAATATTTTAAGACTTTTACCATTTAGAGTTGGTAAATCGGCGTAAAGCGGCGGTAGCCTAATGGCTAGGGCGTCGGACTTGCGGTCATTTGGTTGCCGGTTCGAAACCCACCCACTTGCACTAGCAACGTGAACCTACTCGTAATACAAGCATTTAGCTTAGCACCTACGAGGGGTTAACAAGATTATTAGTAATGTGCGACCCACATTGCTAGTAAGCCTTTTAAAAAAGAAAAAATATCAGTAATACTTTAGGTGGTATCTTTCCACTCTCAAACTTACGATAATAAGATGACAAACAAGCATACCTTTTGCCTGATGGTAATACAAATATCACATTTGTGACCATTTTCGATCTCATATTAATCTCATTTGTTTGCGTTTGACGTTGTTTTTTTTAACATAACATATCATACCATCATGCCTGTATTCCTCGAAGGGTTAGGCAGAGGTGTACTGATGTAAACCCACATTTCGCCGGTATGTTTAGGTCCCATGTAATAGGTGGTGAGCCTATTGCCATTAACCGGGCAGAAATCCAGACGCCGAGCTGCTACTAGGAATTTCTTAAAAAAACCTCAATAACACTTTGCTCGACCTGGAGATCGAACCAAGGACCTCTAGCGTAGCAGTCACGCTAAGGATCACTAGACTAATGAGGCAGTCAATAAGTTTTTTTTTTAATTAGAAGAATAAAAAAAATAGTTACGTTTCTGAGAAACTTAATTTAATCTATCTGAATTCGCCAATTTAATTACTCGTTGCCTTTTGCATTGGTCCAGCACACGTTCTGCGCAAGCATTTTGTAGCTCACCTTTTAATATTTACGAAATTTAATTCTTCACTAGGTGGCGGCAGTGTGCTTTCATGCAGCAGCAGACAAATAAATGATTAATGGTCCACCGTCTTTACAAGAGTAATCTTAAATTAAAAAGGAAATTAAATCGTTTCGCTGACGGATTACAAATTAATTCCATTGAATACTACGTCGCGTTTCCACCACGAAGTATTACAGAATTATTTGTTTGAAACATTGAAAGCTTCCGAACCCCTGCTAGCCTTATCTTGCTTTACAACACAGTCATGAGTTCGACTTCCATAACGGTTTTTATGAATTATACTGTTAATTTATTTATAATTCCTATTCATAAAATTCACAGTTCTGTAATCAAATCTCAGCATTTGAAAAAAAAATGTTATAACCGCGCTGATCTACAAGTTCGCAAGGTTAAACTACGCCTGTCGCAGTCAGTTTTTGGATGGGTGACAATTCTTATCACATTGAGAGAGGTCTCTGAGAACACGTAATGCCGTCGCTTCGTCGATTTCGTTTGTCAGAAGCTCTAAAAGCGTGACAACCAGTCTATCCCTACAACATAGGTGTTGCCCAGAAATTGGGTTGCGAAGATCTGATGGCAGTTGTGTAACATCCCAACAAAGTTGGGAAGAAGCTAGGAGGATTTTTTTTTTTTTTTTTTAAATCTTTATTAATTAAAAATTTGGGGTTTTTATCCACATGGATACGTCAACCCCATCATGCCTTATTCAAACTAGGCTATACACACTTTAGAAACAAATTTTGGATCTCCTCACAGAATAAGAAAATTTTAATCAGCGAAGTACAGCAACTAATTGACATAATCTTTTTGCAACGTCTGATTTTGGTTGTGCTAAAATGGTTTGAACTAACCCCACAGCTAGGAGGATGATTTGATAATTTTACTCAAAATCATGACGTAAAGGAATCCATCATAATTTATCATCAACTCCCCTCCAAATACCTATTCGCAGTTCACACAAAAATTAACCTAACGAATTTTAATTACTTCACACTAAACGACGAAAGTAATTAGGCAAAATTACAACACGTACGTAAGCTTATGGTCTTAAAAGTTATAATAGAAAGAGCACTTTGTCATGTCAAGCTTTTAGCAGCCTCTTTAATTTCTCTTTGTGCAGTAAATGAAGACATTAAATCGTTTACGTCGAGACATAATGAGAGAAAGTAAATGAATCATGACCTACCTACATCTACGTCACGCGTTAAATGAATTGATTTAATATTACAAGCGCCTGAGAGACTATTATTTATGGGGCATACCTTCCTGTAAATCAAGCACAGAGCTGTTGCTGATAATATTAACATTCTAAGTACAGTCACGAGGATCAATATTTACACATTGAGTGAAAATCAACAAAAAAAAATCTTTATTATTTATATATTTTTACTTAATTTTTTTATAATGTTTCGTCATATATTTTATTATATTATTGTTATTATTATTTATTTGATATGTTAGTGTCTGAGACTGTACCATTTAAGGATTTTTAAATGGAATATTTCTAATTTTAAACCTAATCTTTTTTTTTCTTGATTTTTCTATTCTGTTCTGCAACAGAATAGAAAAATCACTGTATATGGACTTAATTTATTGACGCTTATTAAAAAGAGGTGTAGGTATATAAGTAGCAAAATATAGAAATACATTTAGTTTTCTTTCGCAGCTATTCTTCAAGCAAGCTATTTATATGAATTGAAATTTGCACATTACATAGTTCGTTGCGTATAACTTGTTTTTATTTTCACAATACTGTGATAATACAGCAAAAAAAAAACAAAGCCCTACAACACTCCCTGTTGATGACTTATATTATTTAATGATAAACTAATTATCATAAATAAACATTAAAGTACAAAACAGACATGCGCAGTAAAATAATTAATCTGTTGAATCTCTACATAATAAAATAGCATCGAATTGCTTCAAATAAAGTTTTATTATGATTCCATTTGTAACAAATGAGTTTGTGGGAAAAGCACTTAAAATACTAATTGTAAGCCCTTGTAACCACACGCTTAAACTGAAACATTTAAAAATATATATAGAAAATATATAAAGAAATTCAAATGCTTGTTCCATTTATGGACTTAATAAAAAATATTGCATGTGTGACTACTTACTCCATTTGTCTATATAATGTACATACCATCACACTGTGTGCCACTAAAACATCACCGTAAACTGAACACCGTATTTTCACCGTATTTTTTACCGTATTTTTTTAACTTCAGAGAGGGTGACTATACTCCATTTGGTTAGGTACTTAACTAAAGGTAAACAATAAAAATGGCGGCGTTCAGGGCTCTTCAACCTTTATTACAATGATATCTTATGAATTGGGAGTGAAATTAATAACAACACATCTAACAAACAATAAAAACATGAACAAACAAAACTATAACTAAATAATACAATTTACGGCAAAAGAAACACAAAAAAGAATGAAAGTACAAACTGTTACGAATGGCGTCTGGTTACCCGACTAAGTATAATATCGGTTAATTATTTTGCCGCGCTTCCTCGCGCTACTACTTCTTAATTTTTTCGAGTTATCAAAAGTCTATTATGTAGAAAAAGGTTTTGATTTCCTGTCTTTTTAGATTCTTTCTAGTAGGCACATTGCAATACTTTATGACATAATTATCAGATTTGATTTATTTATTGGTCGCAAGCTTAAGAATTTATAATTACCATTTAATATTAAACAAAGTAGTAAAATATGCTAGTATAGTAAAGGAAAATTATTTTGAATGATTAAATAATTTATTTTGGTTACGTTTTGTTTCAAGATGAAAAATGGCCCTATAAAAGAACCTTTTTTATGATTTGTTTACCTTTAGTTAAGTACCTAACCAAATGGAGTATAGGTACCTTAATTTTGAACTGTAGACCTGTGAAATGTTAATCTATGTAGTTATATTACTACTTTTCTTCAAGGAAAATTTGCTAAAAATACAACTGCTAGATAGCTAGGTATAATTATGTAGTAAAATCAGTGTTTGTAGCAGCACTTGTAGCAGAATGCAAAAGCATTTTGTCTGCAGTACTTGTATCGTGGTCTGAGTCGTACCTAGATTCAATTTTAAAAATTTGCTCCACTCGCCGCTCGCATCCTGAATATCAATGCCTGCCAGATATAAGTAGTGCTTTCTAAGTATTGTTCAGCACGTTATTTAAATATATGGCTTTAGTTTATGAAGTAATATTAAAAACTGTTTTATTCCTTTAATAAAAACGGTTTCCGCACTTGGATATCTTATGTTACCTACATAAGGTATCCAAGTGCGGAAACCGTTTTTATTGCAAGTGCAAATCTTACATATAAAAATCCGGGAGACGTCCTTTAGTAAACCAAAGTTACCATCCTTTTTTACAATATAATAATATGAACACTATGCAGTAATGTTTTAATTAACGATTTCAATGTACCTACATTTATTGCGTTTATTTATTTATTAGGTACCTACCTAATAAATAAATAAACGCAATAAATGTAATGTAATTGAATAATTTAACACTCGAGTTTGCACCATTCCGCTACATTAATTCCTACCGCGAATCTCAGATCAAATAAAAAGTAAAGATGGAACTTTGTGAACAAAGAAGTGAGGCTGGCTAAAACTACGCCACAATTACACGCAGCACGCACACATGTATTAGTTAACTACGCCTTATCTTGTCAGTCGAGCTTTCGATAGCTCGATAGCGCGACTGACAAGATAAGGCGTAGTTTCGGTATACGTGTGTGCGTGTAATTGTGTGTTGTACGCGGCATGGCGTAGTTTTACCGGCCTCACTTCTTTGTTCGCAAATTTACATCTTTACTTTTTATTTGATCTGAGCCGCGAATGCGTGCATTGTACATATTTTATAAACCATATTACACATATAATATTTATTTTCTACATTATTAAGTGTTTGAGTCGCTTGGTGCCCGACATAACCCGCCGCCGATCGGGAATATCCATGGTGACAAAGCGTCACGCATGTATTTTGAGAAAGATTAGTATTTAGAGGTGTACTGCTATACACGGACACTGCCGGTGTTTTTAGGTAGGTACTGTTTCATTGCTGCCTGCCTCGTTGGTCTAGTGGTCCCAATCGCGACTGCTACGCTAGAGGTCTTGGGTTCGATCCCCAGGTCGAGCAAAGTGTTATTGAGTTTTTCTATGAAATTCTCAGTAGCAGCTCGGAGTCTGGATTTGTGCCCGGTGAATGGCAATAGGCTCGCCCCCTATTACATGGGACCCAAACATACCGGCGAACTGTGGGTGTACATTAAGTGCACCTCTGCCTAACCCTTCGGGGAATACAGGCGTGATGGTATGTTATGTTATGTTATGTTACTGTTTCATAGAAAACGGGCCTATTGCTAGTATTGAGTTCATAATATTAGTACTAAAATTCGGTAACATTAACTTTCAATAGAAAAAAAAGTTGTCCAATGTTATCTAGACACTTTGTAAAAGTCGATATTATAATATTTTTAGTAGATATTTGATCTACCTTGAAATCGAACCCAACGCCTCCACTGAGTAGCCTCCTATACGAGAACTAATCCAAAATGAGGTAATTTATAAAAAATATAAACAAAATTACAAAGATTTGAAGCATGATCGTTGTACGATTTACGATTGTATATTTCGAATGTCCTATCAAAATCTTCATACGTTTCAACGTCAATAATACGGCGCTGTCTGGCGCGGTATTCGCACATAGCGCCAACGGAAATTGAATGCGAACTATCGAGCATGGACAGTGCTGACATGATGCCGATGGACGTATGTATACATCCAACTGACGTATCTGTCCATCAGCCCCGGACAAAGACATTCATCTAGCGTCCGAAACATCAAAGACTTGTTGACATGTTTCAATTATAAACGAGCCGGTTGTGATTGGGTTAACTGGTATTCGTGTGCGTTTTGTTCCGATAGACATTGGCGTTTGGTTATGTGTTAATATCGAATTTCGTATCGAATATCGTTGTAAGTATCGATTAATAGATATAGGTAATAATTGACAAGAAAAGAAGACCTACCACCCTAATTTCCTCTTTTAAAAACCAATGAAGGTTCTAATGAAAAATACTTACTTATAACATCAATAGCTTTTTACTTTTAAAAGTGACACAGCATTGACTGGATTCTATTCATGTTTTTTCATAATATTTATAAAAAATAGAATGTTAAAAATATTTCTCAGAACTTGTACCTTTATATACCTGTTTTCAATTAACTATTTTCTATAATTAAAATATTATTTAGACATAATATTTTTTTTAATAGGTTGTAATATAATATAATCAGTTCAAATTCTTATAAAAACTTCTTAAAAAAGCTATCTTTTATATTTCGATGTTTATTGATGTGAAAAAATCCTACATTTAATAGTTTACAGTAGGTTACAGGTTCTGTAAAACATTAGGATAATTATACCCAAAATCCTCAAATAAGTAACATTTTGTTGGTATACTGAAATTGGCCAGGAGAGGCTTATGCGATAAATTTCCATGTATATCATAAATTTTATTAAACTTTTAAGTAAAAATTATTACCCGGATACTAGCTCTGGAATTAACGGCTCATAAAATGTTTTCGTGTAAAACACCTTTTAGAAAGCAGTTATTAGATTTTTGCTTACAGTTTATTATGTATTTACTGATTTCTGACATGAGAATGTAATAGAAAATAACTTAATTATTACGGGTTTTTGAGCGTTATAAATATTAATTTATTAGTTAATACATATTAAATTTTGGATGATTTTACATTCACTATTCTTAGTCATGAATACGCTGTGGTATTGGGTGTCCTCGCATTCGTAAAATGATTAACTAAGTTACATTTTTGTTATCATGAATGGTCATACAAAATACTTCTTGGGTTGTTTATTTGCGAGGATTAAAATTATATATTTTGTTTTTAGAGTTTGAACTTAGTACTTATTGCAAGTTGTACGTTATTTTTTATTATCATCCACGATTGTCCGGGCAGGACAGGGTTGATCATGGTTTCTTCTTCTACTCTTCTGGGTCGAAATCTTTGGGCATCCAACCCTCGCAGTCAAGCTCATCTCGCCATCTCATTCTGGGTCTACTGCGACGTCTCCTGGTATTCTGTGGCATTCACATTGTCGTGGGTTTTGCCCACAACTCATCAACTCAACGTTAAGCGTAGATTGTTCTTTCACAAACTTTCTATGTGCAGTCTATCTTTAAAAAAAAATAATATAAACGATTAAATATTGTAAACTAGCAGCGACGTGCATTGTTTATCACATTGATAATGTTTTCCGGTCTTGTTTTCCTGAATCCTTTTATCAGCGGATGCACAATCATGTACCTATCCCTACAAGGAATCAGGTGCCAATATATTAAGTTTTAAGAGTTTCTGAGGTATCTGAACATTGAGTGATCATCGTTTCCGTAGTAAATGATATAAAGATAACTTTCAAGCTAAAAATAAGATAAGTATATCAGAAAGAATTATGTGGCTCTCAAAATAAAATCCCGGCCGCTAATAGGCATCGCGATGGAAGTTTGTTACAAAAGCAGAAAAGTTTTGTTGGGAGCCACGCATCTAAGTAGCGAAAGATTCCCCAACTATCACGAACTTTCAATAATCCCGGTAAGTCTATTGTAGCTAAACTTATTTGGGAGACGAGTGCGTGTAGCCATTTTAGATAAAGCAACATCTGGTTTGTGTAGTTCTTCCAATGTATATTTTGTTATTTTCACGCTCGTCTACCCTATGATGTGAGTAGAAGTTGGATCGTGTCTTTTCTCTGTTATGTATGACTTATTTATATTACATGTAAGGGTATAGTATAATCTTCTGTCTTATTTTTACCTCTTATATTTTTTTTATTTCATAAGCTTTTGCCCGCCAGCTACTTGTTGTCTTCGTGTGGACCTTTTCTTTCTTTGGATCTGCATACAATAGAGAGTTCAAGCTCAATCTCGGAGACTGTAGCACTAATAGATATCAGATATACCGTATTTTTGAAGTTGGAGCAGTTGCTTTCTAACAGTGACTACAAAATTAAAATCTGTTTAGTAGTTTTTACGCCAACCGATAACAAACAGACAACAACGATTCGGAGACGTATTGGGGAATTTTAAATTAAATTAATTTTAAAACTAACAGAAATAAGTATTTTAAAATTTTGTAACAATATGGAATAAACTATCAGAGCTTTGACATGATTGCACAATTGGTGTAGCGTTAATGGTGATTATTATGTAGGTATATTATATTATAAAATTTGAAAGCACCGAGCTCTATCTAAAAAGATGGAACTATTTACGGGGCTTAAAGTTTTTTTTAAAGCATATACGTGTGAACATAGTATGTTATAAGACATTATAGTTTCAATTACATACCCCATAGAAAGGTGATGATTGTGATTATGATTTTTGCCAAAAAAATACACTAATCCTTACTTAAGTGCAACCCGAATGTTTTATCAAGATTACAAACATTATTAGTATGGCTTACACACGGAATCTTTAGCGTAAGTTCAAAATAATATTTGCCAAATAATATAGTGTACTAACATAGGAATTAGTGTAATCCTCGATCAATCATCTAGCTGCAGATGTGTAGGCTACGAGAACACTAACATAGGATTAACATAAATAATAGGTATCCTCGGCCCGGGAACTAGGCAATCCTTTTAGGGTACAAACAAACACTACTAGCTAAGTACTTATCTACATATTTTAAACCATCGGTCGTGTCTCTCGCGTAACAAAAATATTTTAACATACCATCACGCCTGTATTCCCCGAAGGGTTAGGCAGAGGTGTACTTAATGTACACCCACAGTTCGCCGGTATGTTGAGGTCCCATGTAATAGGGGGCGAGCCTATTGCCATTCACCGGGCACAAATCCAGACTCCAAGCTGCTACTGAGAATTTCATAGAAAAACCAATAACACTTTGCTCGACCTGGGGATCGAACCCAAGACCTCTAGCGTAGCAGTCGCAATTGGGACCACTAGACTAACGAGGCAGGCTAAAAATATTTTACTTTATATTATTGGGGTTCTCGGTGGCGATTGCCTTATTAGTCTGATCGAAAGCGTGACTTCTATCCTAGATGTCCTGAGTTCGATTTTCAAGTCGAACAAAATGTTATTAGGTTTTTCTATGAAATTTTCAGTTTCAGCTCTGAGTTTGGATTTTTGCCCGATTAATGGCAATAGGCTCACCCCTATAATAGGGAACTGTGGGACTTATCCCAATGAACAAGCGTTGTAGACTACGTACAACTTCAGAAGGCTGCTACTGTGACGTCACTCTAAGCGGGTAGGATTAACCAATAAGTTCCGTGTAATTATAAACTTAAACACCGTTTAAGTCCTGTTAGGTGTTAGAATTAATAAGCGAACTATTATATTGGATTCAAAATTATATGTACCTCTACAGAGTGGAAGAAACATCGACGCACAACCGCTTACCATGAATTTAGTACATGATTCTGCTGCTCTAAAAATATTATTATAGATAAGAAGATAAGAAAGAACTAATTATGCTTTATTGGAACAACAGAACAGAACAACATTTTTGTCTGACACTGTATCTAATATTAATTCACTGATGCCCGGATCGGTTACTCTTAACCAACACAAAAGATTTTGCATTTTGTCTATAATATCACCCCAAAACCTGCCTTATAAGATACTTACTGTAAAATATTTTCAGCCAACTATATTTTGCGCACATACTATATTGTATCCCAACCTTCTCCGAAAAAACTGATGTAGGTACACTTATGATATGGTATGGTGTTGTAGAGCGAAACAGTACTGAACATACCGGATTTTCAATTTCCTTTCCGGACCCAACACTTTCCTTGGGAGAATATTTTTTTTATACTTTTACTGTGTATTACAAAGTATTCACGTGTAAGTATATCTGTGTGCGTGTGGTATATAATACACATCAGTTTATTTTTGTGTGTAGACATATAATATTATTTTGATCATCATCATCATCATCAACCCATTACATTGTCCCACTGCTGGGCACGGGTCTCCTCTCAGAGTGAGAGGGAATAGGCTATAGTCCACCACGCTAGCCTACTGCGGGTTGGCAGACTTCACACACCATCAAGAAAATCTTTCAGGCATGCAGGTTTCCTCACGATGTTTTCCTTCACCGTTTAAGCGCGTGATAATTAATTATTTATACGCACATGACTTCGAAAAGTCAGAGGTGCGTGCCTTGGATTCGAACTCGAGACCTTTGACTTGGCAGTCCAATGGTCATATCACTAGGCTGTCACGGCTACTATTATTTTGATATAATATCGTAACATAACATACCATCAAGTTTGTATCACCAATGGGTTAGGCAGGGGTGTACTAATGCATATCATAAGCATAAGTTCGTTTACCTGTCATTAAACCGGCGGACTGCAATATATACTGGCTAAATATTTACCTCTGTCTGAACCTTCGGGAAATTTAAGCGTGACGGTATATTATGTTATCCTATCCCTATATTATCTAGCTAAGCAAGTTCAATAACTTGAATTATTTACTGAATATTATTCTCTGGCATAACTAGTACCTACATTCAGTTCATAGACAGTCAATAAGCTTTATGCTGTTCATTCCCAGATCAATGGAAACACGATCTAAGCCATGAAATAGTGACATTTACATTACACCAACGTAAAACCTAAATACGAGTATCAATACGGTATTATTGTACAGTCGCCAGCACATCAAGTTATACAAAACTGTAAAATTTCTCCAAATGATTTTAAACCTTAAATTGGTGAAATGAAATGATGAAATGATATTTATTTCTGTAAATAGATCTTTTAAACACACTTTTACAAGTCGATTTTTTTCATTTTTTTTAACTAGATGGCGCCGACGTTTCCTATCTGCCGACCTCTGAGAAGAAACGTCGAAACTGTTGAAAATTAAGTTCAAAGTCAACTGAGAAAATTTGTGATTTTGTGGTAACTTGATGTGCTAGCGACCGTACCAATAGCAATGATTATTAAATTATTGTCAAGCTACATAATAGTGATATTACATTACCAATTTCGATGTGTAATTTTGTTGTATATTGAGGGGCTCTGATGGCAGTCGTTTCATGTAAAATTGTATATTCAGCCACATGTGATTAAACTGGAAGCCAGCCCTAACAAGGATACAGACGGAGGATGATGATGTAGATATACAGATACATACATATATAAAGATAATCCAGCATTAATAGTAAAGTATAATATACATATATATATATGTAAAAAGTTTTCAATTACTTCTATTTTTTAAACGTGGGTATGTTACGGGCAATTTGATCAGTACGGGCACTATTAATAATGGCCGGTCTGTATTCATAATGCCCGACTCAATTGGGCAATGTGATTAAAACAGCATGATTAATCACTTTTCCCGGCACTTTTTTTACACGCATACACAAACTTTCACTGATGAAATATAATAACATTTATAAATATTTTTTTCAGAGTAGAAAAATTATAAAATATTTTGAACCTGGTGATCTTTCAGCCGGTAGTCAAACGTGGCAACTCACAAGAAAATGACTGCGAATTGATTGCTTATTTTTTATTATATTTTAGCATTAAATATTGTAAAATGTTCACAAAAATTATTATTATTTTTTTAACTAGAAAATTCATACCGATTTGTATTGTAGTTATTTGTAATAACGTATTATCTCATTCAGTGAACTATGTTCTTTTGAAAAATAAAGTTATTTGATCCTAAATAACACCAAACACAAATTAACTTTAAAACAACGATGAAATAACCATACAAAGCCAATCTAAAGTCAATTCCTAAATATTCGGCCACAGTTTCCCGTTAAGCTTAAATTAGTGGAATAGTAAAATAGTGTTGTACGAAATTAAGCAAGTTCATAATGAATATTTATTGGTTTAATACGGGCCAGCTGGGCTCCAGGGTGGCAAATAACAATCGCCGCTGCATACGGGAAATTGCCACGATAAGTGGGATTTTTTATAGCTGCAACTGTAATCGGGCTGGCACAAATCTGCTATTACAATTGTATCAGAGTGATCGCCCAATGAAACGAAAACTGACAGATTCTCCAGGCAAAAAATAATGTCAAAAGTCAACAATTTATGGAGTAATTGAATAACGATGGTATATTATAATAATATATTGATTCCAGTAGCTATTAATATACAAGGTGGCCAGAGAAGTGACGTCTGAATATAAAATATAGACAGACAGGTGAAAATCATGAAATACCAATAAAATCAATGTATTTCCTAAACTAGCAAAACTCGCGGAGCTTACATGGAGATGATTCGGATGCCCCTCGATAAACCTATCCCTGTATTTCTCAATTTGGTAGAATTGTTTTGTGTTCTTGAATAAAGTTATTATTATTCTCCTTTAGTTGGTACGCTAAATTTGTTTCTGGTATAACTTTGCAAATATCCACTCGGGGTCGCAGGTCAGGCCCGCAGTCCACCATAAAATTGAATCTTAAGATCCCTTCACCCAGACGTGACCAAAGTACGTTTACCGTCGCACATAAACACCTTACCTTACCTTTTTGGAATCTTAATAAAAACCAAGCCCAGTCTGTACATCCTTACTTTATTAATGTTAAACTAGCAAAATAATAGGCAACTAAAATTAAACTAAGACTATTTTTATCACTAAAAGAAAAGTTGAATAGTATCTTGATATAATATGCTATAGTTAGGTTATTAGATGTTTTTTATTAATAGGTATGAAGATATAAAAGGCAAAGTTGTCAGCCGACCAAAATAAAAGGATGCATGTTTGTCATATTATCACTACAAAAAAAAGTATTTGTTAGTTTGTCTCAAAATATTTTTTTTGTTTTTACATTTTATTTTAAAAGTTGTGATATTATTGGTGTGAATAAATCCCGAATGAATTAAGGGAGGTACCCCGAATTTTTTGGTAAATATGCTTCGTCAGAAAGTGGCACGAAGTCTTGTACTACTTGCTTAAATATATGACAATTTGTACACTCAGTTTGCAAATAAATGTTTGAATTTTTATGTAAATATTAATGTACACTATTTTTTTATAAAATAAACACCAAAGCTTGCTGGAGATCAAATAATAGAACTTACGGTACTTTTATCTTACAAAAAATAGTTCTTGGTATATCCCACGGTCCCATAAGCACTTTACGTGGATCAAATACTTTGAAACAACTGTTATATTTGTACTACTAAATAAATACTTAGTTGATTTCATACATTACAAATTTTTCGATAAACCATCTACAGTGTTCGATATTTGTTCAATCAAAGGTAACTTTAAAAAGAGGTTTTAGCCTGTGGTACGAGGGCTAAGAATATAACACATCTTTCTTCACAAACTAGAAAGAAAGGCGTATAATAAAAGTCAACAATGGAGCTAATATCTCCACGTTTGATGAACCCAATACATTTCCAGTATAGCATATTAAATTATAAAATAAAGCGGGCCGTGTTTTTCTAAACTTTTCGTACACTTAGAGGTCAACATAAAATGATATTTCGATCATACACTTAGAACGCATCACTACAGTTATCTGTAATGGAACGGTTTCCGTTTTAATTCATACATTTGCTTATAACAGTTGTATTTCTAAACTTAACAATTATCCTAGTCTATACCTTAGTATAGACTAGGATAATTGTTTTAGTCTTAACTAAAGAAGACTATTTTCTACGGTAATTTGAAGCAAAAAACAACCGTTTTAAGTTATCTTCGCAGAGTTTATGCTGCTGTTGGAATGATTAAATTTTTCTATTATACTTGCAAATGTTGAAAGTGCAGGAATCGGTACTTTATAGTGTAAAAAGGGGAGATAAAAATCTGTTGACAGTCTAGACTGGGTCGAGATAAAAATATAAAAAGTCCTTTTAAAATAATTTAAAAATTTGTCCTGTTTATTCTTGCTGAGTAAAACTTTATAGGTATCATAAATAAGGGTTTGTTTTTGACCTTTTTGGTCCGAAGCCCTAATATGCATAACCGCGCTATAAGACAAGTAGGTAATGGCGTACACACAAATCAAAACCATGATGGCGCAAATATAGGGCCTTTTTATTTGAAAAAATAATTAATTAGCTTAGAAATTATTGCCACTTTCAAAGGGATTTCATATTCATTTAGTAAGTCAAGTAGCCGGCTACTTTTTATTCGCAATTAATTTCTGTTCACAATGATTTTTAATGTCACTCTTGTTAGTTGTACCTACAATTACTTACATATTATTTGTAATCAATGGCGTGGCGTAGGTGTTGTGCGTATCTTTTATTATCTTTCCATCTATGAAAATTATGAATATCCGAGAACATAATTTCATTATAGTGTGATTTTTAGATTACTGTAAAGTTTTCCATGATTATAAAGACCCTTAAAAAATAGCATTGTGGTTCAGTAAAGAAAATAATACTGAAAATAAATGAACAAATTGAATTTTGAAGTTGATTACAAAAAGAAAAAGTAATTTTCTTGAGCGTACTTATATACGTTAGTCACAAACAATCGCTCACAAAATCCCAAAATCCTTTAAAAATATACTGCACGTATTATCAAAGGAACGTCCACTACACTTCTGCACGCCTGGTACCTAAGTTGTACATATATTCTAGCGAAGACATTGCAATACGTTTGTTTGTTCCGGACCGTATCTTCCTTTTTATAAGACGTCTTCAGGACTCAGGAGTTACGGGTCGGTACACCTTGTAAAGTTCCGCAACTGTTTAAGAGTTCTTTTATTGCCTTTTAATGCTTATTATACTGTAGCTATAGAAAACGGAGCAATTGATTTTTTTTGGCAGTTGATAGGTACTTTGCGTGTTTCGTGTTTATAGATATTAAACGTATTCGTTTATAACGTTGAAACGAATATTACTGTCTGAATTTTAGCTAACATTTTAATTAATTGTAGGTGCATTTACGAAAATTTTGTAAATATTCATGAAAAAGCTTTGTTTTTCATAATCCACAAAATAATAAAAAGGAACACAAGCTGCACCTGTCTTTCTTTTTAATTCTTTTACTGAGGAGCTTATTACATAAAATATGACTGTGACTGCTGCTTCATAATTATTTTTATTATGAAAATTAACAGATACGCAAAACACTTTCCAGGTAAAAAAAATAAAGTTTATTCTGACAGTCACAATAAAAGAAAATAGCTGTTGTTGTTATTTGTTATTAGACCGCTTTTATTATCATCATTTATTATAAAAGTATCACTAATTATAATATTGATCTCTTACTTATTCGCCGTTTTGAAGCTCTTCGGCTATACAATAGATGTACCTATTATGATAGCCGAAGAGCTTCAAAATGGCGCGATAAACAAAACCACGTAGAGGCCCTCTAACTTAAGAACATGATAAAATTTTACGAGCTAACACGAATACTGAAGTACAGTCAAGCACATTCCATTGTGGCGTGTATGCATGTGCGCAATAGTATGCGAATGTCCGTTAGTTCATAGTTTGATACGCTTCCGCGATTCCTCACATTGTCCGGGCGATGCCACGAACATGAATCTAAATGACATTTTTGCGTGCGGGTCATTCGCTTCTCAACAAAGTTGCTTAGAATCTCAGATTCTTGTTTACATTATTATTATTTCATTTGGCACAGTCAACAACTCATTTTAATACTTTTAGGAATAAAGGAAACCGTCTTCCATCCTCTTGCGGTGTACAAAGCTTGAAAGTCGATGGTCAGACACCGAAAAAATGTATATTTGATGAATAAAAAGTATATTTTATCTTAGAAAACATCGAAATCTTTTTTTTTTTTAAATAAAAGCTTACTAGCAATGTGGGTCACACATTACTAGTATTCTTGTTAACCCCTCGTGCTAAGCTAAAAGCTTGTGTTACGAGTAGGTTCACGTCGGTAGTGCAATGGGTGGGGTTCGAACCGGCAACCACATGATCGCAAGTCCGATGCCCTAGCCATTAGGCTACCGCCGCTTCCATATCCAATCAGTTCTTTATGTCCTATATAATAACTCCTTTTTTGAAATCGGTTACAATGTATTTCTTTGCTAGTTTCGTGTTCCTCTTTTGTATACAGATATAGATCGATACAGCCAAGAGTGGTTTAATTTGATTCCCAGTACGAACAAAGTGTGATTGGGTTCTGTTAGGATACAGTTGATGGGAATGAAATCGTGCCCCGTAACTAGAGGTGGACCGCAGATAAAAGTAACTAGCGTATCTCATTTCTTTTCCAACATAGGTAGGTACGGAGATCTCAAATTTCCTAAATCCATGGGAATTTCCAAAATCCTGAATGACGTTGTGAAAACCAATTTCATTATAATGTTTAAAAGTTTCTAAATTGATTGATATGAGCTGGATTTTGATAAGTTACGGTCGGTTTCGATACCGTAACTGTCTGTAGATTTTCTTACTTAAGGTAAAAATTAGACGTAAGGTCTATAACTACAAGTAACGTCAAAATCTAGAGACAAGATAAAGTTGTTTTATTGAAATCGCTTTCGTCTTACAGTACATAGAAGTACCTACTTTCGCTGTGGTTTCATATGGACAATATCAACGTTTTATAAATTTTAATAAGGTATAAGTACCAAAATTTAATTTCTACACAAAACTGTCAGAGTCAGTGCATACGTTTAGGGACAGGGCCGTCGCCTTCGGTCATACATTTTATAAAACGCTCTCCCACTTGACCGCTGTGACTTACAGGGAATTACAAGTAGATAATATATTTTTTAATGTTTTCGTTTTAAAAAAAGTTATTCTGTTTTATTTAAGGTATGTCAAAAACAGTTTATATTATTGTAACGCAATTCAGTTTGAGTAAATATGAAAATGTTTTCATTTAGATACCTAAACCAAATGTAAATTACGCCCGTATCTTAATATGATTAAGGTTTCATGGAATTATGACCATTATTATCATGAACCGGGCATAAGCAAAAACTCCAAGCCTAACTTTTATAAAAAAAAACCCACTAACACTTCTTGATCTGACAATTAAACCCAAAACCTCTTTCTCTCGGTAGCTACGCTTAGCCTATGGAGGCAGTTTTTTAGTGAAACTTTTAATTTTGACACATTTTAGTCGATTGTATACGGAACAAAACACATATCGATAATTTTCCCAGAACATCAACCACGAATAATAGTCTATCAATTACCTTAAACAGCTCGTTGATTACCAATAAAGAGGCTATTAAGAAAGCAATCATGATCGTCTGTCAGTCTCCGATGATGGTTGAAGTGATGAGCCAGTCTCAATGTCACGATAAATAGCCGGTAATACACTTACGTGGGGACGAGGAGGCCGTAATAGCTTCGGGCGTAACGTGATTTGCTAGTTCTCTATTACCTTAATGCTCCACAAGTATTCCGCCAACAAAGGAGGGATCTCTCTCTATATAATATCGACGCGGAGGTGTCACGCATGTGTGCGTTACGTTGTGTACTGAATTTGAATTTGAATGGAGTTCAACAATTTGTAGGTGTATCAAATATTAGTGTTTCAGAACTTTCCGCTGAGGGTTCAGTTTTGCCATTTTACTGTTCGCTCTAGCGATGTAGGTGCAATTATACTCTGTGGTAAATGTGATCAAAGACTTTACGACTCCATACCACCAACCGGCGGGCAAGAGAAAGCAAAATAAACTGAATGTACTTATTTTTTATTATTTTTTAGCATTAAATATTGCGAAATTTTCACAAAGAACTGAATTTTCTAATTAAAGAAAATTTCTAGTGAAAGAAAAATTCGATCTCAGGCAGGGTTTGAACCTGCGTCTCTCTGGTTAAGTACACCAGACGCTTTGCCAACTAAGCTACCGAGACCACTGCCTGTGATGTCGAATTTCTCTTCCACATTCTACGTCTTGAGGTGACGTCAGCACCATCTATTGGAGACATTACTATGTCTTTCAACCAACACGACTGCCTTTACAGGTAGTTCAATGTCGAACGATGTTGCCTAACCGTATTATGCTTATTTTTTATTATTTTTTAGCATTAAATATTGCGAAATTTTCACAAAGAACTGAATTTTCTAATTAAAGAAAATTTCTAGTGAAAGAAAAATTCGATCTCAGGCAGGGTTTGAACCTGCGTCTCTCTGGTTAAGTACACCAGACGCTTTGCCAACTAAGCTACCGAGACCACTGCCTGTGATGTCGAATTTCTCTTCCACATTCTACGTCTTGAGGTGACGTCAGCACCATCTATTGGAGACATTACTATGTCTTTCAACCAACACGACTGCCTTTACAGGTAGTTCAATGTCGAACGATGTTGCCTAACCGTATTATGCTTATTTTTTATTATTTTTTAGCATTAAATATTGCGAAATTTTCACAAAGAACTGAATTTTCTAATTAAAGAAAATTTCTAGTGAAAGAAAAATTCGATCTCTCAGAGAGACGCAGGTTCAAACCCTGCCTGAGATCGAATTTTTCTTTCACTAGAAATTTTCTTTAATTAGAAAATTCAGTTCTTTGTAAACTGAATGTACCTAAATTGATTTGTTAAAGACACGTTTTCTAGTCAATAGTTTAGATTTTAATTCTAGGCGATCGGACTTCATAACTTATACTCCGAAATGCCGAAACAACTCGGAGAATCATGATCTCTCTTCAAATAGTAATATCAAGTATGTGAGCGTCACATTTTTAAGCGGTCAATGGTGATTTTTAGTCAGTTAAGAATGATCTATCGTGTCGATGTTGCTACCCATCTTACGGCTTATTTTGTAATAATCACACTCTATAATAGAATATTGTACTATAGCAAATCCGGTTATATGTTGGTGTCGTCTGATTGGATTGAATTGCGCTTACTAATTGCGAGAATATGGTCCGTAAAGTTGGTCGTACCACCGCAAGTTCCGATGTGTAACCGGTAATTGTGGTTAACCGATCAGGTACAGCACTAAAAGTACTACAGACAGAATTAATGGCACCTTCCGGCAATTTAATAGTGCGGAAATCTAGTGTAATTTATCTGTCAGTAAAATTTTCTGGTATGATCTAAAATAAAAATAAAACAAGTATTTTGGTCCGTCACAGATTGATACTTACGGACCATTATGATAGGTTTGGTAGGAGAAAGACCAAAAGAGAGGAACAGACTGAAAGAGAGGTAAGAACCGATACCAAGAATACGTTACGCCATACCATCGATACCATAGTCCGAGACCAAGAGAGAGAGAAAGACCGGGTCCGAGAGATAAGGAGATACCAAGATCAAGAGAGAAAGATAGACCGAAACCGAAATCTAGGCCACTATCTCGATCTAGGATTTATAACACTATTCTAAGAATAGGCAGGTAAAAAAACTAAAAAGTTTGTTGTTTTATTTAAATATAACAAAAAAAATATTTTTCAAATACCTTTTCTTTTATACTTTCATAAGCATCGTTTGTTAAATTTTGCTGTTACTTTTATAGGTAATCACGACCACAAGATGATAGCTCCTTTAGTAGCCCCATCTAGGAAAAGAGCTGAACTTTTAAAATATCGGGAGTGCATCAAATAACGTCGGTTTGCTTCCCCGACCCCTTGAACCGTATTAACCTATTTTACTCAGCTGCGTCTTATGAGTTGCTCGGTAAGTTTAACACCTGATATTATCAGATTTTTTGTTCAATGACCCCTAAATGTGACCTATATAGGGGTATTCGGAAATGGTATATATCGATCCAAATGGCGTTATAGTAACAAAATATAATAATGGTATGTTATATTTTGTTACTATACCTGCCTGCAGTTTCAAAGGCTTAGGACAAAACTTAAAAAGCCTGATGCTTCAAAATTAATATTATGTATCTTTAAGTTATTTTTGAGTAGCCTTAAATAATTTTTCCTTCACTAAAATAACATACTAGATTTAAGTTGCGTTTGTTTTTAATATAATAAAGACTATATTGTATAGACTATGAAGGTACATTTATATCTCGTGGGCCACGTCTTAATATCATGACCGTAGCTAACAGCCGGTGATCGCCATCTTAAGTGCACTTCACCGCGCCGTCACTCACACCATGTTACTCACACGCCTGAGATTGGCATCAATATGCGTTATGATTATGATATGAGCCATACTATATGTTACGCCCAACAAATGATTGCTCGTTTGTTTAACCTAATTTTATTTAGCATTTTTACTTCAAACCCTATATCATAGTGCGTTTTCTTGTTTTTTTTTTTACCACACTAGAATGTTCCCCTGTACTGTGGATGCATACACGAACATACACTAATGCCCAAACATAGAACACTTATCCTATAATCCATCCAAATAATTATTTATTCAGTACGGGTAGGTATTGGATCTGCGCATGCGACCTGTAGCGCAGCAGCCGATTCCCCAACAACTGCGCTAATATCGAACTTATTACGCAACTAGAAAATAGGCTTACAATCTAAAACCGTTCATAATTTTGTTTAAGCTGATCTCTCACTGTACAAAAAATCTATACTACGTGAGGTCAACTTATATTGGAAATAAATAGCTTCATATGTAGCTATGTGTACAAATAATGTTCTCATTTTTGTTCCTTTTTTCCTATCTTCATAAACCCTAACGATAATAGGAGATATACTTCATCTTATCTTATCTTACATTTGGATACTATTACAGTGTAATGAAATACAAAATATTACAACATTGCTTGTTATATTCAATTTTCTCCGAGGTCAGGCTATCAAATGTGTCTAGGTTGTAAAATATTAGCACTAAACCTTTGCTTGACAAAGTGAGTTTGTGACAATATTCGTGAGTTTAGATGCCTAGCTGACGAAATTGTATATAGATGTTTGCCAAGTGATTTTATATTACGCAATAGTGCTAGCAGTGATATACCTAGTCAGATGTCTCAAGTACGAACCCAAAGCCACTAAGACCAGGTTTGTTTTTCAATGATTGCCACTGCCTTATTAGTCTAGTGGTCCTACTGCTACGCTAAGGGGTCCTGGGTCCGCTTCCCAGGTCTAGCAAATTGTTATTAAGTTTTTCATTAAAATTCTCCGTAGCATCTCGAAGTTTACTTTTGTGCCGGTTAAGAGCAATAGCGTCGGCCCCTATTACATCGGACCTAATCATACCGGCGAAGTGTGGGTGTATTAGTAGGTACATTTCTGCCTAACTCTTTGGGGAATACAGGCGAGATTATTATGTTGTATTTTTTTCTGTTTCGTTATTAAATGTTTATATTTAGACACTCAAAACGTATTTTTTTACTGCTACGAGACCATACAGGCTATAATTGTAAGGCATACAATAACCCTTCATAATTTCATTGCTACAAGAAAAAGTCAAGGAATTTTTGGCTACTCAAGTGTATCCACTCCAATACATATTACCATATTACACATACCATTAAGCTTTATTAAAATCCGTTACAAAACCTTCCTTTTTTACCAATATTTGGAGGTATATGTACACGCTTGTATATATTGCTACTATACATATATATGTATAGGGCGCGCGGTTGAACCAGTAACGTGATTTCCCAAATCGGACATCTCTCGCTTTGAGTGCTCTTCAAACGCTCACTCAGTAAAAGGCATATCTCCGATGTGCACTCAGCTGCCGCCTCTTGAAAACGTGATACTTGCATGTACAGAGCTAAATCCATATACAACCTTATACAGATAATTACCTAGAAGACAAACGACACAGTTTTGATACTTCTCGAAACGATATAACTGGCCTAATAATTCTAATTCATTTAACATTTGGCCCCTAATTCCATTCAGGAATTGCTAAAACATGTTTCTTTTGTTTACATGGAATTTTATACCTGGTTCAAAGGAAGGTGCAGTGTTTTTTTTGTGAGAAAGGAGGAAACCTTTCGGATAGGCAAGGATTTACGCTTGACGGATCGCGGTCCAATAAATTGGCAACTTGCTCGTATATATTTCTGAGTCTTTGTGCGGGAACGGAATCAGAACCAACCTTTGTGGAGTATTAAGTTCGTATTTCGTCTCTGTTTATTGAACTTTAGCAGCTCAAGTAGTTCTTAATTTCGAATGAAAGGAAGTTGCGACCTCCTTTTAGTGTTCCCTTTTTAGTGAAAAGTTACTCTATCGATTATAGTATTGAAATCAGTATTGGAAACTTTGTTTCCGCGAAAAGTATTTGCTAGACTGCCTCATTGGTCTAGTGTTCCTAAGCGCGACTGCTATGCTAGGTCCTGGGTTCGATTGCCTGGTCTAGCAAAGTGTTATTAAGTTGTCAATAAATTCTGCGCAGCTGCTCGAAGTTTAGCTTTGTGCCGATTAAGGGCAATAGGCTCGCCCCCTTTTATATAATCATACCGGCGAATTGTGGGTATACATTAGTACACCTCTGCCCTCTGCCTCTTACCCTTCGGGGAATACAGATGAGATGTTATGTAATGCTTATGTTATAAATATTTGCGTATTAGTATTTTTATATTTCTTGTCGTTAATAAAGTACATATAATAAAATATGTATTTTCATGTTCGCGATATATGTATATGATGGTGATGTTATTTAGCACAGATATAATGTCACTATAGATACAAGTAACCAGAGTGAACCACCTGATCCCCTGAGATAAACCCAAAAAAAGGCCCATAAAGTATGCAAATTTCTGCCAATGACTCTAACCACCCTGTATTAGTTAAAAAACTTAGTTATTAACAAATAGTGTTGCTATTACCCTGCTGTCTCACACACAAACACACTGCAATAATGATCACACTGTAACACATGACGCAACAAATAAAAACAAAAGCAGGTGCAAGTACCTACATAAATCTTGACATCTGAACTATTTTGACTGCTGAGCTCAAGTAAATGGGTTAATGAAGGAGAAAATTACGTCATCCATCTTAGTTGGATTCCTCTTAGCAACGCCGTGCCGGGCTTAATTCACTTCATTAATGTTTTTTTTTTTCTCCCAGTTTTCCCTACTGTACGAAAAAACAAAGATAAGCTGAAAAAATAACAACTCCATAAATGAGATTTGCTGACGTTTCTCTCTCCGGTTTTATATTACGTTTTAAGATATTTTTTTGAACTTATCGTCTTTATAGTGAGAAGATTGATGTGGTTAATAAGACGTAGAGATTAAGGACTTGGGGTACGGACGACTATTAGCCTGGAATCTAGATGGTAGTTCACGGTCTAGTGCCTCTTAGAACTTGTTTGAATAAAATTAATCTTACTGATAAAACTAAAAAAGCCGTCATGAATCTTTGTTAGAATATCAACATAAAATTTAATTATGCTAGTTTGCGGACTGATTAGTATAATTAGTGGTTCAAAGCTTAGTGGTAGAAGAGGCTCTTGCTGTGCCCCTTTTACAAGTTAATGTAACTTTTTTTACCTCAATGGCGCCTGTATTTCTTGAAATACAGGCGCCATTGAGGTCTCGATGATCGATCTTTGGGAAGAAACGCCGAAACGAAGTCAGAGAATCCTGGTCTAAGTATTTTAAAGTTTAGAAAGTAGTTGTAGGCATTATCAGATACCTATGCGAGATGTGAAAATGAGAGACTAAAAACATGATTGTACATGGTACCATTTTGGACTTATATTCCATCAAATAAAACGATATAAAAAGAAAGGATTTCGTAACATAAATACAAGTTGTTGAATTGAGAACCACCTCTTTTTTTAATATCGGTTAACAATGCAGTTACAATCTGGCCTGTGTCACAATTTATTTTAGATGCTACTTTTGGGAAATTTTCGTTTGGCATTGAACTAACTGTAAAGTAAGTCGTGTGGGTTGAAAAACACCTCGTAAGACGTCTTCAATAGATGTCACCGTCACCTTAGGACGTAGAATGTGGAAGACATTCAACATCTCAGGCGTGAACTTTGTAGCTAAAGTATCTAGGGGGTATTTAACTAGGGTATTTATCAGAATATTTATTTATTATTTAGCTGGAGGGACATCAGTATAAATCTTACCTGAGATCGAATTTTTCTTTCGCAAAATTCTATATCGAATATTTTTTTAAACTTATACCGAATATTTTTGTCAAGCTGTTTAGTTTGCTAGCTAAATTAGTGGTCAATTCATACCCAAAATAAACATTTAACGACTAATTTTAAGGAAAACCTATTCAATGCGAGGTCAGGTTATAGTTGAAATGTATATTTTAATGTGTAGCTGTGTTATACAAAAATATCCCAGTCCAGGAAGGACATTATTTATTCTATTCGAAAATAAAATTCCATTTCACACTTTCAGTCTGTGGTTCAATTTAACGCTCTATATATAGAATAATCGACGTAAAGCGATCTAAATAGGTGAGATTTATTTGAACGTACATGTAATATATATAAAACGCTTTTCTCGTCTTAAAAGAAGAACGAATTTTGAAAGCGCTTTGAATACAAAAGCTTGTGGGTGTGGAAACATAATGCAAAAAGAAAAATAATTGTCTGTGTTAGGTACCTATCTAATTATCTATATTAAATTTATTTAGACATGTAAAGGAAAAGCCAATTCGTTTATGGTGTAATCGTGAGTTTGTCTTCATTTTTAGAGCCAGTGTTAATTATTTTCTGGTTGATACGAAGGTGATATCAATATACAAAGATGCTTGTCCTGTATTCGATTCGATTGTAGCCTAAAAAATACACTACACTGCATAAACTTACGAAGTTGTATCAAATATTTTCGTAAGTGCAACAATAAAAAAATACATTCGTCTTGCTTACATTTCTATTTGGAGTCAATTAGACCCAAAACATCCTCCCACATTTCTGCAAAGACGTTAAGCCGACGTCAGTCCCAACTGATATCTCTAGGTGATAACGTTACAAGCAAGGTGACGTAGTATGGGTATGACGTAAAGCGACGGCCGGCCATCACGGTGTTATATATGGAGGGCTGCTGCGATCACAACATACGAAGGGCGTGGCCACCCGCAATTAAGCCGATGGCCCACTAGCAAATCTACAAAGTGGACATTTGCATACGACGGTGACAACCCTAAGTTTGTCGACTGCTCCTGAAATTTTGATATCGGAAAATGCTGCTATAAGCAATATTGTTTGTGTATCAAATATGTATTTACGCTCGTTTTCCTTTCAGGGCGGGCAACATTCCAAGAGAGGCACAGACTGCCGCAACGTTCACTACTGGGTATTCGATTGAATATCACAATAATGGAATGGTAGGTGGCATTTTTTTCACTTGTTCTTATAGATTTTATTTCCCTCAACAGCTGTCTTTACAATCGTTAAGTTCTTAGAGTAGAGTACACTTTTTGTAAATTTTGTCAACACAGACGTCTTATATGCTGATACATATACATACATACAAATTATTAGATAAGCTCAGACTAAATTATTTTTTGATTTTTGTACAAGACAAAAAGAGAGCCAGCAAAACCGTAGTTAATACTTTTTTAAGACAATTGGTAGCCTATGTCCTTCTTCAATGGTTGGTTGAATCAATTTAAATGTAGTCTATAGATTGGTGTAAAACTTACAGAAAAAGACAGGGAGAGATTTACTTTCCTATTTATAATATGATCATTAATGTGGGCTTATAGAATTAAAATATCATCATTTACTAGACCATTTGTAACCAAAGAGGTTGATAGCCTTGTCATCTTCGCCACAATCCTAGTTAGTCTGAAATCAAATTAAGATGACCGCACAATCCAAGATGATTGTTATTACTTATCAATGAATATTCAGCGCGTAAGCCTGCTATAGTTCGTTAACGTCCAAACATCTCGGCTCGGCACTTATCCCGGCACATTCTGACGTCTGCCGGCTGCCGGTTGCTCCGTAATCTCTTGGGCGTGCAGATTCCAAACTAATGTTGCCAGTTGCACACTTGGTATGGACGATAGAATACTTAAATAGAAAAGAGTATAGTACTTTATTACCAGTCATATTGTATTGAGTCTTGTGTAGTTTAGGTATACTTTCTACTACGCTCAACCTAATTACGACTCAATAAGAAACAGGCGGAATAATATGTATGACCTTTAATTATATATGTAGAATATTTATATAAGTATTCATTGGATAGTTAACAATAATTTTGTCATTTACAACCTTCCACGTAAAACCATCATGCTAAACATAATATAACATTTAAGACGTAATATTTTGTATTAGAATTATTTTATATAGGCATTAGAAAAGAATTACGGTACCTACTTTTATAGCTGAGCAAGTCACACAAATTTAAATACATATTCAGAATAATTCAGGGTACACGATTCTTGACCCCAAAATAGATTTTAATAGATCTATAAATGGCTGTTTTCACAGCCAACATTGGGACACTAGACAGAATATGCAAAACCACTCTTTATGTGCAGCATTCCTAATGGAGCTGGTTTAATTTTCAAACACACATCCAATACATATAATCGAGATCGCGAAAATAGTTTCCAGTAGATTACTTTACAATCTTGTGCTGCAGTTGACGGTTCATCCGATGCTTTGCCTTTGATAAAGTGCCATCTGTAGTAGATGGAACTTTGATGTGAACTATTTTTTCAATTCATCTGAAAAATGAAAATCTTTCGAAAAAATCATTATTTTATGTTTCACGGGAGTATGTTTTCAGGAGCGTTTTTGTCAATGTCTGTACCTAGGTACACACGACTACAGGTCAAACAATACAATTCCAGTTTAAGTTGATCTCGCATTGTAAAGGTTTTACATACAATAAGAAGCCAGCTTAAACTGTTCTATGTTCAGACGTATGTACAAAGAAATACATGTAAGAAAAAAAAATGTAGAGGAGAGCATAGTAATAACACGAAATGAAAATAAAATAGCGAGAAAAATCCCCATATAAATCAGTCAGTATTTATTGGACTACCAAAGCATTAAAAACTATTTCTGTGTCACAAAAGGCTGCAGTGAAAGATAATGCTCCGACGATTCTATCACGGTGTATGCCCGATATCGCTAATCCGATTCCAAGTCGGGCCCGCCCGTCCGTTCGGAACATCCGTACAAAGAACTTCCATTAACGGACAAAAAAACCCTTGAAACGTTTTACCTTAACGCCTTTCGCTGGCACCGCTACATCTCACCTAGACTGTGACAATAAAGCTTATCGATGCAAGTTCTATATCATCTAACCTTTATTATTTTCGCGGCTTTTTTTAAACGTTCATTGCTTGGCCAGTATTTAGCATTCGGTTTCTTTTCACTGCTACTGCGTTCTTCTTGTTTGCTTTTGAGTGCAAAATAAGTACCTAAATGAGAAAATAACATTGGTTTTAAACTAAAATTAAACGTTTAATTAAAACGCTATGCGAGCGTAGTTAAAGTTGTTTGGGAAAAAATGCTTTTGAAAGGTGGCTGATGGTATGTAAGAATACGCCATTTTATATTTCAATACATCATAGTTTGTGAAAACGAAAATAAATTCAAAATAGTTAAAATAGACACTTCTGAAAAGCTAATATATTAAACTCACTGTTACAAATGAGTAATTAGTCAATTATGCAATGATTCAATTATGTAATTTAACAACTAAATAAAAACCTTTAGCTAGCTGAAGCACAAAACACAAACAAGATAGAAAGATATATAATATAAAAAAAAAACAAAAAGACTCAAAAGAGCATAAACGACATAAATTTGCGTAGCAATAACTTTTCACATTTGAAAACGTTACGTTCTATTTACTTATAAATTGGATTTTGATCAAGTCAAAACCGTAAAAACAAAATGCAATAACATAAGTAATTAATGTTTGCAATATAAATGCAACTACAGCGAAACAGATTCTTCAATTTAAACAAAATGTTAATAAAACCTGCAAGTAATAGATTGCAGGAAGGAAAGAAAAACGGAAAGCGATTAATCGGCATAAAACTAAGTACTACAAAAGATCGACCTAAAAATTGTAGTCATTTTATATGAGCCCGATCATTGTACTGAGGAACGGCTGGCGTTTTGAGATTTTCGGATAATATGGATAATCCTGGGTGCTCGAAATGAAGCTACCGGGATCCTTTGCTGTTCATCCGACTTGAAAATTATTTATTCATTGCCCTGTTTATGACTATGATTATGTTGGTTAATACCATAATAACCGTAATGTTCATTATTAAAATTAACTGAAATGATTACGCATCGTGTTCAAAAGTGTTTTGATGCACCGTAATATGATCCACATTAGAACATTGCTATCTGTTATGGGTTCTGAATATGAATTGATTACTAAAAAAAAGGTTTTGAATACTCCCCGGTCGTATACCTACCATTAAAAAACCTATGAATGGGAGACCATTTAAAATCTGATAATTTAAATGCTTGGGCATGGATGCCGCTATAGAAATAAGCAAAAATCGTTCTGTATAGTCTGCCTACTCCTGTGAGAAAAAGGTGTGAGTATGATCTATAAATCATGACAATAAATTAATATGTATAGGTTAACTGACCTACCTACCTATTACAAAAAATATTAGGTACGGTCAGCAACGAAAGTTGCTGAACACCGCCAGGTTTTGAAAACAACACAGCACCAATACTTTTCAATATATTCACTTAGGAAAAAAATGATGGTCCAGTATGTAGAAACACGTACTACTTACCACATCTCGGGTCAGTAAGTTTTGGATAATAAATATGTTTAAGCGTCTTGAAGATTTCATCGTGTTCAGCAACTTTCATTGCTGACTGTACCTAATGTGCAACAAGAGTTGTTAGTAATAAAATACAAAGATTAACAGACCCATTTCAACTGAAACAAAAAACCACAATACACACAACAAAATAATCGTAAACCGGGCACCGTAACTTAAACCGTGAAACTTGAACCGCGTCGAATAAAAATTAAAGCTGTAAAAAGTACTGTTTGAACCTATATAGTTGACGTATAGCATACGCTCCAGTGCCGCCATGCTGTTTCTACACGACCAAAGTACTTGAAACCCAGAGCACGAAAGCACACAGTCACAATTGGAAGTCATAATGATAAGTGGGCAAAGCAAACGGAGCAAGACCGCAACGTTCTATCATGAAGCAATAATATTGAACTCTCACAAGCACCGATCCACAATATCTACTTATTATATTCCTTTTTGTTCTTGTCTTTGGATCTGAACATTTATTACTGTCTTATTGCTTGTGGAGTGCTTGAGGCCGCGGGGCCAACAAGCAGTTATTATGTTGGGACTGGCGAAAAATGAGCAAGAAAAGATTTTTGCATTCTGCATCTCCACGGAACACTTTAAAAATTTCAATCCGCATAACAATTAATCAAACATTTTTGTTTCTGCTTTTTTCTGTTGTTCGTCGGGGTAGTATTCTAATAATCTTCCTGGGGTGTTTTATCCTCCGACTTCTTAACCATTTCCTAAGTATGTTGGAATCGACTTCCAGTCCAGGCGTATGTGGCTGAATATCAGTATTAGTAGTAGTAGACTAAGCAGTCTACCTACCCAATTTCTGGACTACACAGATGTGCGAAGAAAAAAATTTTGTTAGGCTTTATGAGCTTCTTTCTGACTACCACTAACGATTTTGGTAGGTGTTCGTATGACAAGCGAGACCGGGATGAACGGTCTCCATCCACAGGGTGACCGCAGCAAGCATAGCTGTTAGCGACGCATCCTAAATATGTATACGTATAATGTACCTACTCATGTTAAATAATTTAAGTAATTCGAAAGTAAGTAGGTAACATAGAAATTGTAGGCACAATAATATTTTTGTGGAACTTTCCGAGCCGCAACATTGTATGTTTGTATCGAAATTAGAAATTTTTAGGGAATATTCCGTTCGCAGCTGCATCTTACAATGTAGTTTTAGATTTGAATTAATAAATTCTTTTGGGTAATTTCCACTATGATTGTCAACAAGTGCGACTCTATAAAAGGGAGCGTAGTAGAGAAATCAGGGCAGTATTTTTCAGTAATTCGGCAGGATAACACCAGCAAACAGTGCAGTAAATGGTCGTGTTTAGAAAGTAATAGAGCCAGTGTACTATCCCATAATTTAGGTCTTAGTCGTAGCCTAAGTGAAGCTGCGGCTAAGAAATAGGGATCAGTATAAGTTGCCAAGAAGTATACGTCGCATTAAGCATAGGTTACTGAATATTAGGTCTAAGAGAAACCTAAACAGTAATAGGGTGCCCACGACCGCCTAAGTGAAGCGGGAGTGTGGCAAATAGGCATATTCAGTCAGTGCGCAGAGGCCTGAGCGAAGCCCCCTATTGTACCTAACGCTATACGTGAATTGTGAACATTGTTAAACTATAGAACCGACATTTGGGTATTTACCCTATTTACTGTAAGAATCTGTGTATTGTTGTATAAACTCAGTGCGGGTACCGATATATCGTGCTAATGCGTGTAAGTAGTTTCGTGTTTTGACTGATTATTATAAATACTCGCCATCAACACTAAGTACTGTCGAATTGTTTTATTGTGTACATATTGAGAACTGACTATAGAAGCTGTGTACATATTTTGTGTCTTGTGAATTATCTAGTGTGTGTTTGTGTACTTTGATTTATCGTGTAAAATATAGATTGTTTATTTTGAACTACACGAGTGTTTAAATCATAGCCCTAGCCCCCTTTAGGAATAGTCTTTGACCAAAAGGCAACAGTGATCAGGCATTGTGACACGGATTGATCCCGCTGGCGCAAACATTATATGTAGGTGGAGCTGGCCTATTGAATCCTGGTACCTGAGTACATCGAGGCTTAGTATCGAGGCAAGTAGGCTTCGTCTTCACTGCATTGAGCTATCTACATACCTAAGTATCTATCTATTTTAGTTAGGTACGACTTAATAGGTAACATTTTTCTGGTCCTTCGAGCCGGATCGGGTTAGTTACAATGCCTACCACACGTTCGGAAGCTTCACGGTCAAAGACTGGAGGGCAGGCTACGACGTCTGCGGATTTAAGCTACCAGACTCCCACCAAGACTGCTGCAACTTCGTCTTCGGCCACTAGGGTCACGTCTCCTGCTAAACAGGCAGGGGATATCACCACTGCGAGTGTCCGCTCTGGCACACACATTGCCGAGCGGGCTGCGCCGATACGCCGAGCGGCCGGCGGAGCGCCCGCCGCTACCGCCGCGCTTCTCACGCCCGCTTCACCCGCTACTATCGATAGCGAGCTGTTGCGTGTGCGGGCTGAGGAGGACTCCGCAATCAGGGCAGGTGAGTCATCGCGTCTCGCTGAGGAGGCGCGCCAGCATGACGAGGTAATGGCTCGAATAGTTGAGGTGGAGAAGAGGCATCGTGCACGTATTGAAGAAGATAGTCGCCGCGCGCAGCAATCGCCGGTGACTGATGAACACGCGCCAAGAGAGCGGATGGATGTTCGTCGTGATACACCACTAGATACAGACACACGGTCAGTGTGTTCCTCGCATAGGAGGAAAGCAGAGGCATTGGCCAAAATAGCGATAGCGAAGCAAGATCTCGAGATAGCAAAGGCTAAGTCTAAGGTAGCCCAAGCGGAACTCGAGCTCCTTCAAGCAGAGTCAGACGAGGAAATGGAGGTTAGGCAAGAACCTTTAGATGGGGCTCAAAGGGTAGACGGGTGGTTCGAACCCACCAAGGTATCACCATTAACAGTAAAGGAAAACAGTTCATCGAATAAGTCCGACATACAAGAGTTAACGTCGGCTATTGCGATGCTTGCTAAAGGGTCACGCGTACCTTTCAATATAGACCTTCCGTACTTCAACGGAACCAGTGAGGAGTGGCTAGCATTTAAGCGGTCATTCGAAGACACCGCTAGCAGCTACAGCAGCGCGCAGAATTTGACCCGCCTAAGAAAGGCTGTACAAGGTAAGGCAAGAGAGGCCGTAAAAAGCCTACTGTTTACAGCTGACAATCCAGCAGATGTGATAGCTGGTCTAGAACAACGGTTCGGTAGACCCGGAGCCATAGCCCTGTCCGAGTTAGACAAATTGAAATGCCTACCTCGAGTGAGTGAAAGCCCAAGTGAGATATGCGTGTTCGCGAGCCGCGTCAGGAACGCTGTCGCGACAATAAAAATGCTAGGTAAGCCGCAGTACCTATATTCACCGGAAACCTTAAAAGCAATAGTAGAAAAGATGCCGCCGTCAATGAAGTTTAGATGGTTTGCGTACCACCAGAGCCACAAACAGGAAGACACCCCCGAGCTCGTACTTATAGATAAGTACTTAAGTACAGAGGCAGATATGTGTGGCGACTTTGCCCCACCGGAAGCATCGACGGATACCAAGTCGATTAAGCCACGCAACGCCGCTGAGACATCGTGGGATTCTAAGGGAGATTCGCGTCGCAGACCGCTACATGTTGCCCAGGAAGAGCGAAATCAAAAGGAGTACCCACAATGCAAAAAGGAGCACTGGTTGTCCGAATGCAATGATTTCAAAAAGGTGAGCTCTGATGACAGATGGAAGTTAGTTAAGAAAGAGGGAATATGTTTTAAGTGTCTTAAGTCGCGACACAACAGGTTAAACTGCAAGGCACCTACATGTAAGACGTGTAATAGGTGGCACCACTTACTACTCCACGCAGAAAAGCAAGAAGGTAAGAGTACTACGTCACCAGAAGAGAGGGTGACCTCAGTCAACAGCACAGCCACGGGAGAGAGTAGGGCAGTATATCTTAAGATGCTACCCGTAGAGGTGTACGGTCGCACAGGATCGGCACGGATACTTGCTCTCATGGATGAAGGCTCAACAATATCACTGTTAGACTCATCGGTAGCTCAGCGAATAGGAGCGAGCGGCAAACAGGAACCACTCCTATTAGAAACAATAGGTGGTAAAGAAATTGAGAAAGCTGACTCGCACCGAGCATGCATCAAAATAAAAGGAGTGCATCGCAGAGATAAGAGACCGATCGAGGTAAGAACAATGGATGGGTTAAACCTATCATCTCAAGAAGTCTCAGCAGTCACCATAGACGGCTGCGAGCACTTGAAGGGGATCAGAGATCATCTTGTGTATACAAGGGAGCGACCTCAGTTGCTGATAGGACAGGACAACTGGGGTTTGATCGTGACCCGCCGGCTGAAGAAAGGTAAGAAGTCGGATCCAGTAGCCTCACTAACGAGTTTGGGGTGGACACTCCACGGGTGTGATACAAACACAAGTGCGAACATGCCCGTGAAGTTTATAAATTACTGTAAAGCCAGTGAAGCAGAATGGACGCACAAAGCAACAAGAGAAGCACCGACCAAGCCCACGTCGATCCCGCGACTTGAGCTTCAAGCAGCGCTGTTGAACAGCAGATTAGCGTCTAGTATAGAAAAGGAAATAGATCTTAACATTACAAGTAAGATTTATTGGACAGACTCAAGTACAGTGTTACGTGTACAAGCAGATCCACGTAAGTTTAAAACTTTTGTTGCTCCTTGTCTAGCTGAGATTGAGGAGCTCACGTGCCCACAAGATTGGCGGTGGGTGCCTACGAAAGAGAATCCAGCAGACGACGCCACAAGAGGAACCCCGCGTAAGTTTAATAGCAACACACGGTGGTTCACCGGCCCGGAGTTCCTACGCAGCGGTCCAGAGGGATGGCCCTGGCAATCTAAGTGTCCGGCGGACGCAGCTGTGATAGAAGAAGAAAAAGGCTCGGCAACAGTGGCGGCAGCAAAGTCCTACATAAGAATCCCAGAACCAAACCAGTTCTCGAATTGGGTAAGATTACTGCGTACAACAGCAGGTGTATTTCGGTTTATGGAATTACTCCGCACGCGCAATAAAGATGTGCGCATGACACGCGGAAGAGAGGGCAATGACAAAAGCTCATTCATGGTCCTCAGTAAGAACTGCGAGCAAAAGGCAGTAACCGAGAGAGGGATAAAATGCAAAGTTATCCTACTAGGGTGTCCCAATATGGGGGGCGCATGGGAGTGCTTAATGCGCTCGGTGAAAACGGCACTTTCGGCCGTACTAACCTTTAACGCGCCGAAGGCGGTCGTCCATACTTTGATTACAGAAATAGAACACATAATCAACTCGCGGCCGCTCACTGACGTCAGCATGGACCCAGAAGAGGAGGAGAGCCTGACGCCCAACCACTTCCTGCTAGGGAGGTCCTGCGCAGCCATGGCGCCGGGTGAGACGAGCGACCGAGACCTCATCGGCAGGGCGAACTGGCGCACTGTACAGCGCCTCGCTGACCATTTCTGGGCACGTTGGGTGAGGGAATATCTCCCCTTATTCATGCCCCGGAAAATCACGGGTCGTGTCACGACCGATCCGTGCACAGGAGACATCGTGCATCGTGGTGGTGGATGCCACACTACCACGCAACGACAGGCCTCGGGGTGAGGTGACCCCCACCCACCCGGGACCCGACGGCAGAATGCGCATGATGGACGTGCGCATACCAGGCGGCGTGCTAAGACGCCCCACTCGTCGTGTCGTCGTGTTGGTGCCAGCGACAGCGGAGACTGCGTCGCCCCTGCAAGATGGAGTGCTACGCACTGCGGGGGAGAATGTTAGCGACGCATCCTAAATATGTATACGTATAATGTACCTACTCATGTTAAATAATTTAAGTAATTCGAAAGTAAGTAGGTAACATAGAAATTGTAGGCACAATAATATTTTTGTGGAACTTTCCGAGCCGCAACATTGTATGTTTGTATCGAAATTAGAAATTTTTAGGGAATATTCCGTTCGCAGCTGCATCTTACAATGTAGTTTTAGATTTGAATTAATAAATTCTTTTGGGTAATTTCCACTATGATTGTCAACAAGTGCGACTCTATAAAAGGGAGCGTAGTAGAGAAATCAGGGCAGTATTTTTCAGTAATTCGGCAGGATAACACCAGCAAACAGTGCAGTAAATGGTCGTGTTTAGAAAGTAATAGAGCCAGTGTACTATCCCATAATTTAGGTCTTAGTCGTAGCCTAAGTGAAGCTGCGGCTAAGAAATAGGGATCAGTATAAGTTGCCAAGAAGTATACGTCGCATTAAGCATAGGTTACTGAATATTAGGTCTAAGAGAAACCTAAACAGTAATAGGGTGCCCACGACCGCCTAAGTGAAGCGGGAGTGTGGCAAATAGGCATATTCAGTCAGTGCGCAGAGGCCTGAGCGAAGCCCCCTATTGTACCTAACGCTATACGTGAATTGTGAACATTGTTAAACTATAGAACCGACATTTGGGTATTTACCCTATTTACTGTAAGAATCTGTGTATTGTTGTATAAACTCAGTGCGGGTACCGATATATCGTGCTAATGCGTGTAAGTAGTTTCGTGTTTTGACTGATTATTATAAATACTCGCCATCAACACTAAGTACTGTCGAATTGTTTTATTGTGTACATATTGAGAACTGACTATAGAAGCTGTGTACATATTTTGTGTCTTGTGAATTATCTAGTGTGTGTTTGTGTACTTTGATTTATCGTGTAAAATATAGATTGTTTATTTTGAACTACACGAGTGTTTAAATCATAGCCCTAGCCCCCTTTAGGAATAGTCTTTGACCAAAAGGCAACAGTGATCAGGCATTGTGACACGGATTGATCCCGCTGGCGCAAACATTATATGTAGGTGGAGCTGGCCTATTGAATCCTGGTACCTGAGTACATCGAGGCTTAGTATCTAGGCAAGTAGGCTTCGTCTTCACTACATTGAGCTATCTACATACCTAAGTATCTATCTATTCTAGTTAGGTACGACGTAATAGGTAACAATAGCAGATCTTTTCATCAGATCTGTCATAACTTAATCTTGAATTTATTTCACGTCAGAAGCTGTGGTTACTTTAGGTAAATGAGATATTTTTACTCGACAGAGTCTTATGTTGTCTACGCATATATACACGCTAATTCTGAATTTTTTAGGGTTACTCTCATAATTAGAGCTGTTAATAATAGCTCTTATAATTATGCGCACTTTCACCCCCTCAAAGGTTAGCCATTAAATAAAAAATATTAATAGGTACAGAATATACAAGCAGCCAGTTAAAAGATTCGAGAACTGTGTGTTATATATAACTGTGTGTTATATATCGTATAAGTGTGCATGTAAGTCTTTTTTTAACCCCCGATGCAAAAACGACCAGGTGCCGTATTACCACGTATTAATGCCATCATTTTTACGTTGTGAAAGAGGGACGCCACTATATAACCTGTAGAGCGGCATCCCTCTCTCACAACCTAAAAATGATGGCATTAATACGTGGTAATACGGCCCCAGGTGTAATAAGTTTGACGTGTCTGTGTTGATTTTGTTTTTTTTTTGTTTGTTCAGTGAATTACTCGCGAGTGTTCTTAGCTATGTTTGATGTAACTCGGTCGAGATATAATGCAATTGTCGGGGATTTTTCATTTTTTTTAATGAAGTTATTTACAGATGTGTGTGTATTTACGTTATAACATAATATGTTAACACACATGGACAAGATTGGCAAGAATTTATTCGCCGACACTTGGCCTTCAGCCAAGGCAAGAATAATTGTTGTCATTTATTTTACAATGCCGTATGTTAAAACGTATAAGATTCTTGTTTAATGGTGCGTAATATTTTGAGCACGATATTTTTTGTTATTTATAAGTGAGCAACTTCGCTATCAAAATATAATAAATGTATTGATTTTTAAGGCTGATTGGTCACTTAACCTAGCTTAGATGTCTGTGCGAATACTTAGTACTTAGTTGTAAATATTTTATAGTTACCTACGACATGCCTGCCTGCCTGCGACTTCGTCAGCACAGGATTCAGCTACCCACAGAATAATTAATAGCTATGTTTATCTGATATAATGATAGTATATAGGTATAGCATATAAAATAATATAATTATATTATACTGAATTTATATTCATAATTATTGTGATTAGGGTCATCAACAGTTTTTCAGCTGATTATTGTATTTTCCAAAAAAGGTTTTGAAATACATAGTAGGTACACACGGCTACACATCAAGCTATTTAAAACCCTGTATAGGCTTGCCTTGAATTGTGCGAAAACCCTTTACAATGGGAGGTCAGTCTAAACTGGTTTTGTCTAGCTTGATGTGTAGCCATATGTACATTACAACAAAATAGGCCTAATAACAACTTTTTTATAAAAGTTACGTAATGTATTTACTTATTTATAAATATCATAATTTTGCGTACAAAATATTTGTTCTACAGCTATGTATAGTAAGCAGACCTTTAATAATATATCACTATAGTAAGTATATTATGTTTCCTTTAATACTGTTGGCAACCCTACATGTGACGCACACGAAGTCAAGAGCGTACGAGTATGCAACAAAGCGAAGGAGCCAATAAACAAAACCCGCCACCATTTATTGTTAGGTTCCAAAGTATTGTACCGCAAAAAAGATTCCTCGGTGTTATGCCATAATGCGTATAAAGGTACATTTGTTGGGGATTTATGAAGGAGGCCTCGCCTGGTTTATGATGACAATGGCGCGCCCCGAGCACCACCTCATTTCCTTACTGAAAGTTATAAAAACATATTGAAAATGAGATTCCCGCACTGGAAGACCTAGCGAATGTTATCTTGTTTCGTGATTTGCCTGTTTTTATGTACGTCTCCGAGGAAAATAAACGTACTTTAGAGAAAGATCTTTACAATACATTCGTGAGTAAATTATGTCATCCCTTATTATTACTCTTCGTTTTTTTCTCGTCATGTTTGTCACGCAAGTTTATTAAGACTTTTAACTGTACTTTCCATGTCGTTATAATTAATTAGAATTACTTAAGTAGGGACCTGAAAATGTCGTATAATTTAGTTAAACAAGTTTGTTACGCGTAACTCGCCATTTAGCTGGAGCTCGCTCGCCGTGCCTGGATCTAATTATATCGTGTAGGTAAAGCAAACTTATGTAATTTTAGGCTTTTAGCAGCATGCTATCACATTCTCTTTCTGGCACATTATGCGGGAACGTATGAGCTCTTTTAATAACAACCTTGTTAGCCGCATGCAAATTTTATGCGCCTCTTACTTTTGACTTGCTAGAACACTGCTTAATTTTACTATAAAATTCACTCGACACAAATAATTTATAATGCTTTAACATAATTTCCAAAGAAACGTTTCCAAGATCACAATCTACTATAAAGAGTCTAAGAAGAATTAAACCTAATTTAAAAGAGAGAAAACGCTGCCAATTAACAGTATGACACTAGAAGAAGTTAAAAAGAGCGGGCGGAAGACAAAGCTCCCGTTACGGCCGTTATCCGTGCGAAAGCTCACAAGTTGCTGTTGTCTGTTGAGTACCACTATGTACAGGCAAAGATTGTCTTGTCAAGAGCCGGCGCTCAGTGCTACGCGGCCCTTCGCTCTGGGCGGACGCTACGCCGCGCTCTCGTAGTACATCTCTCGTAGTCTCGTAGCGAATAGACACGGCTACGAAACTTTCATCTACAATCGTAACAAATTTATTAATCGTTTTGAAAGTTTATTTGTTGATCCGTAATTGTAGTGATATATGACTTGAATTGCAAATGGACCGCTATTTCTATTAGGATTCGTAAGTATTTAATTTTAGACTTTCTAAAGCGACTGATGCCAATTATTATTAAAATTACTGTTGTGATTATTAAATTTAGATATATTTTTAAATTAATGTCATTAATCTATACCTATGTTTTATTATTTGGTGATAATAATAGGAGTAATTAAACCATCCAAGGACTATAACGAAATGCAAAATCTTTCTTTCTGCACATACGAGCTTAGCTGAATTAATATTAAATAAAAATAATTTATTTTTAAATGTGATAGGCGGAAGACATCTATGATTTCCAATTTCAATGACATCATTATCATAATACATAACAAACGGAATCCTCTGATTCTGAAGCTCATACGATTTTATCCGAGCATCCTTTGATATCTATTCACCGTAGTGTCAAAATCGTTTACATTTACGAGATAAAAGAAAAAATAATTAGTAGAACGCTTTGTGTACTTATCCTTAGTAGTACCTTTTCTTTTTTAATAATACCTCCGGGCTTACGTTCTTTTTTACCTTTTCCGATACTTTTAATGGCTGTATATTATTTCTGTGCGAGTACCTACATGGGTGGGCACTTAAGGCTACATTGTACACGATTGACGCGGAGCATTATAGCCAAATATACTGATATATTTTCACCAGTGTACATTTTCGCAGCTCACACTTGCCCTAAAAGGACTTTTTATAAAATAATAATACTACGGAACGTAGCCGCTCTCCTTCTTGAGGATGCAAACTATACTACGACAATTTTTATCGAAATCTACTTAGTCGTTTACGCGTAAAAAGTTAACAGATAAAAAGACTTTACAGATAGAGAAACAGAGTTACTTTGCATTTATAATATTAATATATTGTAAATATGTACCTATATAAATCTCTGCTAAAATATTTTCGTAAAATACCTCCCTAATTATTAAATTGATTCATCCTTACAAATTTTACTTGAAGGACTACACAAATGCATTGTAAATTAAGGCTATGATACAAACGCCAACCTTATTTAAAATAATTATTCGTTGTGATAAGTTGTTCGCAATTCGAAAACATAATTAAGGATTTGAATTTCGAATAACAAAAGACACGATACGTTATCACACAACTAGCTTTGTCACATGATATTTCGAATAAAGGGTTATAATACAAACGTTGGCTTTGTGTTTATTTATTTAGGTTAGTTTTGTAATTAGGGGTGAATTTGTGAGTTTTTCGTTTGTTATTGGAACTAGCATAAGCCGTGTTTATTGTTTAAACAAGCCACAAAGGACGGCTTTGCACATTAATGACTAAAGGTTGGATGGTTACAATTCTAAAATTAAATTTGTTGAAAATTTATTCCAATATTATTTTCATTTAAATTACGTTATAACTTTGGATATACATTCATTTTAGATGATATAGGTTCTTGAACATACACCTACATTAAGCTCATTACTTCATTTTGTACTAGAATAAGCAATTCATTATCCATTATAGTAGACATATACGTTTGCCTTGCATTAAATTTATGCTTGGTAGTAGGATCTCTCTGGCTACTTGGTGACCATCCTTACATCAGAGTCTATCGAAAAACCCATGGGAATCAAACCTGTAACCTTACGCTCAGGTAGGTAGTTCAATTAGACAAATTGGAGACTGTATCTTACTCATAAAAAATACTTATTTAACAATAACATATCGTCACGCCTGTATTCCGCGAAGGGTTAGGCAGAGGTATTTTAGGGTACACCCACAGTTCGCCGGTATGTTTAGGTCCCATGTCATAGGGGGTCCGTACTGCTACTGAGAACTTGGTTCTGGTCAGAGGTACCTGTCGTTAAAACACGTAACCTACGAATCCGTTGGTCATATCACTGCTTCTACTAGGCTATTACTGTTTCTACTACACTATCATTGCTACTACTAGGGTATTTCTGCTTCTACTAGGGTATCACTGCTTCTATAATACAGTAACTGCCATTATTTCACCTTTACTTTTCGAATTATATACCTATCTCTACTCCATTTATTATAATTATGAAATGTTTCGGTTAAATCAAATTTGAAACCGACGTAGCACTTAAGGGACTTCCTTATTTCAAGCTGACTAAACCACTAAAGATACACACAACCTAATGATGTCTAAATTACTTTGGAAATTACCTACCGGTGTCTAAACTTAAGTTTTAATTACAAAACTAATTACGAACTTTCTTATATAACAGAAAATTCCATAATCATAATAACATAACTATTTTATTTTATTTATTCATGTCAGTTTTCTAATAGCTGTTACATTTTTATAACTATACCGAGATTATAACACGGTGAAGGGAAACATCGTGAGGAAACCGGTATGTCCTAGAACCAAAAAATCGTAGACATCTACCAACCCGCACTGGGTCCGCGTGGAGGATTACGGCCCACTTCCTCTCACCGAGAGGAGGCCTGTGTCCCAGCTGTGGGAATATTATAACGAAATATAGTAAAAAGATGTGCATTCTTTTTTCAAAGTATACATTCTTCTTTCACTATATTGTTTTTATTTTACTGTTGATATCTATGGTTAAATGCGGATCGTTTTTATCAAATAATGCATACATTTTTGTTCTTATCAATACTACGGATGCTCCCACGCATGCATATAGAAACATCCGCAGTATGAAATAACAAACATAAATACCTTCATACAGAGATTAAATATGACACAAATCCTACAAAAAAAATAAGATTAATTTTATAAAAATATATGTAATTTTAACCTTATCACCTACTTAGTCGGTCGAAGATCGTACACTAGGTAAATAATGTATTAAATTAACAATCACTGGCTTAGATAATATTGTTTTTTTTTTATCACAGATAACCTTACGCTTGACCACAACTTGCCTGATGTCAAGCATCGAAGTGGTCTATTATCTATTGTGATTCTAGATTTTGATTAGCGTAGATAAATAATATTTTAATTATAGACCTCGAATGCAAAAAAGTAGTTCAAGTAAGTAAACAAGTTGTAAATGTTTTTTTATAATCATTTTAATAATAAAAGTAAATATCTCATTTTCATTCAATTGCCCAAATCTTGTTTTAAATTTTACTTTTCTGCTACTTTAACACCGGAAGCTATTTGAGTTAACATTTCTTTCTTTTGAAAGTGCAAACAAGACAAATTTAATTTATAAGTTACACATTGGCTTATTCAGGAATTAAAGGCAAACAATGAATTTAGGAGTAAGTACTTACCAACTTAAGGGGTATCACCCACTTAAGAGCTCCCCGTATATCTTCACCTTAACTAGTTTGGGATTCTCATACGAGTTAAATACGTATTCCATTAAGGCAAATCGTTTCATCTTTTACTTACGATTTTGACACCCATTGCCTCTGTTACATAGGACGTGTATACAGTTGTTTTTATGTATAAGTAGGTACAGAAGTAGGGGGTAATGCTTGTCATAATTTTATTAGCGGTGGTGATGATTTCCTTCACCTATTTTGTTCTAATACATACATATTGTCTGTAAGGTAGTAACAGCACAAAAATAAATTTATACAAGGTATATTAAGCGGCGTATCAGCAACTCCTTTGGTGATGCAATTGTCCATAACTAGTGACTACAACTGGCTGGTCCGTTTGCCAACATAAACAATAAAAAAATAAAAAAAGTTAATATAATGCACATCTAAAAATCCCTGAGCGAACCATTAAATCAGCACTTATAGTAACAACCAACGGCTTGTTACTTCTTTGATTAGTTTCATGTGTATCCTGAAAGTTAGACCCTCGCATTTCTCCCCTTAAGTAATTACCTACCGATCAATTCTGAGGTTAACAAGTACAAACATAGGTACCTACGTACTTACGAAACACAATACAAAAGGTGAAACTGTATTAGGATTACGGAACGTTTTGTCGATTTTCTGTTTGATTTCAAAGGCGTATTGGGACTGTCTTGGCTTTTAGTTTGATTGAATTGAAAATTTAACATAGTATCTATCTATACAACTACGACTGGATTATTGAAACTATAATGATGTAAAGGAACTAAAGAAGAAATGCCTCATTCATCAGCTAGGATTCTCTTGGCTTCGATTTTCAGGTAAAGTGCGCTGTTCTATGAAATTCTCAGTAGCAACTCTATGTGTAGATTTGAAACCGGTTAGTAAAAATATACAATAAAATTGTAATCTAAACTAATATTATAAATAGGAAAGATTTGATTGTTTGTTTGCAATGGCTAGTATAATAGGCACATAGGCTCTGAAATGCTAATAGGCTCTGAAAGTACTGGAACGATTTGAAAAATTATTTCACCTACTTATAGAAAGCTACATTAATCCTAAGTGACATAGGCATATATATTATCCCGTAAAATGACAAGAAACGTAGGTATACTCTACGCGGGCGAATCCGCGAGCAGGAAGCTTTAGGTTAATAGTTTACAAAGAGATCTGAAAAATCTATTTAAAATAATATTAACTTTAATAAAAACTGAAGTTTATTGTATCGTTGAAAAATTTTAAACATTTATTGAATAACTATACTATAGTTATTTACTTTCATTCACAAACGCGAACATGGAACGACCATCAGATATATTTATGACATAGGCATACATACAGACATAGCATACAGCATACTGACAAAGGCATATTTATATTTATATGTCTGATTGCGGAAATCGAACTCTCGCCTAGGCACTGAAGGCGAACATTCGACCGGGAGAGCCATTTTCTAACGGAAGAACTCAATTATACTACCAGAGACCGTTCTAGATATAATAATGTTATCGCGACCATCTTTAGCTTGTGAGAGAGGGATGGCGCTATACGACGCGTAAAGCGATATACTTGTCTAAAATCTTACGAATAGTCGCGTTAACACAGTCCTAGGATTGGTACTTTTAAAGCAGAAATATGCATTTTAAACATCTTTCATCAGTATTATTAAATCTATCAGCTCATTAAATTTAAAATGACTGTATTACAATAGTACTCGATAGATAGTAGTTTTTACTCCTTAGCTGTTTAATTATTGCATTAATTTAAATGAAATTCGCTAAAGTGACAGACCTAAATCGTTATTTATGGATGAAGTAAGATCAATTCAGAATTAGTCCACGAAACGTTTTTGTTTGATTTTTATTCATTTTACTATGATTGCACGTTTGTGTCACCGGTACTGTTGCGCCACGTGTTTGATTTCCACCCAAGGCAAATATTTATGTTCTCCCCGGATATTTGATTTTAGTCTGGGTGTACTTTGTGTCCGTTAATTATGTGTTTGTAAAGTCGTCGTCGGACACATGGATTATTCACTAGTATTGTGGTGTCTAAAAAAACTTAGTTGGTACTGTGATTAAAAAAAACTAAGTAGGTAATAGATTTTCTTGACAGCGGCAGCGTACGAAGTCTGCCAACCCTCAGTGCCTACTGAGGGTTGGCGAGTGACCACGCTACCCTTAGCGTGGTTGACTATGGCCTAATCTCTCTCATTCTGAGAAGAGACCCAGCAGTGGGACACTCTAATGGAATGATGATCTAGCCATAGCTCTATCTATTTACAACTTTTCACAAATATATTTTGAGACCGTACTTTTATCACATATTATGTTTTGAGAACAGCACTATTTTTAGTCCTCGTTTTTTCTAACACAATTTTGTTTCGAAAAACACACAACCGACTTGAACTGACTGGTAAAACTGGAGTTTAACGTATAACTGACAACAACGTCAGAGTCACAATCGTTTGATAGTCAGCTGCAGCCTTACAAAGTATGCCTCTGATAAAGGTAAACACAACGAAATAAAAAAATAAAGCCAAGAGCGAAGAGACTCACATTTTTCAACACTTATTTCGTTGCAGTTAGCAGCTTGCTACTTAAATTAATAAAGAAATTGCTGTATTAATACAGACTAAATTTTAAAAAAAGTTTTTTTTATAACAAGCTTAGTGTTTCAAAAGGCCCCGGATAGAAAATGCTGCACTGAGTTCCCACAGAACTGAGATACAAAAAAGTTCAATGTCTAAAATGGTAAAATATGAATAATGAATGCAGGTTTATAGTAACATTCATATTCAACCTGTCAATTAATGTATGATAATCAAATTGCATCTCTTACCTTTTGTAAATACAAGCGTAATTGCAAGTCAGATGCTAGGCAATAGAAGTTTAGATTTTTGCATTGCCTTTATCAAAAAAAGCTTGCAAGTTGTAATAATATTCCATAAAAAATTAATTAATACGTCAAGGCTCATAGGCACAATGCAAAACCGATTGTTTTTCGTTACTAGCGACCGGAAGTAAGTGAATTAATAGGAATTTTCCCTTAAATAAAATATTTCTTCCCTCAATTTTACAATCTATATACTAGTAAAAGATATGAAATAAGGTATCCCTTTTCTTATATATTTCTTTGATGAGGATATATAAATGGTATAGCAAAACGAAACCCTTTTTTCCATGACGCAAACATAGAGAAAACATACATTATAAATATTCTCAATAAAGGTTCAAAATTTATCCTTTTTTCCTCAACAGCTAATTATGTTATACCATTATGTTACCGAAGCCAACCTGTAACAATTTAAGAAGAAAACTTAGCTAAGAAAATTCTTCAACAGGCTGCGACGATGTCTCGTTAGAATTATTTACTGTGGAAAAAATATCTTGAAAATGATGCTTATAAAATCTTTTTACTTATTAAAAATGTAAACGTCCCCGTTTAATTTACTTTAAAGTAAGCTTCTTGCTTGATAATTGGCTGATGCATCAATCAGTAAACTTTGACCCCGCTTGCCGAGTTCAGTTTACGGATGGGTGACCATATATTATTATGTAATTATTATCTATGTGAATCTATTATTCTATTCTATTCTACCATTCCTGACATGGACACGGAAAAAATCATGTAGTTTTAGATACCTACCGTAAAAATGAATTCTGGATCTAACATAAACAATACTTAAAAATACCATTGACTTTAAGATCCAAAGTTGGAACGGGAAGAATGTTTGTATGTCGACATGAAATTTAGCTCTCTTTACCAATTTCCAGAAAATTGCTTACTTACTTTTCTTTGAAAATTACTTTTCCAGAAACATCTTTATGTCAAACAGTATTTCCTACAAAAGAATTTTGATAATCCACAAGATATCTTGAGCAGCTCAGTTTTATGTTATAAAGCGGCGTCTTACATGTTCATTCACAAAGTACTTTTGGCAATACCGAAACCGTTCACGATAAAAAAATATCCCGCAAACGCCGATATGAACAGCACTATACGTATAAACTCCGGGATGGCCCCGGAAGGGACGCGTGTTCGCAACGCAGATAACTGAAGAAAGTGTCGAAGGGCCGTCTACGACGTCACACTATCTGCCGCCTCGCAGTCATTAACGGCAGTGTTGTTGTCCGAACTTATTATCGTTTAATTTATGACCACACATTACCGCTTAAGGCGCCATTAAGCCGCCCCGGGAAAGACCCCGGGAATAAATATACCGGGAAAGTTCACATGATGAACACCCCTAACTCGTTTCGCTCTCGGCACGTGCTATCGTTAATTTTGCCCGTCACAGATCATAAACAGTTTATTGTTTTCTATTAGCCGTCGAAAGTTTCATAATTTATTTTAATGGTAATTGTGATATGTACAAAGTGTTTTAGTAATGTTATGGAGAGTAAAAACTTATTGGTCCATCCTCGATTAGATACTCTCATATCTTTAACGGCACTTCGCACAGTTTTATGTTCTGATATAATATTTTGTGATGAGGGGGATTATATTCAATGAATTTTTAAGATTACGCTGCAAGAGTATAGAAGCAATTTATGTTTATGGTACCTATATTAAAGAAAGTAGTAGTGAAGAAAAAATATTAGTAAGGAGTACAAAACAAACACTATATAAATTGAAAAATAATTGTGATGAAAGCAAGATGATGGTGTATATTATGAGGGGACGCCCACGCCCATCAGTGGACTGATATAGGCTGTTGATGATGATGATGATGATGTAAACAACAAAAAGGATAGTCATATAAGGGCTTATTTAAACCATTATGTACTTAGATGTCTAAATCACTACATATAAATAATATCACTAGATATAAAAAAATCCCCGCCGCGAATTTTCCGTTGAATTTTCATACGGTTTCTACCAATAGACAGAGCATAACACGAGGAAGGTTTAGGTATATTTTGTGATTTTTTTGTGTAAATCGGTTGAAATATGACGATAATTGTGTACAACCGTGCGAAGGGCTGATCCTAGTTTACTATAATTTATAGCAAAATATCTTAAACCTTATAAATCATCAATAATATACCCTAATAACACATACAAAAATAACCAATAGGCATGTTTTTATAAGTATTAAAGAGCTGTATAAAATAAAGTTGCCTATATCAAACCCACTCGAAATTTATTATATCAATCAAAATCGAACATTATACCCGATATCGTAACGAAAACAATAACTATCACGTTATGGGTTATTCAGTGGCTCATATAAATTCAAATGTTGCTAGAAACTCATAGAACACACGTGGCCAACATACTCTCAATAATAGTATCATCCTTGAGGCATATTAATATAGACATGATAGAATAGCACGTGTCATAACAATTTCGTGACAGTCCATTTGACTGGATAAATAGCACGTGTCACGTGTTTTAGCGTCAAATTTTCAGATAGGTACCTAATAACAGACCAAATAGAAAAATATTTTTCTTCTATGTCAGCGGAATTTTTCGCCATGTGTATATTGTGTAATACTAAATTGGCTTTTTTGTCATTATTATGTTTTTCAAGTTTTTTTTATTTATTTTTTTATGGGATACCTCGGCAAACGAGCAGGCGAGCTACCTGATGGTAAGTAGTCATCGCCGCCCATGGACATCTGCAAAACCAAAGGAGTTGCAGATGCGTTGCCGAGCCTATTTAGGGAAAGGGAGGGGAAGGAGAAAAGGAGAAGGAAGGGGATTGGGGGAGGAATTGGGCCTCCGGCCCCCTCGCTCACCGAACGAAGCGCAGTAACGAAACGCTACTACTCAGACGTCGGTCTTCTGCGAGAGTGTGGTACTTCCCCGGTCAAGCCGGCCCATTCATGCTGCGAACAGCGTGGCCCTACCACAACAAAAAAAAAAGTCTTTTTGATTCAAGTAAAAAAAAAACTACTACTACTATATTACTTTTTCAAACTACCGTGGCATTGTCTTTCGTATTTTATGTTTAGAGTAATTTTTGTAATACCTACCCAACATAAATTGCAATCTTTTTCCAATCATTTGGTGTAGATGAATGTCGTAACTCGTAACTCTCTCAGATCTAGAAATAGAAATATATTGTTTTTAAATTAAATGCAGCCGCTTAAACAAAAGAAGGCTTGGCTGATAGCCATTGATGCATAATACACACACGTACAAACAACCAATTCATAACGCTACATGGTCACCTGTTCCCGCCAAAGTTTACCTTTGTACATAACATTCCATACTAAGCTCAGTATCGTCACACAAAGCTGAACTACAGAAAAACTTAGGACTTCGACAAATGATACCGACTCTCCCCTTAATAGGAAGTTAATTGAATTAGTTACTCCTTATAGGTTGGTGGTCGCACTCTAGTGAAACCCCTACACCAGAGTGCGACGGGTAAAAGGGTATAATAATATTGCTAGTGCAATTGCGTATCAACTTATTTTGTCACTCGAAATGAAATAGGAGTGGTTATTTTGTTTTATCAAGAAGAAATAAAATATATCTACTAGTAACAAAAAACGGAATAGATGTTATCATTTTTTTTCTAAAATAACCGTAAAAGATTAGTCATCCTGGTATAAAAGAAAAATTTATGAAAGCAACATTTATTTTGTATACACCCGTAACGAGTAACTTAAGTAAACAAGGCCAAACAAGTGGAAATTCTCAGTAGCAGCTCGAATTTAGGTGTGTGCCCGGCTGTTATGGCAATAGCCTTGGCTATTTTTAACTACCAACTAAGTGTGGATTTTCTGTCTTACTCTTCCGGAAAACATGCGGATGGTATGAATTGTTATTTTTTTTGGAATCTTATAGATCGAAGCTGTATATGCAGTACATTGCTTTTCTTAATTTTTTTAAACACGAGTATCATCATTAAAGTGGTGATTTGGATGTTACCGGAAGGGCTGGTTCGAGGTACCGCAAAGGAGGCCTTTGCCCAGCAGTGGGACCGTAACGGCTAGAAAAAAAATCATCCTTTAAATGTATTACAGACTATAATAAAAATATCCAACAGCATATAATATACACAATGTATACAGAGAGTCGACACGTAACGCCACCTGTCATGTTAAACATGAATTACGGACCCGTCGACAGACATCGGATAAAGAGAGATTAAGGATCGCTGTTCACCCCTTAAGGGATACAAACAAAGATCCTTTGTACACAAGGAATAGGGCAGACCTTTGCAAGTTTCCCGACGTTTTGGAACGTCAGGCTCGTACGCCTTTTACACGCTGTCAACTAGTCTAGGCTGTAAGGAGTTAGTTTCTAAAGTGACGTGCTCCGAACTAGAATATTCTGTTTGGGATAGTCACTTGGAAGGCGTGTTATGTGTTGGTGTGTTAGTGGTAAGTTGAGAGGCGTAAACAAACAGAGGTTTCCTACTTAAAATTACTGTCAACAGTTTCCATATCACGCCGCTAGAGTAGGCAGAGATGTAGGCACAACATCCACAGTTTACCGGTACAGTTTTAGATCTTATGAGGGCGATTCAACTGTCGTATAATTAACCGAGCTGAATACAAACTATACATAGGAGATAGATAGATAGAATATTCTAGGTAAAAAAGCTGTTACTGAGAAAATCTGCCCTTAATATATATATGTATAATGCAATTCTTCATGTTTGCTAATTAATATATTTTGTTTTGTTTGTTTCTCAATAATTTTAAAAGTATTCTTCTTACTCATTTGGATATGACATAATAACAGTTTGCTTGACCTGAACATTGACCTCACCAGACAAGACTGCAACCAGTTTTGTTCATTATATGATAATCAACATGTCCTAAAACCTCATCTTAACCTTATCAGTAGTTTTTACACATAAATTTTTAGTCAACATTAGGTAATCCGGTCTCTTAGAAGAACCATGTTTTATAAGAGTATTGGGCAGCTATAAAATAGGTAAAACAGATTTTTTATCATTGAAAATAGAGATATCATACCATCACGCCTGTATTCCGGGAAGTGTTAGGCAGTGTTGTACTTATGCACACTCACAGTTCGCCGGTGTATGTAAGTCCCTTGTACTAGAGGCGGATGTAATGATAATCCATTGTCAAAGTGAGATACTACCGTAAGCCTCGAATGGATTAATTAATTTTTGATTAAATTCGACGTTTATGTGCGCAATATGAAACTATTTTAGAATATAAGTAATTAATGCGACCACATTGCAATAATGATGAAATTATTCGATGACCGGAATATTAAAATGACGGCTTGCTTTTTTTTTTTTTTTTTTTATGGGATAACTCGGCAAACGAGCAGGCGAGCTACCTGATGGTAAGTAGTCATCGCCGCCCATGGACATCTGCAATACCAAAGGAGTTGCAGATGCGTTGCCGAGCCTATTTAGGGAAAGGGAGGGGAAGGAGAAAAGGAGAAGGAAGGGGATTGGGGAGGAATTGGGCCTCCGGCCCTCTCGCTCACCGAACGAAGCGCAGTAACGAAACGCTACTACTCGGACGTCGGTCTTCTGCGAGAGTGTGGTACTTCCCCGGTCAAGCCGGCCCATTCATGCTGCGAACAGCGTGGCCCTACCACAACAAAAACTGCTGAAACGTATAAATGGAAATTTTGATCAAGCACTATTAAAACATATCTTTGTTGTATGGAGTTAGACAGAGTCCTGTCTTTACCTCTTAAATTATTCATACAATATCTACTATCTTCTGTCCAGAAAATGTAAATAATATATGGCGAAATACGGCAGTCGCCTGCAGAAAAAAATAATGGATGTAATAAAATTAAAGTACGCACGGCTACACATCAAGCTATACCAGTATAGGCTGGTCTTGAACTGTGCGAAAAACGGTCAGTCTAAACTGGTTTTGTATAGCTTGATGTGTAGCCACGCAATTATTTTATTTGAACAAAAAAAATAACCTAGTTCGAAAAAATAAACAGAACGAAGTACAAATTATCTACTTTCTCACTTTAATTTTGAGTATGTTAGTTTGGTATGTTATTTCCATTAAAGTAAAAATAAAATACAAATTTGTGTAGCCCCGATAAAAATACTAAAATTATACGTACTTACTTCAAAGTCGTCTCCTGTTTTTTCGTCGGGAAATAAAGTAGGTATTTTAGTACCAAACATCGACCTTCCTTATCAGATCTTAAGGACTTTTCTATTCAATAAGTCATGACGTCAGGGGGCGGACAAGCAACATATTCGACTCCAGTAATCTGCCATTAGGCCAAAAAGCTCTCGACGCTATCTGCGACATCTGGTTCATGTTTATATTTTGAGGGTCCCCGACAACCTCTATAACGACTCGGCGCTTATCGTCATCCGCCTGTCTAGGTAATCTCCTATACCTTTACGCAGCAAATTGTGCCCTACTGCCCACGGAAGAAACGCTACAGTGTATTGAAACTCTTTGTATAAGTACCTCTTTAAATCGCCGGCCCTGACACCGGATATCGAACCTAAATTCCACCACATAGAATACATTTTTCTCACTCTAAATTGTTCACTCATATGCGTCCATAATACTCTAAACTCAACTTTAATATACGTGGGGTTAAGTTCCTTTTAGTTTGTGTTACGCATAATTGTAAATATAAACATGTCAAACATAGTTATGTTTAATGTCTGATCCGTCGGTAGAATTTAGAATTTGACCCTTTACTTAATGACTGTGAATATTCTTTTTGGTAGGTAACTTAGTGCTTTTGGCTTCAGAGAAGATAATTGTAGATATATTTTTGTTATTTCTACAGGAAACGTATATCTGACTATCTGATCAAACTTGGTCTACTACCATGATTTGGTTGGTATACTTTAGCAAAAGACCGCAGATTCATGAAAACTAGGACTTTCAAAGCAATTGAACATTGCAAGATTATATAAATAAATACTTAACCGAAGCCAAAAAGTCGACCACTCACCAGGTAGATTAGACATTCAATAGGTATGTTTGTATGCACATCACGTGAAAACTACAGCACGAAATTGGATGTAGTTTTCACAGTTATATTACTGGATGTCTAACTTAAAATCGAATGCATGTTCCTTCTTAATACACTGCCAAAAGCTGAGTTAAGAATTAAATCCTTTTGGGACGTGAGAGAAACTGCGGGCAACAGAGTAATAGTTGTTTCTTAATTAAAATCGTAGTCACAATTTGAGCAAAAATAACTTAATAATTAATCAAGTTGAGTTATCTTCACTATTAAGTACTTAATCATGTAAATAATGCCTCTAATCCTTGCCGTCTTAATGAAGACTTTATTATTAAAATCCCTAGTTTATTTAAGCTAAGGCACTGCGGTTAATCGCAACAATTTATTATCAAGTGCGGGCATAGAAGCTACACTTTCAAGAGAAAAAACCTTTAAGTTAGTACAAACAAAATAAATAAGGGAATGCATTAGCAATGTTGTTCAGTGCTTTTGTGCCTAGTTTTCAGTTGCGTTTCTTTATCGCGACAATTTATTGCGACTTAGTTGTAAAAATGTTAACGTGATTAGTGGTACCATTATAAGTAGGTACAAGGTAGGTACCTATCTGTGACCATTACTTACTAAAAAAAGACTTGAATGCAACGTAGATTTGAATGCTCGGCTTCTAACGAGATGAACAGGTATTTCATTTATTACAGTCGCTGAGTGTCGAATCCAGCGGGCGGTATACGCAGGGGACCTCCTTTGGTTGATATGAAGATGGTTGTGAAGATGAATAAGTTTAAAAGGAAAAGATATATAATAATGAGGCATTGCGTTCTTATTATTATCATCGCTTACGTCACCGCTGGTTTGGGTCTCCTCAGACTCCTCGGATCCGGGTATAGCTCAGAATGAGAGAGTATACCGGCACTGGTCTAGTACTTTCTTGGTTATTTCTGGAAATTTATTAATAAATACTAAGTAATACTTTACGATTAATACCTGTTATTAACATCATAAGAAGAAATTCTCCGGAAAATTAATTATCAACTCTTCACAGACACAAAATAAAGGCTCTTTGACAACTTTGAATTTTCAATTAAAATTGATTAGTTGAGAACTTTATTTTGCTATTGAACACTGACAGGCCTAGATTGTTCAAGTGCCTCTATTGTTTAAGCAATCATTTTTAAAGCCGCCTTAAACATATTTTCTTAGAAATGTTTTCAGGATTTTTTTAATACTATGCGCACTTCGGTCAATGTCAATGTCAAATTTCAAAGAAAGAAATGAGTGAAGTCTATGACTAGAGCCACACTACTAGAAGTCCCTGGATGAGACAATCTGGGTACTTACTGAGTGACCCTAGTGAATAACTAATTGGCAACCATCGCAATAGACAACAGTGTGAAACGCCACTTTAGATGCCTTCTTTTAGATAAAATATACTCCTAGCATGGCTGACAGCTTGACATGTATAGAGTGGTCTAGGTATAGGTATATACTCTGGTATACTGGTATATAAACTAGCCTTTGCTGCGGCCACGGCCGATCTGAGTTTACAATTGGAAGATCCTAAGCTTCCGATAGTTAAAGTAACAATTATTTCTGTATTAAATGAATTCGTAACAAGAGTAATTATAACTTAAACATGTAAAGCTTAACATTAAAACTCGATTTTTATCTCAGCGCGATTTTTAACACCATTCATTGTTATGCATACACCCCCTATTCATGACGTCACAGCGCAGACGTCGCTTGTCTAAAACAATGTTAACACATTTTTGTGTTTTGTTAGATTCATTATATTATTCATGAAGCGCCGCGTTTGCTTTGTAAATCGATTGTTTTGTTTACGTTTAATTACTCTACGTACGTATATAATTATATACCTAGCTACATATGAACAAAAACAATATTCTTCTGCAGAATCTACTTCTATCCTGATTTCTAACTCTTGTTGCTTTCTTTCAAGTCACGTACAAATATCAGGTTCTTCTTGATTTGTAATGTGGCTTTATCCTTCTCCCTATTTCACCACCACGTTTTGAATTAATATCAAATGTCTATTAATGTACCTTTTTCCCACTCTAGAGAAATATATTCGAGACATTTCTACCACTATCTTGGCAGACAAAGTATAAGACAACATTATTAGGTAATTAAATCAATAGTCAAGACTATTAATTCTACCAACTACTACTAGATTGTAAGTAATTTTACACTTAGACAGCTGGCAACCAGCCCTTCGCTTTAGAAATTCTTTAACACAGCACATTAATAGAGCCTTAATAGGAGGAAGAAGAATAAGTAATGAAGCAAGCTCTTGCGCTTGTAATGAAGCTTCTTGTAACAGAGTCTTCCCTTATCGTTCCAGAAACTCGCGTAATAATAGATATTACGAATACGTTCGATATTACATAGTGTACAGATGTATTCTCTTTGCTTCATAAGAAGCGGGAACATACTCAACAGAATCCAATTACATAACAAAAGCCACTGCTAATAAGTACAAGGAGATATAGAAGTCTTTGAAACGTAATAATAACGGAATACGAAAAAAATCGTATTAATGTTCGCACAGTCAGCATCAGGTTATATACCTATTAATAATAATTCTTAAAAACTAAGGAAATTAAAGTATATTTTAATAACAATTACGAATCTGAGACTCAATGGAAATTGGTTTGTATAGTAGGAAAAAAAGTACCTTTACGCCACGTTCCTTAAATACTAATATTCATACCTACTTCCCCAAACTATAAGCACCTTGTATAATAAATATCCCAGCTTACAATTTGCTTACGAAAATTGCAGCCATATCATATAATTCTCATTTCTTTGTTAAAAATATACACAAACGCAAACTAGCAGCGCAAATTTTCTTTTAGTTAGCAAAAGCAACAGGATGATACCGTATTCAATATGGTTCACAAAGAATTTGTTCTTCCCGCGAAAGTAGCATGGGTTCTCTGTACTAATTAGGTTGACTAATGAATACAGGGGGTTCAGACGTAGTTGTCTGAGTAATTAACAGCTGAGATAAGAAATATTAATATTTATAAGGCTGGGATCGAGTGCGAAATCTTCGCAAGTATACGTGTCGTGTTAAATTTAAACATGCATACAACAGCTAATCAACAGTGTGTTTGTATTCCATTTCGGTGTGTGGTAAATTCATTTGATTAATGACCGCCTGATCCATGTTAGGGTATTCCCCTATGAACAAAAATGAGAATTTACTGCATAGGGGTTCTTCGACATCATCAACTCATTTATTGTCCGGCACAGATCTCCTCTCAAAGTGAGAGCAGTTAGGCCTATATTCCACCGCCCTAGCCTACTGTGGGTGAGGAAGATTTCACCGATAAAATCTCTCAGACATACAGTTTTCATTACGATGTTTTCCTTCACACTTTAAGCAAGTGGTAAATCAATTATTTATATGCACACAATAGGCTAGGCGAGTTTGAATTGTTTTGGAAATTAAGAGTTTACTAGTAGTGAAAATTGTAATAAGCCTTATTTTGTACATCCAAGAAAATACTTATCTGTACGTAGCGGGAAGTTTTCTTTAGATATAGATAAATAAATAAAGCTGGATTATTAGGTATCTTTTTTTTGGCACCGAGCAACTTATATGATGCCTGCCTGTACTAATAAAAAGTTATCGTAAAAAATCAAAATGAAAGAATGCGCAAATACAACAAAAATAAATTTACTTAAAGTTAAATAACATAAAATTGACAACAGAATTGTTAAAAATATAACCTCTTTATTTATGGAGGTCGGTTGACAAAATATTTCAACTTTTTTTTTAAAACATAAAAGTTTTAGCACATCAGTCCCGGTGTTAAGAATTCGATTCCATGCAGTTCCATGCAGCAGTTTTTCAACTCCTGTATATAGTTCAGGTAATTTTTTTATCACTTATATTCACTGTGGCGGTTTTAACAAACCCTAATGAGCCACTTAAAAGAGGATCACCGCGGTAATTCACCGGGATCGGATTCCGATCCACAATCCTTTGATCGAGTAATACCCGCGCCGTTTGCCAATTGTCGCTTTGTAATGAGGCCACACGTCGTGTATAGGTAATATAGGTATATCAACTTTATTTTATAAAACTTCACAGTATTTTAACATACATAGATACAAATCAACGACAAAATATTGATAGAGCTCTTTGCTGCTGAATTATCGAGTTCGACTAGATAATTACACACAGCTACATATGAAGGTATACATTTCCAGTTAAGAAAGAAAAAGAAAGAACGTAGCTGACTGGAAGATGATATAGTGACACGAATTGAAAGGAATATGCTAAGGTGGTTTGGGCATGTTGAGACAATGAATAAAAGAGGATTACAAAATTATATTTCTTAGGCGAATGCCAGCGGCAGCGTCGGGAGAGGTCGCCCTGGAAGGACGTACACCGATTTTTTCGGTGAGAACCTCCAAAAAGCTAGTACTCACAGCCGGCGCGTGTGTCTGAAACGATGTATGAATGCGGAAGAAGCGTCTATAGTTTCTACCTACCCCTGTGAGAAAAAGGCGTGAGTGTATGTATGTATTTAAATTTCCAGTATAAGCTGACCCCACATTGTATAGTTTATGCGCACAATGAAAGGTGAGCTAATTAATGTTATCGGGTAATATAGCTAGTGAAACCATTAGAAATTAACCCTTAACGACTAGATCTCAAGATGACAAGAAATACATTCTCGCATACTAATATTAAAAATGCGAAACTTCCTTCTTTCCTTTGGTCGATTCCCGTTTGAGGTCTAAACTACTGAATAGATTTCGATATAAAATTAGTAAGTAGTTTTTTTATAAAAAGACACCCCCAGCCTCGACTAGGAAAGAAACCATGTGTCTCGAGCGACTTCACAAACATATAATTAAAGGGCAAAAAGAAGAACTAGACCCGACACAAATATCCATGAAACACAAATATGTACCTCAGGTAGGAATCGAATCCACAAAACACGGCACACTGGTATTGGCAACGGGACCCTATCCACTACGCCCAAAGTGCAGTTAGATTAAATCCTGAACAATTAAAAGAGATATCTTTAGCATGTGAATAAATCCACGAAAAACAGCTTGTAATTAAATAACTTCAAATATTAGGACATTAACTAAGGATTATAAAGCCAGAAACATTAATAGAGTATAATCACACAAAATATCAAATGTAATTGTTACGTAGAACGGTTTGTTTTCCTAACTAATTACCGGAATTTTCAAATCTAAGCGAAACCGTTTAAATATGCGTAGGCTTACAAATAAAAGCATTTTTTTATGTTGGAAGCATTTAACTTCTCCCGTGAGTACACCCTGGATGTGGACGAAATAAAAGTTAAACAATAAACGTGGAATAATCCCCAAAGCGGATATGTATTTTCGACAATACATATCCAAAACAATTTATTTTTACATAGGTTACCTTTAACAAGTATTGTTGTTGCGATTTGGGACCTATTTTTATTAACAGTATTGTGTAGTACGTACAGACAACAATGTACATATTTAGATATGCAAAGAGTTTTGACACAATATCTTCTTACTAACTGCCTAATCTATAAGTATGTACAATAGTATTATGATATTTAAGTTATGCGTTGTTTGCAACTGAAATCGTTGGGCCCAGAAGCAAGAATTTTGCACATGAGTTCTAAGTGTAAAAATAGATTTTGGGGAAATCCCACGGGAATAGGAAACACTAAATATTTGTATGACTAATACAAATATTACAGATAGTTGTTCCAAATCTTGTTTGTTTACGTGAGATTAAACACACTCTTTTATAGCAGAATTCGCAAACAATAGTTTTCGATGAAACACATCCATGGTGATAGATACAGAAGGAAAATTTGATATAATGTTGTGTGCAACGTACTTAAAACCATAATACGAACTGTTACGCGAATATAAGACATTGAAATAAACCTAGTTTTTACGGATTTTATCGCGTAATATCGAGACTTAAATTATATCAATATATCGCGATAAAATCCGCAAAAAGTTAAAAGTGAACTTACCACAATTCTTCTCTTACAGTCCTATTTGCATGATATAGGTACGCATGAACCTACCGTATAATATATGTTGTTAAAAGATTAGCTGTCCAAGGATAGACGTCCATTCTTAACTCAACTATATACCTTTCTGTGTCGAAAAGTTGTTGAATCCGTGAGTCTCGTTTGACATTTCTATCAATTATCACAGTCCAAGATTTCCATAAGTCTGACCATAATAGCATTAGATAATAACTAATAATGTGAAAAGTGTTTTAGATTACGAACTTTTTTTTGTATGTAGTCCCTTTTCTGTCCCACTACTGGGCAAAGGCCTCCTCTAACTTCGTCAAGGATTGTCTATCCTGGCTTATTTATACCACGATGGCAGATAGCGATTTAGATCATCGCACCAATGTGTCATCGACCGAGCTCGTCTACTACCACGAACTATTACTACTGTTGAAACTTCTTGTCATATTGTTCCTATTCCATCTTTATATATTTTTTATACATTATCCATTTAACCTAAATTAAAAAGTAATTTTAGTGAAGGAATATTAATAAAGATTTCTGTTAGTTTCCTAAATAAAATGAGATAAGATAATCTGTTAAACTAGTGGTAATAATAAAGTAAGCTCGTACACTAGGTACGAAAGATAATATAAATACTTTTAGACCGCAATCAAGTATTCTGGAAATACTTATACCTACAAACTTTCAAGTATTCGAACAAAAGATTTTCCAGACTCCCTAATTTTCCATTACTTATACTACATTAAGGGAAATTAAGCACTCTTTACACGCAACTTTATTCCTAAGTTCTTTGTCACCGTCAAAAAAATAACAATCCACTCAAATAATATTTTCATTTCGTTACGCGTAAAAAGATTTTCTTACAAAATATTTCAAATGACACAAGAATATTTGAAATTGTAACAAAAAAATTATTTTACAACTTACTAAAAGTTTGCATGAAGTTGAGGGATAATGCGCAAAATATTTCGGCAAATACACGAACACTTATGGATCTTTACTGTATATACGATGACACATAAAGCTGTACAGATTACCCTTTGGACCGCCCGTATACCGTGGGAATAGCGGTGATTTTTGTAGTGCGACTGTATAAGCTTGAATTATTGTTGAGTGTACAACATTAACTTCTATGCCGTTAAGGCTAGATGCGCACTTTGTCTTGGTTTTCGCAATAATGATTGCAGCAATCAATTCAATTTAATTGTGTGCTCTGAGACCCGCTTTGTGCTACCTAGATATAAGTTTAAGATAACGATTGTAGCTGAAAATTGTTATTTTATTACCATTTTTGTAGCAAATACTATAGTCCACACACTTATAATGTGTCATAGACCTCCAATTCACGAAAAAAGTTATAAAAATCATTATTTTAGGACAAAGCAAGCTCCTTCGCCTTAAATGTGATTTTATTGCGTCAACAAAAACAAATCGTTTTATGTCCAGATTTAAATTTCAGTATTCCACCGAGGGCTGAATACCCCAGCTGTAATAAGGCGATGTTTTTATTAGAGTGAGCCCTTCTAATAAGCGGACACTGGCTGTTTGTTCAAATAATATCATCCCATTTCGTAATTTTACACCTATATCCGCTTGCAAACGAAACAAAATTACGCAGACTAAATAAGTTGGAAAAACAGGATACTATACACATTTAGCTACTATGTAATTCTGTGTATACCGTGATTAAATTTCTTCCCAGAAATGAATACTGTTCTTAAAATACTCTAAGATTTATTTTAATTAGTGTTTTTTTATAAGAAACTGGAGTCGGTAAAATATTCGGATTAGCCAAATTAAACTCACAGGAAATCCTACTTATATTTTTTTAACAATCAACGAATTTCCTTAAGAATTCTAATTGCTCTTATTAACCCGTCGAGAATAAGGATTTCTTTTTGTTTCTTGGCAGCAAAACTTTTTCGTTTATTTCTCCTGCTCGATTTCTCGAACGTTCTGAGTCCGGATAATATTCAACGAATTAGGGGAATAAGTAATTAAAAGTGACGTAAACATTGAGAACTGCATTATCCTATTAATATTCATGGGAGACAAACTTCTAGTGCAACTGGTGACGAATTCTCTGACTTATCCTCTGCATAAAGTTCGCCCATGAATATACAACCATACGACGGCGCAGACTAGAATAACCCTTATTCATATTCGTATAACGATGATAATATATCAATGGGGCTCGATTTTCCGATTGCGTTAAATATTAAATTTGTATAGCCTACAGATATCTTTAATTAACTTTATAAAAGGTTTTCTATACATCCGTAAATATTTTAACTTGGTTGTTATTTGAGTTTTTTTTATCACAGATAAGCTAACGCTTGATTACAACTTGCCTGATGTTAAGCATCGAAGTGGTCTACGATGGAGCGCGCTTGCCTAGAAGATACCTATCGTCTTGAAGACACCCAAATTGTAGGTCTCAGGGAACAAAGATAAGGACTGTGGTGTGTGAAAACACACCACGGTTTCTTTTGAGACGAGGAGAGCCTGACAACCAGTCTATGATTCGAATAATCGGTATTGCCCATAAATTGGGTTGCGGTGGTCGAATGGTAGATGCTTTCTGTAAAATAATCAAATTTAGCAAGAGTACAGAGAGAGCGCCAGGGTCCATTTGAGGTCTATTTTAAAGGTTAATTTAATATAACAAAAGGAATAATTGAAGCGTACTTCAAGAAAAAATATTACCGTAAAGATAGCTAGAAGTACGCAAGTAAGAATTTAGGAGCTATTCATTGATTTAGATTATCTTTTTGTACGTAAAAAGCTACCGCTTAAATAAAAATCATATCACAATAGCTTTCGAGATTCTTCCTCACAGTCCATTTGCTAGAACTCTTAGACCGTAGTGCTTTCTCAAAGGGATCTCTCGGCCCTTATTTTGAGATCCTTTAGGACCACACTTGAAGAACGCTACGGTGCCTTTAGGGCCCCGCTTCCGCCCTTCGGAGAAATGCCCGAGATAAGAGAGACGTTTTGGCGCCATTCATGTTTATGGCAGGGCAAATGACCCTAGAATACTGCGCACTTATTATAAACAAGTCCCTACACACAATATATTTAAAAGCGCTTTGAGAGATATTGAAAAATGGTATTCGCTCAAAGCGAGTGTGCTACGCGTTCTAACTCGGTTGAGCGAGAACTTGCTTTTAAATCTTTATCAAAAACGTGTTATGTATTTCCATAGGGATTAAGAAGGTTTTGTATGATGAATTGCTTTAACAATGAATAGTTAACGATACTCACAGAATTACTTTCATTTGTCGTTTTTTGAAATTCCCAGTAGCAGCTCGGAGTTTGGCCCCCAGTTACTTTTGACCTAAAATACTGGCGAATTATGCGTATACATTAATAAAACAGTGCCTAAACCGTTTGCAGAATACAGGTGTTGCGGTATGAAGTTTTTTCTTTCGAATAACATGAGAAAAAGCTAGAGAAATGTTGTCTTATCATATGCTAAGTTGATAGAACAAAATAAATTCTACCAATTGCTTTGCTGAAAGCAAAGCAATTGGTAGAATTTATATTATATTTACGAGATTTTAATGACTATCATAACTTTGTCGCCGCAAATGATAGTGCTATAATTATGCTAATTGAAAACCTATAAATATTTTCTGTCCTTATTCAAGGATATTCGAAAACTGACACAGCACTATCATTACAAAAAAAAAACTACGACGGTCAAATATGGGTCGTTGAATGTGAAAATACTTTTCCGTCGAACAATCTGAAAATGTTAATAGAATTTGAGGTCGCAAAAACTAGCAATGTCTACGCAGAATCCGTCGTTATATCAAGTGTGAAGGGACGCGGCGGTATTAGGCACTTTATTTTACAAAATGTAGTCTTCGTAAAATTTTATGGGAACCGTTTTTGGAGGGGGAACTCGAAACAAAACAATGTGCCTCTACGGGGAACTGTGACAACGGTACAGTTTTCGCCCAAGCCGTTGATTTCAATTACTCGCTTAACTGTTTATATTGTTCTATTAGAAGTGATATACAAGTATCTCCTATTATTGGTTTCTCTCGGAACTAAAATCCCTGTCGACACTCCTGGCGTTAATTGTGATACAAACGATACCAGTCTTCTTTATATATAAAATCTTTGTTGAGCACTCTCATCTTAAATGTCATTTTTATATATCGAACAACCATAGAAACGAACGTCGCACACTTAACAAAACAATAGGAAACGGAAAGGCATTAATTAAAAATGAAGGGAACAGTACCGAAGCGTTGTTAAATCGACGCTTCGGTCGCGAGCTCTAACTGGAATAAACAAGCCACATTGGACGTGGCCGAAGCGAACAAAAAGTAGAAATTGGAATAGAGGTGGAGGTTCGCACTTCGCTCACCGAAATATGCGGAGTAAGGCGCGTCCTCTGGGGCACTTGCAAAACAAACTTTTTGTTTTATCAAACTGGTAATTCTCATTTTTTGTTTTATTGCCCCAAAGCTCTGGAGATTTATAGCTAACCACTTTGCATTAATTTCGCATTCATTACAGATCTCTGGAATATTGGGTGTTATTTGTTAGCAACGAGATTGAGTGAAAATTACAGGAAAATCATGTACAATGTTTATTCAGACTGCGTTCTGAATATTATTGTAATGGCTTTGCATTCGAGATTTTTTTCCAACAATAATATTATACAAATTATTCAAACGCGAGGGCGGGAAATTTCATATTTCGCAGCATATTCTTTAAAAAACGTTTAAAGCAATATAGAATATAAAAGTAACTGGCAAAGTTTTTAATAACAAAATACATTTCAGCGTTGGCAACTCAGTTAATGTTCTCACATGTTTTTGTTAGAACATGAATAAATATTAACGCCTTGTTTAACAATCTACTTAATTCTAATTTGTTGGGACATTAAAATAGTTTAAAGTTAAGTAAAACAAAGGAGTTAAGGTTGCATACATGCCGTATTCTCTTGAGTTCGGCGGAAACCGCACATAGCTTAAGTGAACCATTAATGAAGATTAATTGTTGACGACGCTGCGCACTATACACCATACACACTACGTTAATGTTTGAATAGATAGCTTTGGGACACAGCTGAGAAAATGACATGAAATATAAAATGATTTTGATCCATTAATCACTATCATGGTGTTACTCCTAAAAGCATGGCGTAATACATTACCTCCCTTTTAGTAGTGACCGTCACACCATGGACATTCATGGTATATGAAATGATTCATCATTTAAATTTTATTTTTGGCCGAAAGCAAAACATTGTTCGTACGTAGGGTGAAAGGGCTGAATCGTGTTAACATGGGCGCTACTCCCACTGCAATTTTGGTCCTTTTAGACATGCTTGCTGGATACTGTAAGGACCAAAATTCTTTGTTTGTAATGAAATTCGTTATACCTAGTTAATATTACTATAACTTAGTTCTGCTGTAGCTTAGTTCAAGTTTGTGTAAATTAGGTGTAGCTTACTTAGTATTTATTTTTTCTAGCTAAGGACTAATCCGCTTAACTTTACAGAAATAACACAAAAACCGATAAAAATCGGTTCATTATTTTAACAGATAGAACCACACATTTATATTTCTAGTATAAGACGTAAGTACTGCCTATAGATACTTATGCAAAAGCTTCAAGCTTCACTGCATTTATTTTTCATTAAATAAAGCAATCATATCCTTTTAAATTTTCAAGTTACATAAATAGTTTATGCGTTATTCATTTTTTTTCTACGTCACACACGTCAGGAAAAACAATTAATATGCGAATTAAACTATCAAAATTTCGATTGTAAACCACATTTTGCGGACAATGACAATGGCCGCGAGTAAAACGGTCCAGCACATAGGTAAAAATAAAATGATTTTAAATATAGGTAACCGTCGGCGTTCTGAAGAATTTGAAATAAACCGTTACCGGGTCTCGTCTGAAATTTGCGACATACCGAACATGACTGGCGTAATACAATAGATTTCGAAGATTTTGGTCCAATAAAATCTGAAATATTTTGCTAGAATCTTTACGAAATGAACAGCAATGTATTGTTTTTTTTTGTTGTAATATGACTCTTTTTAGCTCGCCAGTAGTCTGAAGCTTAGCGATTGGCTTCTACGAACGAGTCTCGAAATCGCATCCCATAATAAACAAATATTTGTATGGCCTACAATTTTCAAGGTCTAGAGGTTTTTGTATGTTATTACAAACGCTTCCACGATACAGAAGGCACTACTAACGGGATAACGTCTACAAAAAAAATTCATTGTGCTTTTTAAATATTGACCATTGCAAAACAGATGGCAGCACTTATTTAAAGATGTTTTCTTGCATCTTTATGTTTATTATGAGGTTCCTATGTTAAATGTTAAATGTATGTTAAATGTCCTTTTTAGAAAGTGCAATCGACTGAACCACTCGGTAAGTAGTCCGACTCACGGCTGAACTACTGCAACCAAACGACATAATAAGATGATTTATTCATTGTAACAATTTAAACTATCATTACAGGTTTTATCCTAATGCGAATGATGATTAGAAATGATATTCAGCTTCAGGGCTTTCAGGCTTCAATATTATTTACGTCATACAATAGTAATCGTAAATCGTGCAAAAAAGAGATATTATCTTAACACCGTATTTTTTTAATCAACTTCCATGAAAGGAGGTTTCAAAACACAAAAACTTTTCTTGATTTTTTTCCGTATCCGCCTCTTTTGCTTAAACAGGATAATGTGCATAAAAGAGTTAAGCGCCAACACACAAAAGAGGTACCGGTGGCCTAATACCGTCCTCCATAGTCTGGTCTTATCGTGAGGAAGTGTCGTAGCTCCCATTGTATCCTTTAATAGTCGTAATCGACTGTTGAGCCCGCGGCTAATGACACTTTGATTAGAACTAAGCATTAACACATTCTGCGCTCGGCACGAATTGCCTGGGAATCGTTTTGATCATAGTTATGTGTTCAGAAACTGTAATTAACTTCTAAGATGTATTTCACGTTGATTTATAACTGGGTAATCTTGTTACTTTGTGAAGTTTAGCTGATATTGAGACACACTTAAACGTATTATATAGATTTAGGCTAATTATAATTGGCCTGTAATTGTGTGTCACTCACATCTCTTTGTCAGCCGACAAATATTAGGCAGGTTACTAATTTTTTAACCATACAATTGAAATGGAAATGTATGCCTCCACTAGAGTTGATCTTGTCCAATGTAGTACTGGACCACAAGCTGTCATGGTGTGGCAAATGTCACGAATCCATTGACCGTGAATATAGGTAACGCTAGGCAAAGAATGGCAAGATTTCCCATTTAGAAAAAGGCGTGTGTCTAACTTACCTTGCCGCTTCCCCAGGTGGCAGATGATCGTTAAGAATTTTTCGAATATTTAAGATATTTGCTACAACTCACTCATCTTCTAGCGAGGACATTCGATTGTCGGGTCTGGCAAAAGGTTATCAACACATTATTTTCGGAAACAATAAGTTTGAATTTGTGAGACAATCTTAACTTATATTATGAATGCGAATGGTACTCTGTCCGTCTGTTTGATTATTAAACCGCTGAAGCAATGCTGAGGAATTTTGGTGTATTGATAGATTGGACTTTGGAGAAGGGCTCCTTTATCTCAAAATAATCTTTAGGATGCGAGTACAACCACGGAAAACAACTAGTAAGGTATTTAATAGTCCAACATAATTTATGGTTTAGACCAAAGTGTGTATACAATTCTATTAATACCGATTGAAACGACGATAGCGTCGAACCTCGCGCAGAAATGAGTGTGAAAATAAAATTCAGTTCGTGACAAATAAATAACTAAAGTTTATTCAATCCCAATCCCTTATTTCATCAGTAAATATATACGTTTTCAACGAAAGCAGTTTTATTATGAGATTTTTATTTGTCTATTACAAGTTCATACAAAAAAGCAATCACTAAAAATGTATACAAACGGTAACTTGCAATTTTATTTCCATCAATGTTTGAAACTATTTCAATTGGATTTAAAAAATATATTACACAGCTTGATTATTGGTTAACTTTAGTTACTGTTTACTTGATTAAATTGAAAAAATAAGGATTCATCTTTTGCTGGAGCCAAGAAATAATGGCGTTATTAGGGTCGGCCTATTTGTTGATCACATAAGATAATAAATTAGTATTAATAGTAATTTTGAATTTTAGAAACGATTATTCGAACTAATTTGTCATCCATGAGAATGAATTCGTATGTCTTCGAATAACCACCTGAAAATCCTTTTGGCTGATATCATGATGATGAATTTGTGCTGGGACCTAGCATAAATTCTTCTGAGGATCGGAAAATCCAAAGTAAATCGGCATCGGTAAACCCAAAGTTAGGTTGCATTTGCAAATCGCTTCTTAACAAGGAATTAATCCATTACCTTCAACTCCTTTACCCATAAGCTGTATAATTACAATGTAAAAAGGTTCTAACATTTATATAGCGATTACCAAATAAAATTAATGATACGTTCACGTGAAAGGGGCGTGTCGTGACAGATCTCCTTTGTAGATTAAAGTAACCACGTTGAAATTATAAAAGCAATTTATTTGACTTAGCACAATGAAATCTGGTTTAATACGCTTTTGTTTACATAAGGGATATAAGCTATCCTTTTGTCTTCACGATTGTACCACTAATAGGGTTGTCAACTGTTGTATTGACTTGTTTGTAAAATGTAAATTATGTGACGGCAATAATGGGGTAGTTATCGGCTTCTGCGATATGAGTTGCGGGTTCAATTTTCGCTCAGAAAAAATATTTGTAAGATCTACACCTATTGTTGATCCGAGTATGTGATTATTTGTGTAAGGAACCTAATTTAAAATCCTTGTGGAGAAAAATATGGAAATGCATCAAACATTGTCTCATCCATATAAATCTAAACGCGAAACTGAAGACGATATTTGTATGGACAAATAGATATAATAATATATCTATTATGTAGTATGTAGTAAATCATATTGCCATGTTTCAGTGTCTCATAATTTCCGCAAAGGCAATTCATTTGCATTTCTTTTTTTTTTCAATAATTATAATTACATTTTTTTACAATAAAAGAGGCTTAGCATATTTTTTTTTTTAATAATTATTTATATCCATATATACACTTTCATCCCTTTACTCACTACTAGACTATTCCTACTACCTACACAACTATAACAACTACATAAATATAAATTCAAATATAAATTTAACAATTCGGTAGTTAAGCCCCATCTGTCGCTACGAGCAATAATATCTAATCCACTTAAACGTCCCTTACAGACGAAACCCATTTCATCACGTCCCTTAAAACGTTGCATTGGACCAACCACAACTATAAACTAAAACATTGTTGCAATTCTGAGTATCAAATCACCGTTCAGTCTAGAAGGGCCGGAGGAAATCATTTATCTAAAAGCTGCTCCCTTCCGCTATCAAAACTAGATCAAGTAGGGCGAACGTAAACTAAAACGCCCTCGCAGTTAGATAAAACGTAAAGGGATGTTTGATTCACTTGGCTCGTGTGACAACCCACGTAAGAATCCAGTCCACCTCCCGAGACCTCGTAACGACCTCTTTATACCAAGCTATCTCTATTTGACTACGATTCATATCTCCAAGTGGAGGACACTTAGTGGAACATTATTGGAAAACTCAAACCCAGCCTGGATTCGATACCTAATATCAAATCGGATGAATCGAATTTTATTCAGTATTCGTTTGGTGTGCACAGAGTTCTGCTTCAAATTTTTCGGTACATTTTCTTCCTAAAACTTCTATAGACCATTTTGTGTGCCCATAGAAAAAAGTTTGACGTTACCATATTGCATTTATTACTTTTCTGTACTCCACAAATGAGTGCTGCGTAATTGCCACTTATACTTCTGTCGAGAGGTATAATCATTTGTGACGATTCTTAATTACTTAATTCCCGATTAACTTCTTAATTACCGGTGGCGTCGGCATGCGAATGGAGCTCTGAAAAAAGTCATTTGGACACGTCTTAGCGGGCAAATATTGTCGGTGGCCTTTTCTTAGGAGGTTCATCTCAAGATAAGCGTCGGTGAGTCGAGGAGGCCAGCATCTGGGCCGGTAATTAAGCGCATCTGCCTACGTTCAATTTTGGAACGCGCTGGATGAGTTGCCCCGCGCTCCTTCGGGTCCATTTGGGAGGGTAAGAGCAAATTGCTAAACTTTCAATTAAAGAGTTGTTACTCAAACCGCTCCCAGTTTCTCGATGGAATTATATTTTATTTCACAACGAAAACTCTTATTAGTACTTGTGGTACTTGTTGTCCGCTCTACTTAGCCGCAGTTCAACATTTCTGGTAAGGAAACTGTGGAAATTTATTAAACAATGGTGTGTTTAAAATAAATTTCCATTTCGGTTTCGAATAGCGGCCAACAGATTATGTTTGATATAATCTTTAAGCCTCTCTTGATCTCATAACTTTGATTTCGAATGAAATGTTCGGTAGTGTCTTCATCAACATCGTCTGTCATCATTATCCCAATTCACTTTAACAGTCTCTTGTGCTGTTCAATTTCTTTTTTTTACCTCTTTATTCCGTATACCCTATACGTACTTACCCATACGACAACTCCTAGAAAAATTAACATTTATTATTTATTTTTATAACAAAATGACCCAGAATCAACGTGAGCATGCTGTGAAACCTACTTAACATACCATTCCAGAAGGGTTAGGCAGAAGTGTATTTAATGTACATTCACAGTTCGCCGGTATCTTTAAGTACATTAATTGTTATACTTTGTTATACATATTGTAAGGCTTTACATAACGTATTTATCCGCTACACGCCTCCAAATTAAATAAATCTCAAATAACAATTCAATTGTTGTGTCTATAGTTTTTTTATAATTTTCTATAATAACTATTAATAGTGAGTGTCAACAAAGGTTGTCATTTCTAAAACCACGCTCTTCCATTAAAATACGTGCTTAAATCAACAATAACCTATTATAACAAAACTATGGACATAACTAAACTATATTCTCAAATCTAAAATTAGTCTTATTAACTATTGACGTAACAGATCCATGACTACATTCGTAGAGGTAGGATACAGTTTGGTCAAATGTTCACACATTAATCCCGACCCAATTAACTGACCTTACAATTTTCCAACCCATCAAATAACCCTCTAAGCTATAATGTAAGATAACAGGACAATAGCTTGTAAATTGTTAGAAGACATCATTCACATGCTTTAAATTATGGACGAAAACTGGTGGCGCTACAATGGCGCCACACTGGGGCAACTTAGCTTAGCTTCTCCAAAGCGTAATCTGGATATTAATTGCTTATTAGTATATGAAACAGGTAACAAAAAGAGGTTAAATTATATAAATTGCGTGGCCCTTCAGTTTACATTTTTGATTTGACGGCCTTTGCCTACTTACGGAAGGTATTACAATAAATATCAAATTTTATGTTATTATTTTGACACAGCAAAAAATTGAGACTGATTTGCACCGCGACAGACCAACTGAAAAGCAAAAATAAAAATAAAATTTTATCTGATGCACTTTTCGTGGTATTCCTAGAACAATAATGATTTTACAAATCTCTTTGGAGGCAGAGGAGGAGATATACTACTACTAAGTACTAAATACACATCAACTTTACCTATAATACTTCCACTGACATAAATGGTGATTTCACTTATCACCTATAATTTATTTATTTTCTTAAAAGATCTAAGTATATTATCTGATCTACATAGGAAAAGAGAAATATGCTTTGTCTATGATTTACTTTCACTGATGAGGTAACTTGATAAAGTATTAATGGTCTGTGTATTGTTTCAGTAGC